>CM045987.1:86017573-86342016 GCA_025175895.1 Wurfbainia villosa | reverse complement strand
TTCGGTGAAACCACCAATCTAGCTTTGTTTTCTTTTTTACAGATTTTTATTTATTTATTTCTGTTTCGTATAATTATTTCACTTGCTTATCTTCTCCTACATATAGAATTGCATTAGAGGCTTTAGGATCGGATAAGGTTGTCCTTGGGTTAGATCCGAGTAAGGTTGTCCTCGGAACTTCAGCGACATTCGCATTTGATTGTTTATTTCTTTTTACAAGTTACATTTTATATATCTTTTTACTTCCCTTTCTAATCCAAGGCGAAAGTCTTGGAATATTCTTTCGTGTGTGTTTTGCAAGATTCTTTTAAATCGTTCTTCTTCTTGTTTTAAATGGCCCATCTCGAAGGGTTTAGCACGCTTGACCCCGTTTACAAGCGGTAATGACTTTCGTTATTGGAAGGGTCGGATGGAATGCTTTCTTAAAACCCAAATCGAGATGTGGATCATAATCAAACCGGTTTCACACTTCCTAATGAAGATGGTGAATCTTTGGGTTACGATCAATGGTCAAATTCCATGAAAAAACAAGTAGAAGCCGATGCCAAGGCAACTCAAATCTTGCAATGTGGGTTGTCAAGGAAGAGTTCAACGCGTCGGCCCCTTCATTAGTGCAAAGGACTTATGGACCAAGCTAGTGGAACTACACGAAGGCACCGACGACACGAAGGTATGTAAAAGAGATTTACTTTTAAATAAATTGTATAACTTGAAAATGCAGGACAACGAGACCGCAACTCAACTACATGCTCGTATCCAAGACATCGTCAACCAACTCCATGCCATCGGACAAAAGGTCGAGGATCGCGACCTTATCAGGTATTCTCTTAACTCGTTTCCTAGGACCACCTTGTGGGCATCCATGGTCGATGCCTACAAGGTCTCCAAGGACCTTTCTAAGATTAGGTTAGGCAATTGTTTGAACTTGAATTACATGAGCAAACTAACGTGGTCAGCCGAGAAGAGTATTGCGTTAGTTGCAGGTTCCAAGAAGAAGAAGCCCCCAAGCAAGCCACCCCCGGAGGAAGAAGACGATATCCAAGCTCTAATGGCCAAGCCGACCGAGCACGACTCCGAAACCGAAGAAGAGTCCGAGTCCGAATCCGATGATGAGCTTCCATTCAAGACAAGCCACGGATCCGTATCCGGTTCAAAAGAATCATTAAGGGTAAGTCGGTCGTTACTTAATACTTTGTATGGTGCAATTAAATTTTTAAATAAGAAACTAGCTAAGTCCGAGTCCAAGGTCGAGACCCTAATTAAGGAGGTTAACCTCCTCAAACATGAGGTCTCCCTAACCTCTTCGACTACTCGTATTCAAGAGGAGGACTCAACTCAAGTTGAAAAGCTTGAAGTTGAGAACTCGCTTTTGAAAACACAAGTCGAAGACCTTAGGAACACGTTGGAAAGGTTCACTTTGGGATCCAAGGGACTTGACCTCTTACTTGGATCACAAAGGGCCGTGTACAACAAGGCCGGACTCGGGTTTAACTCAAATACAACCAATAAGTCATATATGTCTATAGTAAACCAACATAAGAAAAATGTCCAAGCATGGGTCCCTAAGATCACTTTGATTTCAACTTTAGGATCTAACATGTATTGGGTTCCCAAGGACCAAATTCACTATGTGAATAGACCCACTCGATTCAATGGTCCAGGGGGAGCCAATACAAAATGTATTTTTGTTAAGTCTTAGAAATTGCATGCTTAGTTTTTCCTTTATTTTTAGAATGGTTAGATAGGACTCATAACCAACTAAAATCCTGCGAAAAGATTGAGCCTCGGGGAGCCTCTTTTCAAAAATAAATCAACTAAAATCCTATGAAAAGATTGAGCCTCGGGGAGCCTCTTTTCAAAAATAACTAGTTAGACCAAGATGTAGTCTCAAGTAAGTCGAGTTATCAATTTCTTGAAATTAGCTTTGTCTAAGGAAGTGGTCGTTGTTCCGATCAAAGAAGGCCTCTGTGCCTCGCCACGACCTGGAAGCTAATCTCTTGAAAAGATTACTTGATGAGCTTAGACTAAATCCGAATCTAACCTAATGTTGGTTAATTTAAATTCATTAAAATTAATCAAGTAAAATTGAAAATCATCTCACAGTAACACATAGGAATAACATGTGTTGATCATGTAGATATTGGTGAGATGATTTAGGTTTAAAACTTACAAACAACCCTTTAGTAATTCCATTGATCCTACACATAAGAGTCGAAGAAACCATTAATATAGTTTTACGACGAAGGACACGAACCGTTCAATCCTTAACAAAACCAACTAGCAAATCAACTTATAGCGAACCCGACTGATCTTGAACTTGAATCTCGTCCTAACCCAAGTCATCCTATCGACCAAGTGATAGATGACTCTAACCCAAGTCAAACTAGAACTCACCCAAGTCATCCTATCAATCAAGTTATAGGTGATCCAAATTTAGGGGTTCGAACTAGAGCTTCATATCGAAACCTTAATCAAATCTCGTTAATTTCCAAAATCGAACCCAAAACTATTGAACAAGCACTTCTTGATCCCGATCGGATTATTGCTATGCAAGAAGAGCTAGCTCAATTCACTAGAAATGAAGTCGGGAATTAGTACCACCACCTAAAGAAAAATCAATTATTGGTGGGTATTTGAAATAAACTTGATGATAAAGGTGAAGTAGTTAGAAATAAAGCCAGGTTAGTAAAGGGTTTAGTCAAGTCGAAGGTTTAGATTACGATGAGACCTCGCCCCGTAGCAAGACTAGAGTCCATCCAGATGTTGTTAGCATATCGCACATCGAGGTTTTAAATTGTTTCAAATGGATGTCAAGTCAGCATTTTTGAATGGATACATTAAGGAAGAAGTTTACGTCATACCAACCTCCGGATTGAAAATCTAGATAAACTGACCATGTCCTTAGACTTAAGAAAGCCCTATATGGACTCAAACAAGCCCCAAGAGCTTAGTACTGAAGGCTTCGATCTATCTTAAGTCAAAGGATTCAACCAAGGTTTAGTCGACCCAACCTTATTCGTTAAAACCAGTAGGAAAAGAAATCTTTATAGCCCAAATCTATGTAGATGATATAATTTTTGGAACTACCAACTCGATCCTGCTAAACGAATTCATCTCACTTATGGAAAGTGAATTTGAAATGAATTTAGTAGGAGAGTTAAGTTTCTTCTTAGGTTTACAAATTAAACAAACTAAAGATGGAATATATTTACATCAACAAAAATATACTAAGGACTTAATAAATCGATTTGGAATGCAAGATGCTAAAATAATTAATACACCTATAGCAACTAATGTTAATATAAACGAAGATGTAGAAGGAAAACCCGTTGACCTAAAATACTATAGGAGCGCAATAGGAAGTCTCCTATACTTAACCGCGAGCCGACCCGACATTTTATTCGCGGTAAGTATGTGCGCAAGGTTACAAACCTGTGCCAAGGAGTCTCACCTAACCCTAGTCTTACCTTAGAAATCATATTGGGAACTTGCTTGGACTTACAAACCCTAAAATATATTTACAAACTTTTTGAGTTAAGGCAAAAGGGGGAGAAAGTCACAAAAGTAACCAAAATTAACCAAAATTAAAGGGGAAGAAAGTAAACAAAATTATTACCTTTTATATTAAGTAATTCCGTTTACTTAAGCAACTATTAAGGGGGAGTAAAAATTATTTTTCAAGAACTCACCTTCGGTCAAGGGGGAGGTTACCTCAAAGGGGAGAACTTGAAACAATAATATTTCTCACTCATGCTTAATCTTTATGCTAGCTCACTCATGCTTAATCTTTATGCTAGCTCATTCATACTTAATCATTATGCTAGCTCATTCATATTTAATCATTATGCTAGCTCATTCATATTTAATCTTTATGCTAGCTCATTCATGCTTAATCATTATGCTAGCTCATTCATATTTAATCTTTATGCTAGCTCATTCATGCTTAATCATTATGCTAGCTTCTTTATTATGTTAATTTTCCTTAACTTTTGTGTCGGTTTGCCATGAATCAAAAGGGAGATTGTTGGTGCAAGGCACCAAAGTCGAACCGGTATTTTGATTATGGCAAAAGGCTCAATAGTTAAGGGTATATTTGTTATCTTACGAGCTCAATTAAGTGTGCGAAATGCTAAAGTTGAGCGGAAGGTCTGCGACACCGGTGGGAACCGAGGTGGTCGGCAACGCGCCGAGGGACTTGGAGGAAGCCGAGGTACTCGGGTGAAGACCGGAAGCGAGGCTACAAGGTAAGCTCGTGTGAAAGCGAAGCAAGGTTGTTAGCGTAGATCCGACCCAATACCTCCAATGGAAGGTCTAGGTCGAGATCAGATGGTTAGAACCATCGTACTTTATATTTTAAGCTAACTTGTACTGCAGTCCAAAACCCTTTGACTACAGTCAACTGCTAGTCAAGTTCCAGCCTCGAGAAGAGCTCGAATTTCAACGGGGTGAATTTGGACTTGACTCGTGTTTTGGTACAAAGGGTGATGTGGCATCAAGGTGGACATCCAAACCATCACCAAGCTTCCTTGTGGTGGACGCCCAAAATAAGGTGAGTTGGCACAAGATGGTTGGCTCCCATAATGTGGCACAAGTTGAATGGCTCCAACAAGTTGGCGCCCAAGGAGGTTGGAGGTGGCACAAGGTGGTTGGATGAAACACCTCATCCTCAAGTTGGCGCCCAAGGAGGTTGGAGGTGGCACAAGGTGGTTGGATGAAACACCTCATCCTCAAGTTGGCGCCCAAGGAGGTTGGAGGTGGCACAAGGTGGTTGGATGAAACACCTCATCCTTGAGTTGGCGCACAAGAAGGTTGGAGGTGGCACAAGGTGGTTGGATGAAACACCTCATCCTTGAGTTGGGATAAGAACCTCACCTTGGACACTACCTATGTCTAAATTCATAGATCAATATCCATAAATAGACATGTTCACTCAAGCAAATAACAAGAATTCAAGAGCTCTCAACACGCCGTCATGGCCGCTACTACTACTCACATTTGCTACGACGAAGTGCCTGACAACGAAAGCTACATCTTCTACTTATAAGAGTTGTCGGTATATTTATTTAAGTTCTACTTCTTTAAATTGTCTTTGTGCTTTAATCGTAACAAGGAAAGGGGGAGTGTCCCTTTGCCTTGATTTCTTTTTGTAATCGTTGCTCCTACTTCCAACGAAGAGGAGTGGTTTTAGTGAATTGCCCTCCGTACGTGATCAAGGATCACTAGGGCCGTGGATTAGCAATCGAAAGATTGTGAACCACGTAAAAATATCTTGTCTACTTTATATTTCCGCTGTGCACTCTCTACTTGCTTTTTACTTATTGCAAAAGTTTTTTTAACGACACCGTATCGCTATTCACCCCCCCCTCTAGCGACACTTTCGATCCAACACTAACCAGAAGCCCAATAGGATTATATCATTAGAGGAATAAGGGAGATTATGGTTAAGTGTAAGGGAGATTAAGGGACTTTTTAGGTGAATAAATAGGGGGGGATGAGGAGGCATGAGTGAGCAACTTCACTTTCTCCTCTTCTCTTCTTCTTCTCACCGAAATCCTAAAGCTCTCCCTCTCCATTTCCACCCCTTGGCCGAAACTCATCCAAGCAAGAAGCTAGGGCTAGGTTTTGTGTTCCTTAGGTTATCTTCACACTACAAGCAAAGCGAAGGATGTAAGTATCCCTCACCTGCAAACGAGTAGCTTCGATTGATGTTTGTAAAAGAAATCTATATGTTATATCCGGCCAAGCTATGTTTTAGTTTATCAATGAAGTTGTATGCTATGTTTAGGAAGTAGATGATGATGTTAACATGGAAAAAGGGATTAGGTTAAAAGCTAACCCTAATAGCCACTAAAGCCTATTCGGCCAAGCCATGATTTTAGGTTTCAATGAGTTCCATGCTATGTTTTCTTTGTAACTATATGATGATGCTAGGATTTAAAATGGATTAGGTTAAAGGTTAACCCTAAAGACCTACATGGACCATTCGGCCACCCCTAGATCTTGATGATTCAATGAAGTTTAATCCATGGTTTTGTAGGATTATGTTGTTGTTGTTATGCTAAATGAATTAGGTTAAAGGTTAACCTAACCATAAAGACCTACATGGACCATTCGGCCACCCCTAGATCTTGATGATTCAATGAAGTTTAATCCATGTTTTTGTGGGATTATGATGTTGTGGTTATGTTAAATGAATTAGGTTAAAGGTTAACCCTAAAAACCCTACATGGACCATTCGGCCAACCTATGTCTTGGGTGACTAAGGGAAATTTTAATCCATGTTCTATGTGCATATGAAGTTGTTGTTAAGTTAAATGAATAGGCTAACATGTGTTTTATGTTGGGTGAATGCATGTTGACTTGTGATATTAATTAATGCTAGATGAAGATAACATGCCTTAGGTTAATTCAAGTCTTATGTGCATATGAAGTTGTTGTTAAGTTAAATGAATAGGCTAACATGTGTTTTATGTTGGGTGAATGCATGTTGACTTGTGATATTGATTAATGCTAGATGAAGATAACATGCCTTAGGTTAATTCAAGTCTTATGTGCATATGAAGTTGTTGTTAAGTTAAATGAATAGGCTAACATGTGTTTTATGTTGGGTGAATGCATGTTGACTTGTGATATTAATTAATGTTAGATGAAGATAACATGCCTTAGGTTAATTCAAGTCTTATGTGCATATGAAGTTGTTGTTAAGTTAAATGAATAGGCTAACATGTGTTTTATGTTGGGTGAATGCATGTTGACTTGTGATATTGATTAATGCTAGATGAAGATAACATGCCTTAGGTTAATTCAAGTCTTATGTGCATATGAAGTTGTTGTTAAGTTAAATGAATAGGCTAACATGTGTTTTATGTTGGGTGAATGCATGTTGACTTGTGATATTAATTAATGCTAGATGAAGATAACATGCCTTAGGTTAATTCAAGTCTTATGTGCATATGAAGTTGTTGTTAAGTTAAATGAATAGGCTAACATGTGTTTTATGTTGGGTAAATGCATGCCATGCCTTATGCCATGACTATGTGTATGCGACATTTAAAATATGTTATGAAATGGAAAAAGATAAGATTATGAAATGAAACAAAACGATATGTTCACGACATAAATATGACATGATGATGAAATGAAGAATCATATGTTATGAAATGAAGAATGGTATGGTTATGAAATGAAAGATGATATATTCATGAAGTGAAGCATGATATGTTATGAAATGAAGTATGCTATGTTGCAAGATGAAATAAGCTATGTTATAAAATAAGCATATGAGTATTTTACCTTCTGCATGGCTTGTACCAAGACCTTAACAAGGTCCAAGAAGGGATGGGCTCCTAAGATGCCCTAGGTCGATGGAATAAGACTCGGGCCTAGGACGGGCTTCTATGTATGATTGCCCCTAGGTCGATGGAATAAGACTCGGGCCTAGTACGGGATGGGCTCCAAGATGCCTTAGGTCGATGGAGTAAGACTCGGGCCTAGGATGGGCTTCTACGCTATGACGATTGCCCTAGGTCGACGGACTAAGATCCGGCCTATTAACCTATTAGGTTCGAGACTTGCTACCTCGGACCTATTTAGGGATGCGCGCTATGATAATGAAGAAGTGGTACAATGCCGGGCCCAAATATGTTGAGATTTATGTTTACGTACCTATAATATATGTTTTCAAAAGCATCTTGCATATATTACATGATTAGATTGTTATGTTACATGCTATGTTGATATGTTACATATGAAGTATGTTATGTTTGACATGCCATGTTTATGCCACTATGTTATGTTTTGTTAGGGCAATCTCTTGCCGTAATATGGTTTTGATGGTATGGCAAAGGGTTTAAGTTAGTTTGATATGTTGATGTGATATGTGTGTTGAAGTCGTGCAGGACTTAGTAATTCGCACATGGAGCCGTGGCGAGTTTCACATCTCATGACTCGTGCCTTGAGTCGGTGAAGGATAGCTTTGCGGAAGCCGTGCGCTTGGAGCATCCGAGGGACCGCCGGACGAGAAGCTTGGAGTGAAACTGGAGGAAGTAGACTTCGAGGCAAGAGACGCGAAGGAGCATTGCAGAGCCGTGCGCCTGATGCTGCCGAGGGACGTGGCCGAGAACGAAGAGAACTTCGAAGGCGAGGGACTTCAAGATATTAGAGTGAGCGATTGTAACCCGGGGAAGGGTAGCTCTTAGGTGAAACTTGGCCATTTGGCCAAGTGTCGGATGGTTTTCGACACGCGATCGCCATGACATGGCGGTCAGGCTCAGTCAAGTGAGTTCGGTATACCCGGATTAGCCGCGATCGTGCCATATGGGCGATCGAGCGCCGAACCATCATGATCGATGACGGCCGATCGGTGATCAATAGGGTTCGACCGCAGAACCGCTCGTAGCGTAGGCGATCGACTACGATGCGTGATCGGCCCGATGAGGTCCATCGATCGCCAGAGTTCCGTTGGACTACGGGTCGAGATCCGACGTGTTCGAGGCCGTTGTAGATTGGCTGCACGATGTGATGGCGGCTGGAAGAAAGCGACCCTCTATAAAGGGAGGTGTAAGCTGATAGGCTAATGCTTATGCTCCAAGTGATCTTCCTAGTACCCCACAAGCTCTAAACTCTTCTTACTCGATGTTACTCCATTCTATTTGTAAGAAGAGTGATCTTGATTGTAAAGGTTACCTCCACCTAGCTTGGTGCAAAGGAGAGACCATTTAGTGGATTGGTTTAGCGGAGTGATTCACCGAGGACGAATCGGGGACCGTGGATTAGCGGTGTAGCCGTGAACCACGTTATACCATCGTGTTAGCGTTTGTTTTATTGTTTGTCTTTTGCTTTGTATTTGTATATTCCGCTTGCGCTAATTAGTTTTGTAGACGAGCAATTTTTGACGTCCAACATACGAGGGCTATTCACCCCCCTCTAGCCGGCCATCCGATCACCTACAAGTGGTATCAGAGCCGAGGAAAGCTTGTCGAGGACTAACCGCCACAACAAGCAACTTTCAAAATGGCCGGCTCCAACATCCATCCTCCGAAGTTTGAAGGAGAATTCGCTTGGTGGAAGAAGCGAATGGAGGTATTTTTCGAAATGGATTTTGATATAATGATTACAATGGAATCCGGTTTCGTTTTGCCTAGGGATGAAGAAGGGAAGCCAATAGAGAAGTCTAGGTGGACCAAAAGGCAAAGGGAAGAGCACCTTGCAAATTCAAAAGCCAAGCATCATCTCTTCAATGTGCTCCCCCAACAAGAAATCAACCGAATAGGAGAATGCCTAAGCGCCAAGGAGATGTCGGAGAAGCTAATTGAGCTTCATGAAGGCACATCTGAGGCAAAGCTAGCAAGGAGAGATCTCCTCCGCTCCCAACTATCCAACATCAAATTAGAAAAGGGAGAAAAGGTAATTTCTTTGCATTCTAGATTCAAAGAAATTTTAAATGGACTAACAAGTGTAGGTGAGAAGCTATCAAACCGGGATATGGTAATGAAGGCCATAGATGCCTTTCCCCGGTCCTCAAAGTGGAGCTCCATGGTGGATTCGTTCTACATCTCCAAGAACTTGGAAGTAAGTACCTTGGAGGAATTTTTCTCAACAATGGAGCTCCACGAAACTAGGTTTGAAGGAATACAAGAGGAGCCTAGAATTCAACCCTCAAGAGGAGTAGCCTTGATGGCAAACAAGGGGAATAAGAAGATAGAAGCCCCCTCCTCCTCATCCGATGAAGCCTCCTCCTCCTCCATGGATAGCACCGAAGAAGCCTATATGGTAAGGAGGGTAAGACGTGCCTTTAAGAATTTTAGATTTGATAAATCTAATGATAGGAATAGAAGACCAAGGGGGAAGGTCATATGCTACAATTTAGGAGAAGGGCACATAAGGGATAATTGTCCCCTCCTAAACAAAAGCAAAGAAGAGAAGAAAAAGAAAGAAGAGAAGAGGAAGAAGAAGAAGGGGAGTAAGAGAAAGGAAGAAGAAAAGAAGGCAAAAGAAAAGGGGAAGGCCAAAGCATTCAAGGCCAAGACATGGGATGATCCTTTCTCATCCTCTTCATCATCATCGGAAGAGGAGAATGCCTTTGTCACCAATTTGGCCTTGATGGCCTTTGATGACTTGGATTGCTCTTCCTCCGAAAATGAAGGATCAAGTTCAAGAGGAGAGAGCTCAAGTGAAGGGGGAGCTTCTACATCCTCATCATCCGAAGAAGAAGAAGAAGACATGGAAACTATGGTAACAAATGCTTCTCCTAAGAAAATAGTTTCCATAATCTCTAGTTTAACTAAGGACTTATTTGGCATGAAAAAGAAAAATAAGAGCATGCTAGATAAAATTAAGGATTTAGAAAATAAGCTAGAAAATGCATGCTTAAATGATAATATTTCTTCTAGCTTAAATGATGCATGCTCACATGATTATATGCCTTTAGATGTTAATGATGCATGCATAGAGGAAAATAGGGCATTAAGGGAAAAGGTAGATTATTTAACCAAAGCCCTAGTAAAATTCACTATTGGCTCCAACACCTTAAATATGATCTTAGGGAGACAAAGAGCTAGCTTCAACAAGAAGGGCCTAGGCTACAAAGAAAAGAAAAATGAAAAGGCCTATAAATGCCTAATAGCTAGGGGACAAGATAAAAAGAAAGTAATTGCTAGGAAATGGATCCCCAAGGAGTATTTAGTGAACCCAATAGGAAAGAATTTATTTTGGGTTCCAAAATCCATCCTTAAGGGTTAGAAAACCCCTAGGGTAGTCAACCATATGGAATTGACCTATATCATATTTTGGTTGACTTAGGATGACGGGACAACATTTTTTAGATAGTGTTGGGTGATGATAACGTGCCCATAAATAGGTAATAATGTTTAAATCATAATGATTAATGTAATTGTTACACATATGTACAATCATGATTTATGATTTATGATATTGGGCACATCATCATGAGAAATAGGTTTAAATCATGCTTTAGGTGATACTTTGTTTATTACCATGATATAATACCTAATTCATGGTTATAATTTGATGGATACATGAGTTTCATCATCATAATGTGAAATTAAATCATATATGTCATTATGATCATGTAGGTTGTTAGGTTGATACTTAACCATGATAGAATTACATGAATATATTGGTTAAGTATATACAAATACCCCCTAGGATGCATCTCACACTCACTATAGGCTAACTTGATTGCAAACTTAGCATGGGTGAGATGTTAGGATGATACAAATGTCCACTAATGCCTATGGCATTTAGATGGTCATTTAAAGTATCAACATAGCAATAATAGACCAATCATGGGGAAAGCTTATGTTTAATTCATAGACATATTTCCCAAAGATCATGATTGGATATTTCATAAGTTTTCAAAACAATTTCTTATTTTAAAATACATGTATTCATGATTTGAAACAATTGGATGCAAGACTAGGTGTTAAAATGGATACTCTTATGATCAAAAACCTAGTAGTTTTTAAAGCTTTTGGATTTTTGGCAAATATGTGGAAATATAATGATTTTTTATGAAAAACTATTTTTCATTGATAGATATACTTAAAAGAAATATGTTCCCCAAATTTCATGATTTTTCGAATTTTCTGGAATTTATAATGCATTTCTGAAATTCGTCCAGAAAATCAAAAATTCGGATTCCTTTGTGCTACATTGCCATCTTCGATAGCGATCATTGGTGTGGCTCTAAATCAGAACATTGAAGGCGAATTCAGTTTGTAAACCTACAACAAGTGGTAGACATATACTTGATGCCATCAAAGTGGTACCCAATTTTAAATCAACTTGTCATATTTTCCTCCATTATACTTGATGCCATGAGCTTATAACTTAGTGTTAATCTTTTTGATGGTGTCAAAGGGGAGAAATAATTATGTTTAAGTTAATTATTTTAGGGGGGAGAAATATATTTTAGGGGGAGAAAATTTGCATAGAGAGTTTCATGGATTAAGGGGGAGTTGCATGTTGTTATATCATGTTTATCTTTACATGCTTTCTTACCTTAGAATTTATATCAAATGTTTTACCTAACTTAAGCGGATTGCCACACATCAAAAGGGGAGATTGTTAGGGCAATCTCTTGCCGTAATATGGTTTTGATGGTATGGCAAAGGGTTTAAGTTAGTTTGATATGTTGATGTGATATGTGCGTTGAAGTCAGTGCGGGACTTAGTAGTCGCACATGGAGCCGTGGCGAAGTTCACATCTCATGACTCGTTGCCTTAGTCGCTGAAGGATAGCTTTGCGAGCCCGTGCGCTTGGAGCATCCGAGACCGCGGACGAAGCTTGGAGGAAACCGGAGGAAGTAGACTTGAGGCAAGAGAGGCGCGAAGGAGCATTGCAGTCGTGCGCTGATCGCGAGGGGCGTGGCGAAGCGAAGAGAACTTGGCGCGAGGACTCAGAAATGAGAGTGAGCGATTGTAACCCGGGAAGGGTAGTCTTAGGTGAAACTTGGCCATTTGGCAGTGTCGGATGGATTTCGACACGATCATTGCCGCCATGACAGCGGTTCCCTAATCAGTGAGTTCCAGCGTATCGTAGTGGATTGTAGCTAGCGATCGCATTGCCGATAGGCGATCGGCGCCAAGACCATCGATTATTCGGCAGCGTGATCGATCAATAGGGTTTACCCGCAGAACCGCTCGTAGCAAACTAAGCGATCGACTACGAAGCGTGATCGTGAGGTCCATCGATCGTTGCCAAGTCCGTTGGACTACAACGGTCGGATCACGTGTTCGAGGGCCGTTGTAGTGACGGCGATCGGCGCCAAGCGTGATCGACTGATGGCGGCCAACGGGAAGAAAACAGCCCTCTCTATAAAAAGGGAGGGTGTAAGCCTTTGATAGGCTAATGCTTATGCTCCAAGTGATCTTCCTAGTGCCCCACAAGCTCTAAACTCTTCTTACTCGCTTTTACTCCATTCTATTTGTAAGAAGAGTGATCTTGATTGTAAAGGTTACCTCCACCTAGCTTGGTGCAAAGGAGAGACCATTTAGTGGATTGGTTTAGCGGAGTGATTCACCGAGGACGAATCGGGGACCGTGGATTAGCGGCGTAGCTGTGAACCACGTTATACCATCGTGTTAGCGTTTGTTTTATTGTTTGTCTTTTGCTTTGTATTTGTATATTCCGCTTGCGCTAATTAGTTTTGTTGATGAGCAATTTACGACGTCCAACATACGAGGGCTATTCACCCCCCTCTAGCCGGCCATCTGATCACCTACATGTTTGACATGCCATGTTTATGCCACTATGTTATGTTTGACATGCCATGTTTATGCCACTGTGTTATGTTTGACATGCCATGTTTATGCCACCATATTACATATGATGTATGTTATGTTTGATATGCCATGTTTATGCCACTATGTTACATATGATGTATGATAGGTTTGATATGTCATACATATATGTTGTATGTTATGATGATTTGCTATGTTACGTATGTTATATGTTATGTTTAATTAAGTCGTATATTTACATGATATGCTGCTATGTTATAGATGATACATGTTATGCTGCCATGTTATGGATGATACATGTTATGTTTACTCACGTTACTTATGCCACATGTTAAGTTGATTACGCCATGTATGTTACATGTTATATTGCTTATATGTTATGAATGTTACATGACATGATTAATGTCGATGTATGGTTTTTGTGAGTAGGACAGGATCTTACTAAGCCTATGTGCTTATAGTTTATCTTTCCCTCGTACTGCAGATAAGGGTAAGGGATGGATAAACTAAAGGAGCAAAGCGGGAGGGCCGAATGTGTGTGGCATGGTGGAGGATCAGTTAGGTCTATATATATATATGTTTACCTATGATGATGATGTCTATGGATGTCCTTACTTATGTCTCCTTATGACGATGATGTTTATGAACCTGAACTAAGCACTAAGTATCTATATATATGATACATGCTCTATGTTGATAAGAAGAAGTAAAGAAGTAAGAAGAAGTATCTATACATGTTATGAAGCATACTCTATGTTAAAAAGAAGAAGTATATATATATATATATATATATATATGTATATATATATATGTATATATATATATGTCAATGCATGTTTATGTTTTAAAAGAAAAAAAAAAATAGGTCTAAAGTCTTCCGCTATAAGAATTAAGAAGTATGTATAAAGTCTTCCGCTGTATGTAATGTACGGTCGCGTCACGCGCCGCCCCTCCGGGTTCTGGGTCCGAAAAGGCCGGGCGTGACAGTGATTGTGTTCACAAAAGACTCATGGGCTTCACGAAGTTGAGATAGCTGCTCCATGATAGTGGTCAAGTTTTTAGCTTGATTAGGAGTCGGGTTGTGTGGTTCTTCAGCAGGAAGAGCAGATTCTTCCTAAACATCCATATGCTCCTCAACTTGATGACCATCCTTCTACTGAATCTCTCCTGTAGGGGTGCGTATCATGCCGACTAGAGATAAATTTCTCCAATGGATATAGTCCATCCTTTTCACCTCCCTCACTTTTCCCTTGGATGTGTTTATGCCTAGGGACTCTAACCAGAAAGTGAGGATGTGACCAAAAGGCATATAAACCTTTTTCTTGATTGGAATGGAGAAATGGACAATGCACAGAAACATGTTCAAAGCTATGTTAAAATCAAGGTGATTTTTGAGAAGGTGGAGAGCCAATAAATGATGTGGCCTAACTTTGGCTTGCCCTTTGGTGACTATGGGTAAAATGCATCTGACAATGACTTTGTATATGATGTTGTCAGGAGTCGTTAGTGTCATGGCTGACACCAAATTAACTCCTTCATCTCTAGGACGTCTAAATAAGGATTCGTGGATGGAATTGAAGTCAAAGTCTACTAAATTTTCAAGAAGAGTTGGATAGCATTCTAGGTTAGAGGAGGACTCTCTATATCCTAGAAATGATATCCAGATGGCTGGAGTAAGAGTGATATCAGTTTTGGCTACCCTTGACTTATAGATAAGCCTATTTTCAGTGGGTTGTAGGTTGTTATAGAATTCGACAAGTAAGTCTTCATTGATATCGTGATCGCAGTAGACTTACTTATCGAGTCTATAGTGCTCAACCATCTCTCTAACATATGGTGCATTATTGGAGAAGAAATGACCATCTATGGACCGGATGCTTAAGAGTTCAAACTCGTGGGTCCTAAAGGTGTGCAAATGATATTCCGAGGGGAAACGATGGTCCGAGCAAGGCCTCTCTCATGAGGGCCTAGAGGTGGAGGACTCAGGTTCCTTTCTTTTTAGTCTAAAATGTTATGTGTCAAATATGTCATGCGCACAAGATTGACCCATGAATGAATGCAAGAAATTAAATGATGCATGTCAAGTGGGGAAAGTGATTAGCTGCTTAGAAATCCTTTAAAATCATAAGGAGAGTAAGGAAAAAGTCTTACTTGGGTGCCATAGAACCAAGAACAAGAGCTTGCTGCAGAAGATGAATTTGTCTTGCTGGAACCCTAGTTGTGGTTGAGTGGTCAGAGATTAGGGTTAGGGTTAAGAGAAAATGGCAAGGAGAGGGAAGAAGATCCTTACCTAAGACTAGAGAAGGGTTGTCTTGAGGTTGTAAGGCTTGGACAGAGATGTAGAGCTTAACTGGCGCTCGTCACAGTCGGGAGGGGATGATTGTGGGGAAGAAAAAAAATTGCGAAATGAAGGGTTTCTATTTAAATCTGTGAGACATCAGTCGAGGCGATGAGTGGGTCGGCTCGACTGGTAACATTAGTCGAGGTGACGATCGAGGCGCACTTGGTTTTGAGTGTGATTTGAATTGGCCAGTCGAGGCTCCAGTCGAAGCGCACTCGGTTCTGAGTGTGATCTATATTGGCTAGTCGAGGCTCCAGTTGAAGCACACTCGATTCTTAGTGCTGAAAACACGTACCAGTTGGGGCGCCGGTCGAGTATGTCTCTGTTGATAGGCTTAAAAAAACTGGGTTTCAATATCTGAACACTCCAACTAAGTTTTGTGCAATTTCTAAGGCTTAGGTAAGTGTTAAAAACACTTAATATGATAACCCTACACACATTTTGATTGTTTTAAACAATTGGTATCTATGTTCTTGGTCTCAAAGAAGATTCAACCAATTTTACTTGGTTGGAATGTTTAGTTATGATCTTGGAACCACAAACACAAGAATGTGTAATGGTCTTCCCCATAACTAGTCACATTAGTAATTTTTGTCTCGTCAACCTCTCTATCTCAAGGATGCAATGAGCATGTGAAATAGAGTGGTTGATCCTATCATCTCACCCCATTTCTAGCAATACAAAAATAGTTTTGTGATCCTTATCATTTTTGTGAGATGATCACAGGTCTTCCCAATTTAAATTCCCATTTCTCTTGTTAAATGGATTTTTTTTATATTTACCTAAGATCATGGAGGGGTCCTCCTTCATTGGGAAGCATACATGCCCAACTCTCTTCTCAAATGGCTAAACTCATTTTTGGGAAGAGGTTTTGTGAATATGTCGGCTAGGTTAGACTTGGACTCAACATGGCTGAGTTCAATGTCTCCCATAGCTAAATGATCTCTAATGAAGTGATGTCTCACTTCAATGTGCTTGGTCCTTGAGTGATGAACCAGATTTTTGGTGAGATGTATAGTGCTAATGTTGTCACATAGCACATGTACATTCCTATAGGTCAGTCCATAATCTTTTAAGGTGTGTGTTAGCCATAGTAATTGTGATACACATTCTCCCATAGCTACATATTCAGCTTCGGTTGTGGAAAGTGCTACACAGTGTTGTTTACGGCTTGACCAACTAACCAAGGCCGATCCTAAGAAATGACAGCCCCCACTAGTGCTTTTCCTATCCAACTTGCATCCAGCATAGTCGGAGTCGGTATAGCCAACTAAATCAAAAGATTTAGTCTGGGGATACCACAATCCTACATTGATAGTGTCTTTTAAGTATCTCATAATTCTTTTTACAGCAATCATGTGAGACTCCTTAGCACAAGTTTGAAATCTAGCACACATACCAACAGCGAATAAAATATCTGGTCGACTCGTTGTTAAGTATAATAAACTCCCTATGATACTCCTATAATTTTTCAAATCCACTGCCTTCCCTTTCTCATCACTATCTAAACGAGTATTGACAACTATAGGTGTGCCTACTTCCTTAGCTTCCTCCATATGAAACTTTTTCAGTAACTCCATTGTATAAAAATCCCTTCCTTGGTTTGTTTTATCTCAAGTCCTAGAAAGAAGGTCAATTCTCCTACTAGACTCATCTCAAATTCACTTTCCATGTGACCAATAAACTCATTGAGATAATCCCTATTGTTTGAGCCATAGATTATGTCATCAACATAAACCTGGGCTACAAATATGTATTCACCATCCCTTTTCAAGAACAGTGTGGGATCTATTTGTCCTCTCCTAAAACCTTTCTCAATTAGGAAGGTTGACAACTGCTCATACCAAGCACTAGGTGCTTGTTTAAGCCCATAAAGAGCCTTTTTTTAGTTTGTACATGTTGTCTGGGAATTGTGCATTCTCAAACCCTGGGGGTTGTTCAACATAGACTTGCTCCTTGATGACTCCATTCAAGAAGGCTGACTTCACATCCATTTGATATAGTTTGAAGCATTTGTATGTTACATAAGCAAGCATTAGTCTTATGGATTAAACCTTGCTATAGGGGCATAAACCTTGCTATAGGGGCATAAGTCTCATCATAGTCTAACCCCTCAATTTGGTTGTAGCCTTTGGCTACTAACCTTGCCTTATTTCTAACTATTTCTCCTCTATGATTTCCCTTATTCTTAAACACCCATTTAGTCCCAATAATAGAGGTTTGACCAGGTCTAGGGATTAAATCCCAAACTTTATTTCTCTCAAACTGGCCTATCTCATCTGGCATTGCAATGATCCATTCTGGATCAAGCAAAGCTTCATCCACTAATTTGGGCTCAATCTCAGAAATCAAGGCAACTTCATTTCCTTCATTTTTGAAAAATGATCTAGTCCTCACCCCATGTTGGACGCCTCCAATAATTTGGTTTTGGGGATGACTAGTAGCATTCCTAGTGGATCTTGTTACTTGAGGTGGTTCAGGTACTATTGAAATCTGTTCAGATTCTCCAACCTCAAGTGAAGACCCTTGAGCTCTCACTCTATCATCATCAGAATCCACTCTTACTTCCCTTATAGGGTTGCTATCTTCCAATTCTAACTTCCTCAATTCCAGCTCAAACTCCACCAATTTTCTGTCCAAATCAATATTCATTCCTTTTTCTTCAAACACAACATTAGTTGACTCTTCTACTAGCTTAGTCCTGTGGTTGTAGACTCTATAAGCTTTGCTAGTGAGGGAATATCCAACAAGGATACCCTCATCAGCTTTTGTAGAAAATTTTCCTAAATGATCCTTGGTATTTAGGATATACACCGTACAACCAAAAACCCTAAGGTGCTAGATTGTTGGTGGCTTTCCAAACCAAAGTTCATGTGGTGTTTTTCCTAAGAATCTATGTATCAAAACCCGGTTTTGAACATAGCACGCAGTGCTAACTGCTTCAGCCCATAGGAAGTTTGGTAATTGGTATTCATTTAGCATACTCGAAGCTTCTTCTTGTAAGGCTCTATTTCTCCTTTCTACAACACCATTTTGCTGTGGTGTTGTAGGTGTGGAGAATTCATGTTTGTATCCTTTCACTAAACAAAAGTCCTTAAGTTTAGCATTTTCAAACTCTCCTCTATAATCACTTCTAATGATTTTAATTGTTGAGTTTTTCTCATTCTCAACTCTTCTACAAAAGAAAATGAAGGTTTCTACTATTTGGTCCTTATGTTTAAGAAAATAGGTCCAAGTATATCTAGTGTAATCATCCACAATAACCAAGCAATATCTACTACCATTGATAGATCTAATAGTGCTAGTATCAAACAAATCCATGTGTAGTAAATCTAATGCTTGTAAAGAACTTACAAAATTCTTCCCTTTGTGGGAAGATCTCACTTGCTTTCCTTTTTGGCATGCCCCACAAACCCTATCCTTCTCGTAGGTGATTGAGGGCAGTCCTCTTACAAGTTCTTTCTTGGCCAAATTCTTGATGTTCTTCATGTTGACATGGGTCAATCTCCTGTGCCATAACCAAGACTCTTCTTCCTTGGATATGTAACACTTAAAAGACATGTTTGTAGCACTACTAAATCTAACTTGATAGTCCTCACCCCATGATTTGGCCCACTAATTTAGTTTTTGGGGATGACTTAGTAGCATTATTCCTAAGTGGATTGCTATACTTGTTACTTGAGGTGGTTCGTCAGTACTATCAAATTGCTCAGATTCTCCAACCTCAAGTGAAGACCCCTTGAGTTTCTCAATTTCTATCATCATCGAATCCACTCTTACTTCTTACTTCCCTTTATGTGCTAAGAAGGCCTTTCCAATTTAACTTCCTCAATTCCAGCTCAACTCCACCTTCCAATTTCTGTCCAAACCAAATCAATATTCATTCCTTTTCTTCAAACACAACATTAGTTGACTCTAATCTACTAGCTAGTCCGTGGTTGTAGACTCATAGAAAGCCATGAGGAATATTATGAGGGAACAAGGATACCCCTCACTGCCTTTTTAGCACCCTCATCCGCCTTAGAAAAATTCATTTTCTAATGATCCTTGGGTATTGGCATTGAGGATTATACAAATGTATTAACCAAACTGCACTAAACCAAAAGGACCCTAATGCTAGGAGTTGTTGGTGGATTTTGGTGGCTTCAAACCAAAGCTCCATGTGGTGTTTTTTTCCTTAAGAATCTATGTATCAAAACCCTAAGCTGATATCATACTACAATCGCTTCAAATTTCTAATAGTGTCCTAGTAAACTTACAGGAAGTTTTGAAATCGGGTATTCATGTGTAGCATACTAAGTCGCTTTTGTAAAGGCTCTGGTTTCTTCTTCAAACACCATTCGCTGCGGTGTTGTAAGGCTGTGAGAATCTCACTGTTTGTATCCTTTCATGCCCAAACAAAGTCCTTAAGTTTAGCATGTCAAAGGGGTGTCAGAGGGAAGTCACTAACTTTAATGACGCACCAAGTTGAGTGTTCCTTTCACTAAATTCTCGTAAAACTCTCTCCTTCAAAAGCAGTTAGCTATGTTTCAAACTCTCATTTCGGTACCTTATGTTTAAGAAAATCAGGTCCAAGTATATCTAATTGTGAGTTTTTTCTCATTCCACACAACTCTTCTACAAAAGAAAATCTACTAGGTTTCTACTCATTTGATAGCACTACTAATAGTTAAAGAAAATAGTGTATCCAAGATCATATTCAGTGTAATCATCCACAATAAATCTAATGCTTGTAAATCTACAACCATTGATAGATTCAATAGTTAGTATCAAACTCACTTGCTTTCCTAAATCTATGCCCACAAACCCTATCCTTACAGAGGTTAAATGAGGGCTTCCCTTTGTGGGAAGATCTCACGATGCTTCTTTTCTTGGCCAAATGCCTCCCCCACAAACCCTATCCTTCTCAGAGGTCGATTGATGGGCGCCCTGCACAAATCTGGGCAAGTTCTTTTCAGCCAAATTTACGTTCTTCATGTCGACATGCTGGGTCAATCAGCCATAACCAAGACTCTTCTTCCTTGGATATGTAACACTCTAAAAGACATGTTTGTAAAGACTATCAATAACTTGATAAATATTTTCTTCCTAGGATCATGGTTAGCATGAGCTCTCATTTAGTGTCATTGTCATCACAGGATCATATAAGTACCGAGTTGAGTGAAACTCAACTTTATACCCTTGACCTCCCCGGTGATCGCACAATCGACTTTACACTTACACTAGGTTAAAGCAATGTCATCCCTTTAACTAACAATACATTTCTAATTACAATACATTTTCAGAAATACCATAAATTTCAGAAGTTACTCTACTTCTACAATGTTCATCTCCCACTATTATTACTACAAAGGAAACTCTTCACCTCGTCATTATTACCAAAGGAAATCCACTGTCTTTGGCACTAATTGAGGAAAATAAAGAGGAGTTCCCTCATCATATGGAGTTCGGGAGCACTACCGCCGCCCACAAACTATGTAAACCATGGTAGTTGGACGCCCCTTGATGGGTCCCTAGCTAAAACACCTGAAAAATTGGTCTTTGAACCCACACTGTTGGGTCAGCCTGGTCGCCACTACAAACTCTCCTAGGAATCCAAGCCTGAAGTTCCAGAATAATAGGTGACTGAATAGAAATAAAACCAAGAACAGCCTTGTAGTTCTACCATTTCAATAGGTAGATCTATTAGGACATCGGGCATAAACCGCTAAAGTGATCCTTTAGCACCATTTCCAAGGTCCACTAGACTCCACCAAAAGAAACTTAGTTCTAGATGGTGTTAGAAGATTTTCCTTAAGACATATAACTAAATTTGTTGTGAATTGAACCATCAGATCCACCAAAAGAAACTTTTAGATGTCAGATGTGTTTCTAGACTCCATTGGCTCTAAGATCATATAACTAATGTCTTTGATGTCAGAATTGAACCGGGTAGTCCAAACTTTGTTACATCGCATATTGGGCCCTTGAGATCTCTCCACCTGTGCTCTCATGTTTAATTCTCATCCATTGAACTCTCCAAATGAGGATTTCCACTTAGCACCACTCTAATGTATTCTCATCAGACTTGAAACCTCCAAATGATTAGTATTCTTTAACTAAGTACTTTAATTGAGTTTAACTGTACCACTCGAGTTTGTAATTTAACCTTAGTTTTGGATTTTTTTTTCAGAGCATTTGTCACTAAGCGTGCCAATAGTTTCCATACAATTTTATCTAGATGGAGAGAGAGTTTACGATCATCATCTCAAGATGCCTGATGAAGAGTCCGAATTTGATTGTTCTCCCATCAAGGAATGCCTTAGCTCTCCATCCAAATCTAAATTTTTGGAATCTCCAATGCCATGAGAGAGCCTTTTTCTTTTTGCTCCCTTCTCCTCATTTTCTTCTTCCGATGAGGAGGATGAGGATGAAGTAGCATCCCAAGTAGCCCTTCAATGCTTTTCCTCTTGGCCTTTTCTTCCGGTCTTTTTTTGTACTTAGGGCATTCACTTTTGAAGTGACCTTTCCTATGACAATAGCACGAAAGCACCTCTACACGCCTTTATCCTAATTAATTTCAGAACTTTTACCTTTCTTTTTTGTTGGTGAAGTATTTCTTCACATCCTTCTTGTTGTATTTTTTGGCTTCTTCTCATCAATCTCTCACAAAGTTAGCCATCTAGCTGAGATGACTCATCATCTCCATCCGACCGATGATGGAGGAGGAGGAAGCTGAAACTTCTTCTCCTTCTTCTTCTTGCTCTCCTGTCAATGATCTCCCTCGCAATAAAAAGCTAGACCCTTCTCCTTTGGGCTTGGATTAGTTTGTTCATGGCACCCAATTCACAAAAATAGTTCATCAATCTTAATTATTGAAAGATCCCCTTTGATACTTAGTGGTAGGCATCCACCATAGATGACCACAAAGTATTCCTAGGGAAAGATTTGAGTACATACAGCTATTAATCTCTATTCTCAACAGCCTCTCCAACCAATGGAGGCCATTGAGTATTTCTTTAAACCTACCATGCAGTTCACTTACAGCTTTTAGTCTCTCCTTCATGTCAAACACCAAGGGTTGGTCTGGCGAGAGATCTCTCTTCGCTATCCTTGAATCTCTCGGGTTCCTTCATGTAACTCCCATCAATCTTCCTCCAAAGTTCTTGAGCACTATTGGAAGGGCCAACTTGTTGAGCTGGTCCTTGGCTATACCGCACTGACCGCAAAGTTATGGTTGCTTTGGCATTGGCTCGAGCTCTTCTTCTCTATTACTCAGTAGGTTTTCAGATCATCACAAGTAGTGTGTACCGTTCGTGACATGTTTCAGAAACATGCACCTGCATAAAGGAAGAAATAAAAATAATAAATCTATATTTATTACACACACAACACACGATGCATAGTACAACATGTGTAGACATAATCAAGAATTTAAATTTTGTAATAAAGGAAATTTAACTACGACATGCCTTTCGTCAGATCACTTGTAGCGCGGAACGGCATCAACCGGAACGATCCTTCGCCATGAATCGTTTCTATCCGCATCCACTGTTTCGAGAGTATCCTTAGATGACTTCGCTGGCCACTGAGCTTACGCTTCGCTGGGCATATATCGCTAGCCTCTCGTGTTGAAGACGACGTGATCGAGAGATGATCACGATCCGAATCCAAATTCGGACCCAAAGACTAGTCCTCAAAACTCGCGCTTCTCGAGAGAGGTATTCACAACCGCTTGACGAATCTCTTTGTCCTCCACTCAGAGGATTACCGGAGATCAATCTCCGTAGCAGTTAAAGGGCATCGGCTTTTACGAGCTCTAACCGCTATCCAAACGACGCCCGATTAGAGAGAAAACAAGCTGTCCAGAAAACTGGACAGCTTTGGTGGAGAAAGTCAGGCGCCGCCAATCAAGCAAGCTAAAACCAAGTACTCACCTTATCGCCAAACCCAAGGAGATCACCTTCGAGCGCACCAACCTATAAAGCGTGCTTCGGTCGCTGGTGAGGGGGAAGGAAGGCTCCTTCCGGGCGCCGGTTGAGGAGATGGGGCGGCGGCACAATGAAGTTACGCCGAATTCTCCAAGGGGAGAGGAGGTGGGCGGCAATTCTAGGTTTAGGGCTTAACAACCCTTAAGCTCCTCTTTTTATAGAGAACTAATTCTCTTAATGGTTAATGGATCATATCCATAAAGCCCGTTAACCCGCTCCATTAAGATAAGTTAAAATAAACCAAACCATGATGGTTTATTTTGGTTAAAAACGGGAACCTAACCAACTTTTGGTTCATTAGTTTTAAAATAAACCATATACTTAAATAGTGAATCTTCATTTATCATATAAATGGTTCATACATAAGGCGATTGCCTTAGGACATCTCTCCTATATTACTAACAGACTCCCACTTGGCCTAATGCCAATCGCTACGGTATCCAATACCATAAGCTCTAACATGACCCTCAAACTTATTTTGATGTAATGCCTTAGTCAAAGGATCCGCTAAGTTCCTTTCAGTGGGAATTTTCTCGATTTGTATTTCGTTCCTATTGATGATCTCTTTGATAAGATGATAGCAGCGAAGCACATGTTTGGATCGTTGATGAGACCTTGGCTCTTTCGCCTGTGCAATTGCTCCATTGTTATCGTAGTAGACCGATATTGCTTCAACAATGGCCGGAATCACACCAAGTTCATAAACGAACTTCTTGATCCAAACCGCTTCCTTTGCTGCTTCCGAAGCTGCAATGTATTCTGCCTCAGTGGTAGAATCCGCTACAGTGTCTTGTTTGGAACTTTTCCAACTCACTGCGCCCCCATTCAAGGTGAACACGTATCCAGACTGAGACCTGGAATCATCCTTGTCTGTCTGAAAGCTAGCATCCGTATACCCGCGTATCACCATGTCCCGTTCTCCATATATTAGGAACACATCCTTAGTTCTTCTCAAGTACTTAAGGATCGTCTTAACAGCCACCCAATGATCCATTCCTGGATCAGATTGGTATCTGCTCGTGACACTCAGAGCATACGATACATCGAGTCTCGTACATAACATAGCATACATGATAGATCCTATTGCGGATGCATAGGGAATCTTACTCATGCAAATCCTCTCGTCTTCTGTGCGCGGACACATAAACTTTGAAAGGTGTACCCCATGCCTGATGGGTAGGTAACCTTTCTTGGATTTCGACATGCTAAACCTCTTTAGCACTCGGTCTATATATGTAGACTGTGAAAGATCAATCAATCATTTCGATCAATCTCTATAGATCTTAATCCCGAGGATGTAGGTTGCTTCTCCCAGGTCTTTCATGGAGAATGTCTTGGATAACCAGACCTTAACTGACTGTAAGATTGAAACATCGTTTCCTATAAGTAATATGTCATCAACATACAATACTAGGAACACGACTGCACTCCTACTAACCTTCTTGTACACACAAGGTTCGTCTGGATTTTGTGAGAAATCAAACTTTTTGATCGTCTCATCAAAATGGATATTCCAGCTCCTGGATGCTTACTTCAATCCATATATGGACCGTCGCAATTTGCATACCTTGGTTTTATCAACCGATGTGATGTTAGTAATATATGAGAGATGTCCTAAGGCAATCGCCTTATGTATGAACCATTTATATGATAAATGAAGATTCACTATTTGAGTATACATGTTTTATGTATTTGATTAGATCTTAAACTCATTTACTGAATGTCCACGATACGATTCACAGCATGAGAGAATTTGTGATTGGATCACAACTAGTGAGTATCTCTACATGTGTAATTGTGATGTATTGGAATTATCCCTAGTCGATGAATTGATGGATTTGGACACCATCAATTTCAGCCGAGACTTACAGGTATACTCCTTAGGTGTATCCAAGCGGTGATTCTCAGCGGCTAGAGACATAGTGATGTCCGAGTTAATCGTGGATGCTAGTTATGGTAACTAGTTCATTGGAGTGACCGGTAGTAAGACTTCATATGGTTCTCTGCATATATAGATATGTCAATGAAGTTCTTCTGTGGCTTAAGTGCGATGTTCCTTTGACTTGCGGTATTCAAGTCATCTTGATCATGGAGACTTATGCTTTGACATCTTAAGCAAACATCTCTAAGGAGATGTGGACCCGGGATGATTGGGTATAAGTCGAGTGATCGAAGGTGTTTGAATAGCCTATAAAGGATTCACCACTCCTTGCGAGGAGATGTATACCCATGGCCTCTCGTCGGATTGTTACTAAAGTCTTTGGCCAAAGCATTACATGTTTAGAGTAAGGTACTCTTCGATACATGTGAAGTAACTAGAATCCGTAGGACGAGGAAATAATACTTGGGCTAGGTGTGACGTAGTTAGCCTAGTGGGGACTGACACAATAGACCATGTCCTGAACCAAGTGGGTATAAGATGAGTGAAGGGAATGGGGCACGAATCATTCGAGCTGCTGAAGGGTTTCAGAAATAGTTCTGGATCAACAGTTGATCTTTTCGGTTAATTGGGGATCATGATGTACTACAAGGTCCCACTCATGATCATTCTATAATTAATGGTTAATTATAGACGGCCAACATAAACCGAGAACCTATTTGGTCACACGCACAACTAGCGTAATCCAAAGGATTTAAAACGAGCTTGAGAATGAGATTCTCAGACCGAGAGAAACTAGGTTTGGTTGGACCAAACATAAAGCGAGCATGAAATCGTTTCAGTCGCAATGAAAGCGTGGATGGGCCGAGTCTTATGAAGACGTAATGGATGAACCAAAATGGTTTGGTTCTAATCCAATGGATGAGAATAAACCAAAGGGTTTGGTTTATTTTAAACGAATGAACCAAAAGTTGGTTCGGTTCGTTTTAACTTAAAATAAACCATCATGGTTTGGTTTATTTTAACTTATCTTAATGGAGCGGGTTAACGGGCCTAATGGTTATGATCCAATAACCATTAAGAGAATTAGTTCTCTATAAACGAGGGCTTAATGGATAATTAAGCCCTAATCCAAAACCCTAGCAAAAGTTCGCCCAACCCCCATTGAAGGTTGCCGCCCAAGCTCCTTGGCCACCCCTTGTGCGGCGTCCGGCTCCTTTCCGGTGACCAAGCTTCAGCGGTGATCCTCCGGCGACCCTCGGTGATCTTCCTAGGCCTCGGTGAAAGGTGAGCACTTGGCTTCCTTGTTTTGGCGGCGCCTACTCCTCCACCAAGCTGTCCAGTTTTCGGACAGCTTCTTCTCTCTGGGCGTCGTTTGGGCGACGGTTAGAGCTCCGACAGCGGATAACTTACCGGGGATTCGATCTCCGGTAATCCTCTGAGGTGGAGGACGAAGGATTCGTCAATCGGTTGACGAATACCTCTCCGGAGAAGCGAGTGTTGAGGACTCGTTTTGGATCCGAATTTGGATTCGGATCGTGATCATCTCTCGATCACGTCGTCTTCAACACGAGGCTAGTAACCCGTACGAAGACGAAGCTCGTGGCTTAGCGAAGTCATCGAGAACTTCGGCGTGGATACGGATAGAGGCGATTCTATCGAGGATCGTTCGGTTGATCGTTCCCTACACCGTCATACGAAAGGTATAACGTAGATAAATTTCCTTTTATTGCAAATTTAAATTTACGGTTATGTCTACACTTGTTGTAATATGCATCGTGTGTTGTGTGTGTTGTAATAAATAGGAGTATTTATTATTTTTATTGCTTCATTTGTGTTCATGTTTACGAAACATGATCGAACACACACACGCCTTGCGGAAACCCAACGATGGTATCGAGCCCGGTTGTGTTTGACATAATCGTAAAAATGGTTTTCGATAGTCATAATGTATTTCTGGAAATTTTCTAATTTTGGAAATTTAGAAGTATTTATGGAAATTTTCAATTTTGGAAAGTCTAGAAGTATTTATGGAAATCTTCCACTTTTGGAAAGTTGGAAGTATTTATGGAAATTGATATTTTCCATAAATAAAATATTTGATTAGATTCTGGAAATTTGTTTCCTAATTTAATCATGATTTGATTTGGGAAATCAAATCTTAAAATATTTTATTTCCATAAGTAGTTTTAATGATTTAGGAAATTGGTTTCCTAAATAGATTTTCCTTAATCAAATAATTCCATGAATAAAATATGTGATTAGATTTGGAAATTTGTTTCCTAATTTAATTATGATTTGATTTGGAGAATCAAATCTTAAACATATTTTATTTCCATAAATAGTTATGACATATAAGGAAATATATACATGACATAATTGTATGCCATGTAATTGCATTAGATGCATAACATTATGCCATGCGTGTCGTGACATGTAGATGTATGCCATGTATGCCATGCCATGTAGATAATAGTTATTTGCATGCAAAGAGGATGAGACATAAAACCCTTAAACAATATTAAAGCCTACACCTTCCATTAATATGGTTAGAACCGGAGTTCCGTTTCTTGTTTGGGTTGTTGGACTCTCTCCAAGCCCGGCTCGCACCCTAACATGTTCAAACCATGGAATAGTTTAATACTAATATGGTAAGAGTCAGAGGTCAATCGTTAGCTTTGGTTGTTGGACTCTCTCCAAGCTGGGCTAATTGGTTGAATGCGCTCTAACCATATTAAAACTATTTCCCGATTAATGGGTTGGCTTTAACCTGGAGCATCGGCTTGTTTGACTCTCTCCAAGGTCGATGTAAAGGGAGGTGAAGTTGGGTGCTATGCATATGATGCATACTTGTTAATGTGTTAACAACCCGATGTATGTGTGAACATTCAATTTGTTGATAGCACATTGTGATAGTTGCATATACGTGATATGCAATCGATATAGACGATACCTACCAGTTATGAATGGCTTGTTGGACTCTCTCAAGGTTGTTCATAACTATGATGGATATCAGCCCATTCGGAGATGGACCTACGATCTCCCGAAGTGATTTTGGGGTTTTTGAAATTCGAAAAATGAATGGGATTTATAAATGTATATTGATGCATTTTAAAATCATCTTTCTCATATATGCTCATTTTGTATTTCTAAGATTGATCATGATGTCTTTGAATTGCGTTCCATTTTGGATTCAAATAAATTAGTGGGCGAGCTTCATGGGTGGCTTAGAAGCTTGAGAATTGTTCTCAAGGTTGAAAAGCTTGCAAATGTCCTCAGCGCCTCTTCCCGCTTCGTCTAGTGGCGATACAACTCTGAACCAATTGTTGGCCTATCAAAAACATATGGTGATTACGAACAAATGAGTTGCATCATGCTAGCCACGATGGAACCCAAGCTCTAAGCGGCATGAGCATATGGATGCTCATATCGTAGTCCTTCATCTTTGTGAGTTGGTTGATGAGCAAGTGAGATTCGAAAGGTTTGAAGTCTCAAAGCTCCTCTTCACCTCTGAGATGCTAGGAGGTTCATCTGTGGTACTGCTCAATATGCTGAAGACTGTGGAGTCTTCTGAGAAGCATGAGCAGGGGACGGTGCTGTTAGTTGATTCCTCGAAGAAAGGTTCTAAGAGGAAGTCAAAGGAACAGCAGAAGGGAAAGAAGAGAAGGGCTAAGAAGGTAGAACTAGCAAAAAAGTAAACTTGCCATCATTATGGCAAGGAGAGCCATTTGCGAAGAAAGTGCAAGATTTATCTTGAGTCCGTGAAGAAGGATAAGGCATCGGATGCCCCATCTTCTTCAGAAATCTTCTTTATTGATTATCATTCTATTTCCTCAGACACTTGGGTATTCGATACTGGGTGTAGCTCACATATATGTAATGACATACATGGGCTAAGGAATAGAAGAAGACTCGTCAAGGGGAGAGTCAAATTTACGTGTTGGGAATGGAGCAACGGTTGCTGCACTCGCCATCGGAACATACTTGTTGGAACTCCCTGTAGGACTTGTCTTAGAACTGGACAATTGCTTTTATGTTCCTTCGTTGATAAAGAACATCATTTCTATTTCTTGTTTAAATAGAAATGGGTACCATTTGACTTTTAGTAACAATTGTTGTTACATAACTTTGAATGGAGTTCTTTATGGGACTGGAACTTTAAGCAATGGTGTTTATACGTTGGACGTATCCAGTGACATTTTCAATATCGAAGCGAGCAACACGCGTGCTCGAAAGGATAATCAAATAGACTTCTATATGTGGCATTGTCGTCTTGGCCATATAAGCAAGAAACGCATGTCCGAATTACACCGATGTGGAATTCTGGAATCGTTTGAATTGGATTCATACGATACATGTGAATCATGCTTAAAAGGCAAGATGACTAAGTTACCTTTTACTGGAAAAGGTGAACGAGTGGGAGAGTTACTAGGTCTAATACATACTGATGTATGTGGACCTATGTCAACTCAAGCATTAGGAGGCTATAGCTACTTCATTACCTTCACCGATGATCACTCACGGTTTGGGTATGTGTTCTTGATGAAACACAAGTCTGAAGCCTTTGAAAGGTTCAAAGAATTCAGAAATGAAGTAGAGAAACAACATGACAAGAGTATTAAAATACATCGATCGGATCGAGGTGGTGAATACTTAAGTCAAGAGTTTCTTGATTATCTAAGAGACAATGGCATATTGTCTCAATGGACTCCGCCCTATACACCACAGCATAATGGTGTATCTGAGGCGTAATTAGGACCTTGTTGGACATGGTCAGGTCAATGATGAATCATGGAACTCTTCCCAAGTCCTTTTGGGGCTATGCACTTCAGACAGTTGTTTACTTGTTAAGCAGAATGCCTACCAAGGTAGTCTCAACTACTCCATATGAGATATGGAATAGTAAGAAACCTCATGTATCTTACTTGAAGATATGGGGTTATCTGCTTATGTAGAAGCGGACGATGTCAGGACAAATTGGATGCTAAGTCGATAAATGTCTATTTATTGGATACCCTAAGGAAACAAGGGGTTACCAATTCTATCATCTGTGGAACAAAAGGTGTTTGTTTCAAGGCATGTTGTGTTTCTAGAGAAAGAGTTTCTCTTGCAAGAAAATAGTGGGAGTGTGTCGAGCTTGAGGAGGCTCGAGAGACTCAAATAAACATTAATGAGATACGGTGAAGCACACCTGACGACAACTCATAGTGATGAGCAATCAATTTGGACCTATTGTAACACCACATCTTTGTAGATCACGGTAGAACACGCAATATTCACGAGAGATATGGATTTCTCGTAAGTGAATCGAGCGACGTGTTACTCATTGATGATGAGAGCCTACAGTTATGAAGAAGTGTTGACAAGTTGAGAAAGGGATAAGTGGCTTGGTGCCATGAAGTCGAAATGGATTCCATGTATGAAAACCAAGTTTGGAACTTGGTTGACCCACTGAAGGATAAAGCCTATAGGGTGCAAGTGGGTTTTCAAGAAGAAAACGACATGGATGGTAATGTGATTACCTATAAGGCTAGATTGGTGGCGAAAGGATATCGTCAAAAACAAGGTGTTGATTATGTGAAACCTATTACTTTAGCTATCTTAAATCCATTCGGATGCTCTGGCCATAGCGGCTCATTATGATTATGAGATATGGCGGATGGATGTGAAAATAAGCTTTCCTTAATGGAAACACCGAGGGCGTGTATGTAATCTGACTGAGGTTTCACATCGGTTGATAAAACCAAGGTATGCAAATTGCGGCGATCCATTTATGGATTGAAGCAAGCATCCGAGAGGCTGGAATATCCGTTTTGATGAGACAATCAAAAGTTTAATTTCTCACAAAATCAGACGAACCTTGTGTGTGTACAAGAAGGTTAGTAGAGTCTGCGATCGTATTCCTAGTATTGTATGTCGATGACATACTACTTATAGGAAAGCGATGTTTCAATCTTACTGATCAGTGAAGGTTTGGTTATCCAAGACATTCTCCATGAAAGACACTGGGAGAAGCAACCTACATCCTCGGGATTAAGATCTATAGAGATAGATCGAAGCGGTTGCTTGGTCTTTCGCGGTCTACATATATAGGCCAGAGTGCTAAGAGGTTTAGCATGTCGGAATCCAAGAAAGGTTTCCTACCCATCGGGCATGGGATACACCTTTCGAAGTCTATGTCCGCGCACAGAAGACGAGAGGATTTGCATGAGTAAGATTCCCTATGCATCCGCAATAGGATCTATCATGTATGTTATGTTATGTACGAGGCCCAATGTATCGTATGCTCTGAGTGTCACGAGCAGATACCAGTCAGATCCCTGAATGGATCATTGGGTGACTGTTAAGACGATCCTTAAGTACTTAAGAAGAACTAAGGATGCGTTCCTAATATATGGAGAAGGGTACATGGTGATACGTGGGTATACGGATGCGGATCCGCATGCAAGGATGATTCCATGTCTTAGTCTGGGTATGTATTCACCTGGAATGGAGGCGAAATAAGTTGGAAAGGTTCCAAGCTTGACACTATAGCGGATTCTGTCACTAAGGCAAAATACATTGCAGCTTTGGAAGCAGCAAAGGAAGCGGTCTGGATAAAGAAGTTCATCTCTGAACTTGATGTGGTCTCATCAATGATCCAAACATGTGCTTCGCCGCTATCATCTTATCAGAGAGATCATCAGTAGGAACGAAATACAAATCGAGAAAATTCTCACTGAAAGGAACTTAGCGGATCCTTTGACTAAGGCATTACCTCAAAGTAAGTTTGAGGGTCATGTTCGAGCTTATGGTATTGGATACCGTAGTGATTGGCATTAGGCCAAGTGGGAGTCTGTTAGTAATATATGAGAGATGTCCTAAGGCAATCGCCTTATGTATGAACCATTTATATGATAAATGAAGATTCACTATTTGAGTATACATGTTTTATGTATTTGATTAGATCTTAAACTCATTTACTGAATGTCCACGATACGATTCACAGCATGAGAGAATTTGTGATTGGATCACAACTAGTGAGTATCTCTAAATGTGTAATTATGATGTATTGAAATTATCCTTAGTCGATGAATTGATGGATTTGGACACCATCAATTCTGTCGAGACTAGCACGAGGTATACTCCTTGGTGTATCCAAGCAGCTGATTCTCACTGGTTGGATACATAGTGATGTCTGGAGTTAATCGTGGATGCTAGTTATGGTAACTAGTTCATTGGAGTGACCAGTTGTAAGACTTCGTATGGTTCTCTGCATATATAGATATGTCAATGAAGTTCTTACTGTGGCTTAAGTGCGATGTTCCTTTGACTTGTGGTATTCAAGTCATCTTGATCATGGAGACTTATGCTTTGACATCTTAAGCAAACATCTCTAAGGAGATGTGGACCCAGGATGATTGGGTATAAGTCGAAGTGATCGAAGGTGTTTGAATAGCCTATAAAGGATTCACCACTCCTTGCGAGGAGATGTATACCCATGGCCTCTCGTCGGATTGTTACTAAAGTCTTTGGCCAATGCATTACATGTTTAGAGTAAGGTACTCTTCGATACATGTGGAGTAACTAGAATCCGTAGGATGAGGAAATAATACTTGGGCTAGGTGTGACGTAGTCAGCCTAGTGGGGACTGACACAATAGACCATGTCCTGAACCAAGTGGGTATAAGATGAGTGAAGGGAATGGGGCACGAATCATTCGAGCTGCTGAAGGGTTTCAGAAATAGTTCTGGATCAACCGTTGATCTTTTTGGTTAATTGGGGATCATGATGTACTACTAGGTGCCACTCATGATCGTTCTATAATTAATGGTTAATTATAGACGGCCAACATAAACCGAGAACCTATTTGGTCACACGCACAACGAGCGTAATCCAAAGGATTTAAAACGAGCTTGAGAATGAGATTCTCAGACCGAGAGAAACTAGGTTTTGTTGGACCAAACATAAAGCGAGCATGAAATCGTTTCAGTCGCAATGGAAGCGTGGATGGGCCGAGTCTTATGAAGATGTAATGGATGAACCAAAATGGTTTGGTTCTAATCCAATGGATGAGAATAAACCAAAGGGTTTGGTTTATTTTAAATGAATGAACCAAAAGTTGGTTCGGTTCGTTTTAACTTAAAATAAACCATCATGGTTTGGTTTATTTTAACTTATCTTAATGGAGCGGGTTAACAGGCCTAATGGTTATGATCCAATAACCATTAAGAAAATTAGTTCTCTATAAAAGAGGGCTTAATGGATAATTAAGCCCTAATCCAAGCCCTAGCAAAAGTTGCCGCCCAACCCCATTGAAGGAGTTGCCGCCCAAGCTCCTTGGCCACCCAGCCCCTTGTGCCGGCGTCCAGCTCCTTTCCGGTGACCAAGCTTCAGCCGGGGATCCTCCGGCGACCCTCCGGTGATCTTCCTAGGCCTCGGTGAAAAGGTGAGCACTTGGCTTCCTTGTTTTGGCCAGCGCCTACTCCTCCACCAAGCTGTCCAGTTTTCTGGACAGCTTCTTCTCCTCTTGTCGGAGCGTCGTTTAGACGACGGTTAGAGCTCTGACAGCGGATAACTTACCGGGGATTCGATCTCCGGTAATCCTCTGAGGTGGAGGACGAAGGATTCGTCAATCGGTTGACGAATACCTCTCCGGAGAAGCGAGTTTTGAGGACTCGTTTTGGATCCGAATTTGGATTCGGATCGTGATCATCTCTCGATCATGTCGTCTTCAACACGAGGCTAGTAATCCGTACGAAGACGAAGCTCGTGGCTTAGCGAAGTCATCCTGAGGAACTCGGCGTGGATACGGATAGAGACGATTCTAGCGAGGATCGTTCCGGTTGATGCCGTTCCCGCTACACGTCATACGAAAGGTATAACGTAGATAAATTTCCTTTTATTGCAAATTTAAATTTACGGTTATGTCTACACTTGTTGTAATATGCATGCGTGTGTTGTGTGTGTTGTAATAAATAGGAGTATTTATTATTTTTATTGCTTCCGCTGTGTTCATGTTTACGAAACATGATCGAACACACACACGCCGCGGTGCCGGAAACCCAACATGTGAAACCCTCAGGCTGTATCATATACACGTCCTCGAGCAGGTTTCCATTAAGGAAAGTTGTTTTCACAGCCATCTGCCATATCTCATAATCATAATGAGCCGCTATGGCCAGGAGCATCCGAATGGATTTAAGCATAGCTACAGGCGAATAGGTTTCGTTATAATCAACACCTTGTTTTTGACGATATCCTTTCCCCACTAATCTAGCTTTATAGGTAATCACATTACCATCCATGTCGGTTTTCTTCTTGAAAACTCACTTGCACCCTATAGGCTTATGCCTTCAGGTGGGTCAACAAAGTTCCAAACTTGGTTTTCATACATGGAATCCATTTTCGACTTCATGGCACCAAGCCACTTATCCCTTTCTAAACTTGTCAGCACTTCTTCATAACTGTTAGACTCCTCATCATCAATGAGTAACACGTCGTTCGATTCACTTACGATAAATCCATATCTCTCAGGAATATTGCGTGTTCTTCCAAATCTACGAAGATGTGGTGTTACAATAGGTCTAGTCGATTACTCATCACTATGAGTTGTCGTCTGTTGTGCTTCACCAGGTATCTCATCAATGTCTATTTGAGTCTCTCGAGCCTCCTCAAGCTCGACGACACTCCCACTGTTTTCTTGCAAGAGAAACTCTTTCTCTAGAAACACAGCATGCCTTGAAACAAACACCTTTTGTTCCACAGGATGATAGAATTGGTAACCCCTTATTTCCTTAGGGTATCCAATAAATAGACATTTATCAGACTTAGCATCCAATTTGTCTGATACAGTCCGCTTCACATAAGCAGGACAACCCCATATCTTCAAGTAAGATACATGAGGTTTCTTACTATTCCATATCTCATATGGAGTAGTAGAGACTGCCTTGGTAGGCATTCTGTTTAACAAGTAAACAGCTGTCTGAAGTGCATAGCCCCAAAAGGACTTGGGAAGATTCGCATGATTCATCATTAACCTGACCATGTCCAACAAGGTTCGGTTACGCCTTTCAGATACACCATTATGCTGTGGAGTATATGGCGGAGTCCATTGAGACAATATACCATTGTCTCTTAGATAATCAAGAAACTCCTGACTTAAGTATTCTCCACCTCGATCCGATCGAAGTATTTTAATACTCTTGTCATGTTGTTTCTCTACTTCATTTCTGAATTCTTTGAACCTTTCAAAGGCTTCAGACTTGTGTTTCATCAAGAACACATACCCAAACCGTGAGTGATCATCGGTGAAGGTAATGAAGTAGCTATAGCCTCCTAAAGCTTGAGTTGACATAGGTCCACATACATCAGTATGTATTAGACCTAGTAACTCTCCCACTCGTTCACCTTTTCCAGTAAAAGGTAACTTAGTCATCTTGCCTTTTAAGAATGATTCGCATGTATCGTATGAATCCAATTCAAACGATTCCAGAATTCCACATTGGTGTAATTCGGACATGCGTTTCTTGCTTACATGGCCAAGATGACAATGCCACATATAGGAGTCTAATTGATTATCGTTTCGAGCACGCTTGTTGTTCGCTTCGATATTGAAGATGTCACTGGATATGTCCAACGTATAAATGCCATTACTCAAAGTTCCAGTTCCATAAAGTACGTCATTCAAAGTTATATAACAACAATTGTTACTAAACGTCAAATGGAAACCATTTCTATTTAAATAGGAAATAGAAACAATGTTCTTTATTAGAGAAGGAACATAATAGCAATTGTCCAGTTCCAAGACTAGTCCATTGGGGAGCTTCAGCAAATAAGTTCCGATGGCGACCGCAGCAACCTTTGCTCCATTGCCAACTCGCAAATTTGACTCCCCTCTGATGAGTCTTCTTCTATTCCTTAGCCACTGTATGTCATTACATATATGTGAGCCACACCCAGTATCCAATACCCAAGTGTCTAAGGAAATAGAATGACTATCAATAACGAAGATACCTGAAGAGGATGGGGCATCAGATGCCTTCTTCTTCTTCATGGACTCAAGATAAATCTTGCGATTTCTTAGCGGTGGCCTTCCTTGCCACAATGATGGCAAGTGCCCTTTTGCAATTTCCACCTTCTTTGCCTTTTTGTTCTTCCCTTTCTTACATTCTTTTGCCTTCCTCTTAGAACCTTTCTTTGAGAATCAACTATGAGCAGCCTTCTCCTCATGCTTCTGAAGGCTCCACGGTCTTGGCGTATTGAGGCTCGAGAATAGTGGATTCCAATTTGTTCATCCGATAGTTCATCACAAATTGTGAGAAACTCTTGGGAAAACAATGCGAATTAAGTCAATACTTAACTCATGATCCATCACAAACCGAGGGTAGCTAGCCGCTCGATGTACCCGTTCATCTTTAGCACAAAGCACTCTGAGGCGAACCTTCTTGCATCTTCGTGGTGAAGAGGCCTAGAGACCTCGAACCTTTCGGATCTCGCTTGCTCATCGAACAACTCATGAAGATGGAAGACCATAGTATTAGCATCCATATGCTCATCTCTTTTGCGGCTCGGGTACCATCGCGCTAGCATGATGCAACTCGCTCGAGAATCGCCACATGCTTACGATAGACCAACATTTGAGTGCAGGTTGCATCGTCCTTAGGACGGTTGGGAAGAGGCTCTTCAAGGACATATGCAAGCTTTTCTGCCTTGAGAACAATTCTCAGGTTTCTAAGCCAGTCTAGGAAGTTAGATCCAGTCAGTTTGTTTGAATCCAAAATAGTGCACAAATTCAAAGACATCATGATCAATTTATTGACCTAGAAATACAAAACGAGCATATATGAGAAAATGATTTTAAAATGTATCAATATACATTTATAAATCCCATTCATTTTGAATTTCAAAAACCCCAAAATCACTTGGGAGATCGTAGGTCCATCTCGAATGGGTGATATCCATCATAGTTATGAACAACCTTGGAGAGAGTCAACAAGCCATTCATAACTCGATGGTAGAGTATCAACTATACCGATTGCATATCACGTATATGCAACTATCACAATGTGCTATCAACTAATTGAATGTTCACACATACATCGGGTTGTTAACACATTAACAAGTATGCATCATATGCATAGCACCCAACTTCACCTCCCTTTACATCGACCTTGGAGAGAGTCCAACAAGCCGATGCTCCAGGTTAAAGCCAACCCATTAATCGGGAAATAGTTTTAATATGGTTAGAGCGCATTCAACCAATTAGCCCAGCTTGGAGAGAGTCCAACAACCAAAGCTAACGATTGACCTCTGACTCTTACCATATTAGTATTAAACTATTCCATGGTTTGAACATGTTCGGGTTCGAGCCGGGCTTGGAGAGAGTCCAACAACCCAACAAGAAACGGAACTCTGGTTCTAACCATATTATTGGAAGGTGTATACTTTAATATTGAGTAAGGGTTTTTATGTCTCATCCTCTTTGCATGCAAATAACTATTATCTACATGGCATACATTTACATGTCACGACACGCATGGCATAATGATATGCATCTAATGCAATTACATGGCATACAATTATGTCATGTACATAATTTCCTTATTTGTCATAACTATTTATGGAAATAAAATATGTTTAAGATTTGATTCTCCAAATCAAATCATGATTAAATTAGGAAACAAATTTCCAAATCTAATAACATATTTTATTTATGGAATTAGTTGATTAAGGAAAATCAATTTAGGAAAACAATTTCCTAAATCATCAAAACTACTTATGAAAATAAAATATTTTAAGATTTGATTTTCCAAATCAAATCATTATTAAATTAGGAAACAAATTTCGAGAATCTAATCAAATATTTTATTTATGGAAAATAACAATTTCCATAAATACTTCCAACTTTCGAAAAGTGGAAGATTTCCATAAATAATTCTAGACTTTCCAAAATTGAAAAATTTCCATAAATACTTCTAAATTTCCAAAATTAGAAAATTTCCAGAAATAACATTATGACTATCGCAAAACCATTTTACGATTATGTCGAAACACAACCTGGGCTCTGATACCACTGTTGGGTTTTCGGCACCGCGGCGAGTGTGTGTTCGTACATGTTTCACAAACATGTGCACAGCGGAAGAAATAAAAATAATAAATCTATATTTATTACAACACACAAAACACACGCATGCATAGTACAACATGTGTAGACATAATCGTAAATTTAAATTTTGCAATAAAGGAAATTTAACTACGTATACCTTTCGTATCCCGTGTAGCGGGAACGACATCAACCGGAACGATCCTCGCTAGAATCGTCTCTATCCGTATCCACGCCGAGTATCCTTAGGATGACTTTGCTAAGCCATGAGCTTCGTCTTCGTATGGGTTACTAGCCTCGTGTTGAAGATGACGTGATCGAGAGATGATCACGATCCGAATCCAAATTCTGACCCAAAGACGACTCCTCAAAACTCGCTTCTCCGGAGAGGTATTCGTCAACCGTTTGATGAATCCTTCGTCCTCCACCTTAGAGGATTACCGGAGATCGAATCCCCGGTAAGTTAGGCTCTGTCGGAGCTCTAACTGTCGTTCAAACGATGCTCCGACGAGAGGAAAATAAGCTGTCCAGAAAACTGGACAGCTTTGGTGGAGGAGTAGGCGCCGGCCAACCAAGGGAAGCCAAGTGCTCACCTTATCGCCACACCCAAGGGAGATCATCGGAGCACCAACCGGCAGCAGCTCGACGCCAGCGAGGGTGAAGGAAGGCTCCTTCTGGACGCCGGTTGGAGGAGATGGGCGGCGGCAATGAAGTTGGCGCCGAATTCTCCAAAGAGAGGAGGTGGGCGGCAACTAGGTTTAGGGCTTTTGGATTAGGGCTTTACAACTCTTAATGGTTATTGGATCATAACCATAAGGCCCATTAACCCGCTCCATTAATATAAGTTAAAATAAACCAAACCATGATGGTTTATTTTAAGTTAAAACGAACCGAACAAACTTTTGGTTCATTCGTTTAAAATAAACCAAACCCTTTGGTTTATTCTCCTCCATTGGATTAGAACCAAACCATTTCGGTTCATCCATTATGTCTTCATAAGACACGGCCCATCCACGCTTCCATTGTGACTGAAATGATTTCATGATCGCTTTTTTTTGTTTGGTGCAACCAAACCTAGTTTCTCTCGGTCTGAGAATCCCATTCTCAAGCTCGTTTTAAATCCTTCGGATTACGCTCGTTGTGCGTGTGACCAAATAGGTTCTCGGTTTATGTTGGCTGTCTATAATTAACCATTAATTATAGAACGATCATGAGTGGCACCTAGTAGTACATCATGATCCCCAATTAACCGAAAAGATCAATGGTTGATCCAGAACTATTTCTGAAACCCTTTAGCAGCTCGAATGAATCGTGCCCCATTCCCTTCACTCATCTTATACCCACTTGGTTCAGGATATGGTCTATAGTGTCAGTCCCCACTAGGCTGACTACGTCACACCTAGCCCAAGTATCATTTCCTCGTCCTACAGATTCTAGTTACTGCACATGTATCGAAGAGTACCTTACTCTAAACATGTAATGCTTTGGCCAAAGACTTTAGTAATAATCCGACGAGAGGCCATGGGTATACATCTCCTCGCAAGGAGTGGTGAATCCTTTAAAGGCTATTCAAACACCTTCGATCACTTCGACTTATACCCAATCATCCCGGGTCCACATCTCCTTAGAGATGCTTGCTTAAGATGTCAAAACATAAGTCTCTATGATTCAAGATGACTTGAATACCGCAAGTCAAAGGAACATCGTACTTAAGCTACAGTAAGAACTTCATTGACATATCTATATATGCAGAGAACCATATGAAGTCTTACTACCGATGAACTAGTTACCATAACTAGCATCCACGATTAACTCGGACATCACAATGTCTCGGCCGGTGAGAATCGGTGCTTGGATACACCAAGGGTATACCTCGTGCTAGTCTCGGCAATTGATGGTGTCCAAATCCATCAATTCATCGACTAGGGATAATTCCGATACATCACAATTACACATGTAGAGATACTCACTAGTTGTGATCCAATCACAAATTCTCTCATGCTGTGAATCGTATCGTGGATATTCAATAAATGAGTTTAAGATCCAATCAAATACATAAAAACATGTATACTCAAATAGTGAATCTTCATTTATCATATAAATGGTTCGTACATAAGGCGATTGCCTTAGGACATCTCTCATATATTACTAACAATGCCGACCACATAGAAGACACCAAAACCCTTCCTTCGTAGTCCGTTGGTGGTGTGAATCCCTATGAGATGGAGAACCACATATCCATGTCCATCATTAAGTAATATTCCATCTGGCTCTTCCAATACTGGAAGTTTTGGCCGTCGAAATACGGTGGTCGAGTTGTGTTGAATCCCTCTTACCCTGCCATTCCTTGATACTCTGGTGGAGGTGAATCTGGTGCAAAGCCCTTGCCCTGATACCACTTGTTGGGATTGAGGCTCGCTAGAGGGGGAGGTGAATAGCGAGTTGAAAAATAAATTCTAACTCAAATTTCACTACAAAATAGGGGATTACACAGCGGAAATAATAAAGCAAACCAAAGAGCATAAACACAACCAATACGTAGGTATTTACGTTGTTCGGAACTCAGCAGTTCCTACTCCACGGGCAGCTCAAAAGGAAAGTCTACTATGAATGGATCAAAAAGTTTCCGAAGGTGAAAAACTTCACCTCTTACAAGCTTACAATGCAATAAGATAATCAAGAACAGTAAGACAAGAAGTTATAACAGGTTATAGATTTGCTATTCAGCTTCTTGCATTGAAGATGGAGTTAAAGCGCTTGTAAGAAGGTGATCGACAGCAGTTGTGAGCACTTGTTGGAGAGAAGGCGAGATGAGAGCAAGGCTTTTACACTTCTTCTCCTTTAGAATGATTCACAGGAAGTTTGTCTAACTCAAATCGAAAATTGAAGCTCAAAAAACTGCTTCTCTTTGTCTTCAGCAAACCTTTTATCTTCCTCCATTAGAACCCTAGAAGTCACGCCTGACCATAACCTGACCACCTGAGCTTGTCCCCATAACCACCTCCAATCTCTAGTGGTTTTCCAGGAAAGGAACCTGCTCCTCCAATCGGAAATCATCACATTTGAATATTTACTCAAAACAAAAGCACCCCGTTGCCACCTTATCAGTCGAGCTCACAGTTGAGTCTGACTCATGTCTGTGCTCGAAAAACACCTGTCAGTCGAGCTCGCAGTCAAGCCGAGCTCAGTTCTGTGATCGAATTCTTTAACTACCAGTCGAGCCGCTACCAAATCGACTCGACTGGTATAGGATTTAGAGTTTGGCGATCAGAGTATACAATCAAGCCACTACCAAATTGACTCGACTTGTATAGGATTTAGAGGTTGGCAATCAGAGTATACAATCGAGCCCGCAGTTGAGCTGGGCTGGATTCTATGCTATTCCATGTAGTGAGCAATCGAGCTGGTAGTTGAGGCAGTTCAATTATGTGCTATACCAAATGATAAGTAGTCGAGCTGGAAATCGAGCCAGCTCGATATTGTGCCTTTGTGCAAGAGTGACAGTCGAGCTGACCCCCATGGTGGTTCGACTGATACGGTAAATATTTGAAGAACATTAGTATCTTTCCTAGTAAACTGCCACTCCTAGATTTTCAAGCACCCTAGTAAGAGACCAAACACGTTACGGTGCCTTATCCAACTAACGAATGCTATGAGTACCTTAGACAAAGACCGAGCGCGCTACGACACCCTCCTTGCCTAACGGGTACTCCATGTACCCTAGCCAAAGAACGAGCACGTTACGGTGCCCTCTTTGTCTAACGAGTACTCCCAGTTGTTGGGATTCCGGCACCGCGGCGTGTGTGTGTTCGATCATGTTTCGTAAACATGAACACAGCGGAAGCAATAAAAATAATAAATACTTCTATTTATTACAACACACACAACACACGCATGCATATTACAACAAGTGTAGACATAACCATAAATTTAAATTTGCAATAAAAGGAAATTTAACTACGTTATACCTTTCGTATGACGTGTAGCGGGACGGCATCAACCGGAACGATCCTCGGTAGAATCGTCTCTATCCGTATCCACGCCAAGTTCCTCGGGATGACTTCGCTAAGCCACGAGCTTCGTCTTCGTACGGGTTACTAGCCTCGTGTTGAAGACGACGTGATCGAGAGATGATCACGATCCGAATCCAAATTCGGATCCTAATATGAGTTCTCAAAACTCGCTTCTCCGGAGAGGTATTCGTCAACCAATTGACGAATCCTTCATCCTCCACCTCAAAGGATTACCGGAGATCGAATCTCCGGTAAGTTATCCGGTGTCGGAGCTCTAACCGTCGTCCAAACGACGCTCCGACGAGAGGAGAAGAAGCTGTCCAGAAAACTGGACAGCTTGGTGGAGGAGTAGGCGCCGGCCAAAACAAGGAAGCCAAGTGCTCACCTTATCGCCACATCCAAGGAAGATCACCAGAGCACCAACCGGCAGCAGCTCGACGCCGACGAGGGGGAAGGAAGCAACCTTCTGGACGCCGGTTGGAGGAGCAATGGGCGGCGGCAATGGAGTTGGCGCCAACTCCTTCAACGGGGTGGGCGGCAACTAGGTTTAGGGCTCTTCAATTAGGGCTTAATTATCCATTAAGCCCTCTTTTATAGAGAACTAATTCTCTTAATGGTTATTGAATCATAACCATTAGGCCCGTTAACCCGCTCCATTAAGATAAGTTAAAATAAACCAAACCATGATGGTTTATTTTAAGTTAAAACGAACCGAACCAACTTTTGGTTCATTCGTTTAAAATAACCCAAACCCTTTGGTTTATTCTCCTCCATTGGATTAGAACCAAACCATTTTGGTTCATCCATTATGTCTTCATAAGACACGGCCCATCCATGCTTCCATTACGACTGAAACGATTTCATGCTCGCTTTATGTTTGGTCCAACCAAACCTAGTTTCTCTCGGTCTGAGAATCCCATTCTCAAGCTCATTTTAAATCCTTTCGATTACGCTCGTTGTGCGTGTGACCAAATAGGTTCTCGGTTTATGTTGGCCGTCTATAATTAATCATTAATTATAGAACGATCATGAGTGGCACCTAGTAGTACATCATGATCCCCAATTAACCGAAAAGATCAACGGTTGATCCAGAACTATTTCTGAAACCCTTCAGTAGCTCGAATGAATCGTGCCCCATTCCCTGCACTCATCTTATACCCACTTGGTTCAGGACATGGTCTATTGTGTCAGTCCCCACTAGGCTGACTACGTCACACCTAGCCCAAGTATCATTTCCTCGTCCTACGGATTCTAGTTACTGCACATGTATCGAAGAGTACTTTACTCTTAACATGTAATGCTTTGGCCAAAGACTTTAGTAACAATCCGAAGAGAGGCCATGGGTATACATCTCCTCGCAAGGAGTGGTGAATCCTTTATAGGCTATTCAAACACCTTCGATCACTTTGACTTATACCCAATCATCCCGGGTCCACATCTCCTTAGAGATGTTTGCTTAAGATTTCAAAGCATAAGTCTCCATGATCAAGATGACTTGAATACCGCAAGTCAAAGGAACATCGCACTTAAGCCACAGTAAGAACTTCATTGACATATCTATATATGCAGAGAACCATATGAAGTCTTACGGCTGCTCACTCCAATGAACTAGTTACCATAACTAGCATCCACGATTAACTCCGGACATCACAATGTCTCCAGCCAGTGAGAATCAGCTGCTTGGATACACCAAGGAGTATACCTCGTGCTAGTCTCGACAGAATTGATGGTGTCCAAATCCATCAATTCATCGACTAGGGATAATTCCGATACATCACAATTACACATGTAGAGATACTCACTAGTTGTGATCCAATGACAAATTCTCTCATGCTGTGAATCGTATCGTGGACATTCAGTAAATGAGTTTAAGATCCAATCAAATACATAAAACATGTATACTCAAATAGTGAATCTTCATTTATCATATAAATGGTTCATACATAAGGCGATTGCCTTAGGGCATCTCTCATATATTACTAACAGACTCCCACTTGGCCTAATGCCAATCGCTACGGTATCCAATACCATAAGCTCGAACATGACCCTCAAACTTATTTTGAGGTAATGCCTTAGTCAAGGGATCCGCTAAGTTCCTTTCAGTGGGAATTTTCTCGATTTGTATTTCGTTCCTACTGATGATCTCTCTGATAAGATGATAGCGGCGAAGCACATGTTTGGATCGCTGATGAGACCTTGGCTCTTTCGCCTGTGGAATTTCTCCATTGTTGTCGCAGTAGACCGGTATTGCTTCAACAATGGCCGGAATCACACCAAGTTCATGAACGAACTTTTTTGATCCAAACCGCTTCCTTTGCTGCTTCCGAAGCTGCAATGTATTCTGCCTCAGTGGTAGAATCCGCTATAGTCTCTTGTTTGGAACTTTTCCTACTCACTGCTGTTGGATCAATGCGGTTCGCTAGAGGGGGGGGGTGAATAGCGAAAGAAAAAACTTTTTCGAATTCGTTTCAAGACAAATATACGCAGCGGAAAGATAAGCAAAACAAAAAGTAAAGAAGACAATAGAAACAAGATATTTACTTGGTTCGTAGCCAAAGGCTACTACTCCAAGGCCCTAGTGGTCCTTGACCACGCACGGAGGGCAAATCACTAAACAAACTCCTCCTCGTTGGAGGTAGGAGTTAATCGATACAAAAAAAACTTGAGGTAGAGGGACACTCCCCCTCTCCTCGTTACGATAGAAAAATAGTTTCGAAGAATGTAAATGAGCAACGACACAAAAATTAAAACCGACGTACAAAAATAAAGGAAATGAAACCTAGACGTCGGAGAAGAAGAAGCACGTTGTTGTCGGTAGCTTTTGCGGAGACTTTTGGAAGCTTAGAATTGTTGTCAAAACCCTAGGTTTGGCCCTCCTTTTATAGCCTTTGAGCCCCTTTTCGAGTGGGTCTTCAACCAATCACACATGGACACCAAACCGCTTTGAGGTGGAGTGATAAGCCTTGACTCCTCGAATCTGATCATTGACCATCGATCGGTGATGGCCATCATCGATCGATCGATGGCACATCGATCGATTGATGACCTTCTCAGCCGATCGTGATACGGCGGTCGAGTCCTCCAAGTAGCGGTCGGTGATGCTTGCTGCAAGTCAAAGTTAGCTCAACAAAAACATAATTCCGACGGTCTTCGACCGTCCGATCTCGACCTAGACCACCTATGAGATGTCTTGGGTCGGATCTACGCTTAAGATCATCCCCGTAAAGAGGATACGACCTCACTTACGCTCACACACACGAGCTTACCTCGATACTTACGTGTTGCTTTTGCTTCCGGCCTTCCACTCGATTCCATCGGCTCCCTCCGAAATCACTCGAGTGTCGCCCGACCACCGCGGCTTCCTCCGGGTGTCGCTAGCCTTCAGCTCTAGCTATATCAATCTTCTGCACACTCGATTCAGCTCGTGAGAAAACAAAATAGACTTAACTTTTGTGTCTTTGCTATAATCAAAACACAGGTTCGATTTCGGTGCCTCACTGCACCAACAACTGCGCCCCCATTCAAGGTGAACACGTATCCAGACTGAGACCTGGAATCATCCTTGTCTGTTTGGAAGCTGGCATCCGTATACCCGCGTATCACCATGTCCCCTTCTCCATATATTAGGAACACATCCTTAGTTCTTCTCAAGTACTTAGGGATCGTCTTAACAGCCGCCCAATGATCCATTCCTGGATTGGACTGGTATCTGCTCGTGACACTCGGAGCATACGATACATCGGGCCTCGTACATAACATAGCATACATGATAGATCCTATTGCGGATGCATAGGGAATCTTACTCATGCAAATCCTCTCGTCTTACGTGCGCGGACACATAGACTTGAAAGGTGTACCCCATGCACGATGGGTAGAAACCTTTCTTGGATTTGACATGCTAAACCTCTTTGCTTTTCGGTCTACATATATGTAGGCTGCGAAAGACCAAGCAAGTTTGATCTATCTCTATAGATCTTAATCCCAAGGATGTAGGTTGCTTCTCCCAGTCTTTCATGGAGAATGTCTTGGATAACCAAACCTTCAGCATTTGTAAGATTGAAACATTGTTTCCTATAAGTAGTATGTCATCGACATACAATACTAGGAATCTGTTGCCTCCCACTAACCTTCTTGTACACAAGGTTAAATGCGGATTTTGTGAGAAATCAAACTTTTGATTGTCTCATCAAAGCGGATATTCCGACTCTGGATGCTTGCTTAATCCATAAATGGATCGTCGCAATTTGCATACCTTGGTTTTATCAAGCGATGTGAAACCCTCGGTGTATCATATACACGTCCTCGGCGAGGTTTCCATTAAGGAAAGTTGTTTTCACATCCATCGCCATATCTCATAATCATAATGAGCCGCTATGGCGGGAGCATCGAATGGATTTAAGCATAGCTACGAGCAAATAGGTTTCGTCATAATCAACACCTTGTTTTTGGCGATATCCTTTCGCCACCAATCTAGCCTTATAGGTAATCACATTACCATCCATGTCGGTTTTCTTCTTGAAAACCCACTTGCACCCTATAGGCTTTATCCCTTGGTGGAGTCAACCAAGTTCAAACTTGGTTTTCATACATGGAATCCATTTCGACTTCATGGCACCAAGCCACTTATCCCTTCTGAACTTGTCGGCACTTCTTCATAAGCGGTAGGCTCCTCATCATCAATGAGTAACACGTCGTTCGATTCACTTACGAGAAATCCATATCTCTCGGGAATATTGCGTATTCTACGGATCTACGAAGATGTGGTGTTACAATAAGTCGAGATTGCTCATCACTATGAGTTGTCGGTGTTGTGCTCACCAGTATCTCATCAATGTCTATTTGAGTCTCTCGAGCCTCCTCAAGCTCGCGACACTCCCCTTTGTTTTCTTGCAAGAGAAACTCTTTCTCTAGAAACACAGATGCCTTGAAACAAACACCTTTTGTTCCACGGGATGATAGAATTAGTAACCCCTTGTTTCCTTAGGGTATCCAATAAATAGACATTTATCGGACTTAGCATCCAATTTGTATGATCTGATCCGCTTCACATAAGCGGGACAACCCCATATCTTCAAGTAAGATACATGAGGTTTCTTACTATTCCATATCTCATATGGAGTAGTTGAGACTACCTTGGTAGGCATTACATTTAACAAGTAAACAGTATGCGAAGTGCATAGCCCCAAAGGACTTGGGAAGAGTTGCATGATTCATCATTGACTGACCATGTCCAGCAAGGTCGATTCGCCTCTCGGATACACCATTATCTTTGTGGTGTATAGGGCGGAAGTCCATTGAGACAATATGTCATTGTCTCTTAGATAATCAAGAAACTCTTGACTTAAGTATTCACCACCTCGATCCGATCGAAGTATTTTAATACTCTTGTCATGTTGTTTCTCTACTTCATTTCTGAATTCTTTGAACCTTTCAAAGGCTTGGACTTGTGTTTCATCAAGAACACATACCCAAACCGTGAGTGATCATCGGTGAAGGTAATGAAGTAGCTATAGCCTCCTAATGCTTGAGTTGACATAGGTCCACATACATCGGTATGTATTAGACCTAGTAACTCTCCCACTCGTTCACCTTTTCGGTAAAGGTAACTTAGTCATCTTGCCTTTTAAGCATGATTCATGTATCGTATGAATCCAATTCAAGCGATTCGAATTCCACATCGGTGTAATTCGGACATGCGTTTCTTGCTTATATGGCCAAGACGACAATGCCACATATAGGAGTCTATTTGATTATCCTTTCGAGCACGCATGTTGCTCGCCCGATATTGAAAATATCCTTTGGATCGTCCAGCGTATAAATGCCATTACTCAAGTTCGGTTCCATAAAGTAAGCCATTTAAAGTTATATAACAACAATTGTTACTAAACGTCAAATGGAAACCATTTCTATTTAAACAGGAAATAGAAACAATGTTCTTTATTAGAGAAGGAACATAATAGCAATTGTCCAGTTCTAAGACTAGTCCACTAGGGAGCTTCAGCAAATAAGTTTCGATGGCGAGTCACGACAACCTTTGCTCCATTCCCAACTCACAAATTTGACTCTCCCTTGACGAGTCTTCTTCTATTCCTTAGCCCATGTATGTCATTACATATATGTGAGCCACACCCAGTATCCAATACCCAAGTGTTTGAGGAAATAGAATGACAATCAATAACGAAGATATCTGAAGAAGATGGGGCATCCGATGCCTTATTCTTCTTCAAGGACTCAAGATAAATCTTGCACTTTCTTCGCAAATGGCTCTCCTTGCCATAATGATGGCAAGTTTCCTTTTGTGCTAGTTCTAACTACTTAGACTTTCTCTTCTTTCCCTTCTCTGTTCCTTTGACTTCCTCTTAGAACCTTTCTTGAGAATCAACTACACAAATCCCTGCTCATGCTTCTCAGAAGACTCCACAGTCTTCAGCATATTGAGCAGTACCACAGATGAACCTTCTAGCATCTCAGAGGTGAAGAGGAGCTTTGAGACTTCGAACCTTTCGAATCTCACTTGCTCATCAACCAACTCACAAAGATGAAGGACTACGATATGAGCATCCATATGCTCATGCTGCTTTCGTAGCTTGGGTTCCATCGCGGCTAGCATGATGCAACTCATTTGTTCAGAATCACTCACATGTTTACGATAGGCCAACAATTGGTCGAGTTGCATCGTCACTAGGATCGAGGCGGGAAGAGGCATTTAGAGGACATTTGCAAGCTTTTCAACCTTGAGAACAATTCTCAAGCTTCTAAGCGATCCAAGAAGTTCGGCCCGATCAATTTATTCGAGTCCAAAATGGAACACAGATTCAAAGACATCATGATCAATTTATTGACCTAGAAATACAAAACGAGCATATATGAGAAAATGATTTTAAAATGCATCAATATACATTTATAAATCCCATTCATTTTTCGAATTTCAAAAACCCCAAAATCACTTCGGGAGATCGTAGGTCCATCTCGAATGGGCTGATATCCATCATAGTTATGAACAACCTTGGAGAGAGTCAACAAGCCATTCATAACTACGATGGTAGGTATCATCTATACCGATTGCATATCACGTATATGCAACTATCACAATGTGCTATCAACTAATTGAATGTTCACACATACATTGGGTTGTTAGCACATTAACAAGTATGCATCATATGCATAGCACCCAACTTCACCTCCCTTTACATCGACCTTGGAGAGAGTCCAACAAGCCGATGCTCCAGGTTAAAGCCAACCCATTAATCGGGAAATAGTTTTAATATGGTTAGAGCGCATTCAACCAATTAGCCCAGCTTGGAGAGAGTCCAACAACCAAAGCTAACGATTGACCTCGACTCTTACCATATTAGTATTAAACTATTCCATGGTTTGAACATGTTCGGGTTGGCCGGGCTTGGAAAGTCCAACAACCCAAACAAGCGGAACTCGGTTCTAACCATATTAATGGAAGGTGTAGGCTTTAATATTGTTTAAGGGTTTTATGTCTCATCCTCTTTGCATGCAAATAACTATTATCTACATGGCATGCATACATGGCATACATCTACATGTCACGACATGGCATAATGTTATGCATCTAATGCAATTACATGGCATACAATTATGTCATGTATATAATTTCCTTATATGTCATAACTATTTATGGAAATAAAATATGTTTTAAGATGATTCTCCAAATCAAATCATAATTAAATTAGGAAACAAATTTCCAAATCTAATCACATATTTTATTCATGGAATTATTTGATTAAGGAAAATCTATTTAGGAAACCAATTTCCTAAATCATTAAAACTACTTATGGAAATAAAATATTTTAAGATTTGATTTCCCAAATCAAATCATGATTAAATTAGGAAACAAATTTCCAGAATCTAATCAAATATTTTATTTATGGAAAATATCAATTTCAATAAATACTTACAACTTTCCAAAAGTGGAAGATTTCCATAAATACTTCTAGACTTTCCAAAATTGAAAAATTTACATAAATACTTCTAATTTTTCAAAATTAGTAAATTTCCAGAAATACATTATGACTATCGCAAAACCATTTTTACGATTATGTCTAAACACAACCTGGGCTCGATACCATCAAGGTTTCACCGCTCAGGTGTGTGTTCGATCATGTTTCAAACATGAGCACACAATGAAGCAATAAAAATAATAAATACTTCTATTTATTACAACACACACAACACACGATGCATATTACAACAAGTGTAGACATAACCATAAATTTAAATTTGCAATAAAAGGAAATTTATCTACGTTATACCTTTCAGATGACGGTAGCGGAACGCATCAACCGAACGATCCTCGTAAGAATCGCCTCTATCCGTATTCCACGCCGAGCTCTCGATGACTTCGCTTAAGTCACGAGCTTCGCCTCGCACGGGTTTACTAGCCTCGTGTTGAAGACGACGTGATCGAGAGATGATCACGATCCGAATCCAAATTCGGATCCTAATACGAGTTCTCAAAACTCGCTTCTCCGGAGAGGTATTCGTCAACCAATTGACGAATCCTTCATCCTCCACCTCAGAGGATTACCGGAGATCGAATCCCCGGTAAGTTATCCGCTGTCGGAGCTCTAACCATCATCCAAAGCGGACGCTCCGGCGAGAGGAGAAAAGCTGTCGAGAAAACTGGACAGCTTGGTGGAGGAGAGGCGCCAGCCAAAACAAGGAAGCCAAGTGCTCACCTTATCGCCACACCCAAGGAAGATCACCGGAGCACCAACCGGCAGCAGCTCGACGCCGGCGAGGGGGAAGGAAGCAACCTTCTGGACGCCGGTTGGAGGAGCAATGGGCGGCGACAATGGAGTTGGCGCCAACTCCTTCAATGGGGTGGGCGGCAACTAAGTTTAGGGTTCTTCAATTAGGGCTTAATTATCCATTAAGCCCTCTTTTATAGAGAACTAATTCTCTTAATGGTTATTGAATCATAACCATTAGGTCCGTTAACCCGCTCCATTAAGATAAGTTAAAATAAACCAAACCATGATAGTTTATTTTAAGTTAAAATGAACCGAACCAACTTTTTGGTTCATTCGTTTAAAATAAACCAAACCCTTTGGTTTATTCTCCTCCATTGGATTAGAACCAAACCATTTTGGTTCATCCATTATGTCTTCATAAGACACGGCCCATCCACGCTTCCATTGCGACTGAAACGATTTCATGCTTGCTTTATGTTTGGTCCAACCAAACCTAGTTTCTCTCGGTCTGAGAATCCCATTCTCAAGCTCATTTTAAATCCTTTGGATTACGCTCGTTGTGCGTGTGACCAAATAGGTTCTCGGTTTATGTTGGCCATCTATAATTAACCATTAATTATAGAACGATCATGAGTGGCACCTAGTAGTACATCATGATCCCCAATTAACCGAAAAGATCAACGGTTGATCCAGAACTATTTCTGAAACCCTTGATGACTCGAATGAATCGTGCCCCATTCCCTTCACTCATCTTATACCCTCTTGGTTCAGGACATGGTCTATTGTGTCAGTCCCCACTAGGCTGACTACGTCACACCTAGCCCAAGTATCATTTCCTCGTCCTACGGATTCTAGTTACTGCACATGTATCGAAGAGTACTTTACTCTAAACATGTAATGCTTTGGCCAAATACTTTAGTAACAATCCGACGAGAGGCCATGGGTATACATCTCCTCGCAAGGAGTGGTGAATCCTTTATAGGCTATTCAAACACCTTCGATCACTTCGACTTATACCCAATCATCCCGGGTCCACATCTCCTTAGAGATGTTTACTTAAGATGTCAAAGCATAAGTCTCCATGATCAAGATGACTTGAATACCGCAAGTCAAAGGAACATCGCACTTAAGCCAGAGTAAGAACTTCATTGACATATCTATATATGCAGAGAACCATATGAAGTCTTACGGCTGGTCACTCCAATGAACTAGTTACCATAACTAGCATCCACGATTAACTCCGGACATCACTATGTCTCCAGCCAGTGAGAATCAGCTGCTTGGATACACCAAGGAGTATACCTCATGCTAGTCTCGACAGAATTGATGGTGTCCAAATCCATCAATTCAACGACTAGGGATAATTCCGATACATCACAATTACACATGTAGAGATACTCACTAGTTGTGATCCAATCACAAATTCTCTCATGCTGTGAATCATATCGTGGACATTCAGTAAATGAGTTTAAGATCCAATCAAATACATAAAACATGTATACTCAAATAGTGAATCTTCATTTATCATATAAATGGTTCATACATAAGGCGATTGCCTTAGGACATCTCTCATCTATTACTAACACCAGTACTCTAGCCAAATAACGAGCACGTTACGGTGCCCTCTTTGTCTAACGAGTATTGGGCCCTTGTACCCTAGCCAAAGAACGAGCACGTTACGACGCCCTCTTTGTCTAACGAGTACTCTCAGTACCCTAGCCAAAGAATGAGCACGTTACGGTGTCCTCTTTGTCTAATGAGTATTGGGCCTATGTACCCTAGTAAGAGAACGAGCACGTTATTGTGCCCTCTCTTACTAACGAGTAAACTAGCTAGAGACTGAGCACTCCCTTGTGCTCTCTCTAACTCCAATGGAGAACGAGCATGTTACTATGCCCTCTCCATCACCAAGCTTCCAGACCTTTGGCTAGCTTGTATTCTTCCCAATTCCAAGGTTCTCCTTTAGATTTCCATCCATACCAAGGCTTATCCTTGGATTTCTTCCAAGGTCTAATGTCACTCTAAACATCTAACTTAGTGTCCTAAGGTTTGTATCCGTCGAAGTAATGTCTTGACTATACTCTTGCTCAAACTAGATTTCTATTTCCTTGACTTAAACCTTGTTGTTAAACATTGAAACATTACATGGGCTTGAATGCACTAACATCTAGGACCAAACATATAGAGGTCAAACACCACTTTATTCGAGAACTTTTAGACTTTCCGAGCCACAAAAACCGCTTTTTGCGTTGCGAAAACCTCGGAAGTCCAACCATGGATCCGTGCGAAGATATAAAAATAAAACATGTATGTGTTTAAAAGAAACCTAGATCTACGATAGATCTATAAGATGAGAGCATTACCCTCGTAGCGACACCCTTCGCTTATCCCGCTCGTCCAAAAGCTTTGCCGGATCTCAAAGAGTGACAAGTGTACACTCCTCTACAAGTATCCACACGGACAAATGGTGGAGAAGACAATCTTGAGTGTGCTAGCACTCTTGATGTCCACGGCAAGATGAGTATTTTTGGAGAGAGCTTGAGAGGAAGAAGATCCAAGGAAGAAGAAGCTAGAGTTACACAAAATAACTTCACCCATCATGCCTCCTAAAGTGGCCGGCCACTTATTTGGGTGGGAGTTACATGCATGCATGTAACTCCAAGAGCCAATGGCTCTTGGTCTCCCTTATGAGGTGGCACCCCATGATAAGTCCATGATGATGTGCAACATCATCATTGGCCGATCCTCATGCCAAGTCACCATGATATGGCAATTGGTCAAGTCAAAATTGACCATTCATCTTCCATCTCAAGTCAAGTCAAACTTGACCTCTTATCTCCCATGGTTGATCAAATCTAACCACTTGATTCAAGTCAATTTGATTTAATGAATCTCTATTCATTAATATAAATTGACTCATTGAATCAAATCTAAATTAGACTCATTCAACACTTGAATCAAATTGAGTCTAACTCAATTAGTCTAATTTGGATTACTCTTAATCCAATTTGGTTCATCCCATGAACCTCATCCTCATGGTTCATCATATGAACCTAATCTCCATCTAATTGCCCTTTGTGGGAGACCCTATAGGTTCTTGTAATGTTGGCAATGCTCCTAAACCGATTTAAGAACATAATCAATGAGCGGTATCTAGCAACACATCATTGCTACCCAAGTTACAAGAATGTTGAGATCCAACATCACCTTTGTGACTACTAATTGTGAATCTCATAATATGTCACAATGTCCCTCTATCCTTGACATCTAGATTGACCAATTGAGGTATAAACTGTGTCATCCTCGGTACAATCTATATCTTGAACTCCAAGTATACTCACTCTAATCAAATGAGCTCAATATCTCATATTGACTCATTTGGGCATGGTCATGCACTTCGTGGTCTCACTCTATCAAGAATAACGATATCACTCCCGTCATATAGGAGGAATATATCTCATCTACATCACTCACATCCCTCCACATAATTTGTTACATACCCAGTAATCGCCTTTATAGTCCACCCATTTACGGGTGACGTTTGACGAAGCCAAAGTATGCAACTCCTTGTGTAAGGAACCATGGTGACTTCAGGTCCAAGAACTAATAGTCATACTAATAGTCACATGAGAAAGTATATGATACTCATATAACGATACATGATACTTTCTCATGGCGGGTCATTTAGTATACATTCTCTAATGCATACCCATGTGTCAACTTGATATCACATATTCATGACTTGTGAGATCAAGTCATCGAGTTGACCTACATACTAGTCTCTACGCATTAACATTGTCCTTGAATGTTAATACTTGACTAGGAATGATTAAGAGTAGTGTTCTCTATATCATCTCATTATCGATTCAACCAATCGATTGATATAGATAAGAACCTTCTACTCAAGGATGTTATTATACTTAGTTTATTTGTCACCAATACAAGTAAATATAATAACCATGCTTTATAAATAGGAATATGATACAATAAAGTTCATACAACAATAATTATATGATTGACTCTAGGGCTTTCACTAACAATCTCCCACTAGCACTAGTGTCAATCACCGTAGTATCTAATACCCAATGACCTAGTGTGACCATCATGCTTTTTCTGTGCCAAAGCCTTGGTCAAGGGATATGCGATGTTAGCCTTTGTGGGTACTCTGCAAATCCTCACATCTCCTCTATTGATAATTTCTCGAATGAGATGGAAGCATCGTAGTATGTGTTTGGTCAGCTGGTGTGAGCGAGGTTCCTTAGCCTGTGCAATCGATCCATTGTTGTCACAATAGAGCTCTATGGGATCTGCTATGCTAGGAACCACCCCAAGCTCAGTAATGAACTTGCGAATCCAAATTGTCTCCTTTGCTGCCTTAGATACAGCGATATACTCGGCTTCTGTTGTAGAATCAGCAACTGTGTCATGCTTTGAACTCTTCCAGCTCACAGCGCCACCATTCAAGCAAAACATGAACCCTGACTGCGATCTATAATCATCTTGGTCAGTTTGGAAGCTGGCATCGCTGTAACCCTTTACAGCTAGCTCCTCATCGCCTCCAAATATCAAGAAATATTCTTTAGTCCTTCTCAAGTACTTAAGAATATTCTTGACTGCTATCCAGTGACGCTCACCTAGATATGACTGGTATCTACTCATCATGCTCAAAGCATACGAGACATCAGGACGAGTACACAGCATGGCATACATGATAGATCCTATAGCAGATGCGTAAGGGATCTTATCCATGCGGTCTCTCTCCTCTCTAGAAGATGGACTTTGAGTCTTCGAAAGACTCACACCAAGTGACATCGGCAGAAGTCCCTTCTTGGAATTCTGCATGGCAAACCGTAGTAATACCGTGTCAATGTATGTACTCTGACTTAGGCCAAGCAATCTCTTAGATCTATCTCTATAGATCTTGATGCCTAGAATACAGGCTGCTTCACCTAAGTCCTTCATTGAGAAGCACGTCCCCAGCCAAGTCTTCACAGACTGTAGCGAAGGGATGTCATTCCCAATGAGTAGTATGTCATCCACATACAATACAAGGAAGACAACTGTGTTCCCATTAACCCTCTTGTAGACACAGGGTTTATCTTCATTCTTAATGAAACCAAACTATTTGATCGCATCATCAAATCGAAGATTCCAGCTCTGAGAAGCTTGCTTTAGCCCATAAATGGACCTTTGCAGCTTGCATACTTTCCCAGTATGCTGTGGATCTACAAAACCCTCAGGTTGTGTCATGTACACATCCTCGAGTAAGTTTCCATTCAGAAACGTGGTTTTGACATCCATCTACCAGATCACATAATCGTGGTATGCTGCAATAGAAAGCATAATCCGAATGGACTTAAACATCGCCACTGGAGAAAAGGTTTCATCATAGTCAATACCATGAATTTGTTTGAAACCTTTAGCCACCAATCGACCCTTATAGGTATCCGTAAGTCCATTCATATCAGTCTTTCTCTTAAAGACCCACTTACACCCAATGGGTTTCACCCCTTCAGGTGGATCAACCAAAGTCCATACTTGGTTGGTGTACATGGATTCCATCTCGGATCACATGGCATCTAGCCATTTCTCAAAGTCTCGGCTCATCACACCTTCTGTTGGTGCAGTAGGCACCTAAGTCGAACCTGAGTTTTGATTATAGCAAATGATACAAAGTTAAGCTCATGTTGTTATCTCACGAGCTGAATCGAGTGTGCAGAAAATTGCTATAGCTGGAGCTGAAGGCTAGCGACACCCGGAGGAAGCCGCGGTGGTCGGGCGACACTCAAGTGACTTCGGAGGGAGCCGAAGGAATTGAGTGGAAGGCCGGAAGCAAAAGCAACACGTATGTATCGAGGTAAGCTCGTGTGTGCGAGTGTAAGTAAGGTCGTATCCTCGTTATGGGGAAAGACTTAAGCGTAGATCCGACCCAAGACATCTCATAGGTGGTCTAGGTCGAGATCGGACGGTCGACGACCGTCGAAATAATGTTTTCTTTAAGCTAACATTGCCTTGTAGCCAAGATCGATCATTGCCGCTGAAGGACTCATTGCATCCATCGAGGTGACTACTAGCACTCGTGATCGCCGTGATCGTAGTGATGGCCATCACGATCATTGCGTCAAAGGATCAGCCTCGAGGAGTCAAGGTTTATCACCAAATTTCAAGGGGAGTGGTGCTCAAATATGATTGGCTAGGGTTCCTCTCGAAAAGGGGCTCAAAGGCTATAAAAGGAGGTCCTAACCTAGGGTTTTCACAAGAATTCTAAGTGCTCAAAAGCTTCCGCAACGCTGCGACTCTACGACAACGAAGTGCTGCCAACAACCCTAGCTTAAGGTCTTTCTTTTTAGTTGTTGGTATAATCCTACAAATTGATTTCAATATTGCAACTCTTTTACTCGAGGTTTTTCTATCGTTGTATTTTACTTTAATAGAAGAGAGGGTTTGTCTCTCTATCATTTTGCTTCGAAGTTTTTTTTGTAATCGTCAAACTCCTACCTCCAACGAGGAGGAGTGTTTTAGTGAATTTCCCTCCGTACACGGTCTAGGACCGTTAGGGCCTTGGAGTAGTAGACGAAGGCTACGAACCAAGTAAAAAAACAAACTTGTCTCTTTTTGTTTCATTTACATTTCCGCTGCGTATATTTGTCTTGAAACGAATTCGAAAGAAAAAGGCTTTTCACTATTCACCCCCCCTCTAGCGAACCGCATCGATCCAACAATTGGTATCAGAGCCGGGGGTTGCTAAGATTTGGTGAAACCACCAATCTAGCCATTTTTACATATTTAATTTTTTTTGTTTCTTTTAATTCTGTTTTTTTTTCTTTTTTTGGATTTATTTCGCTTTGTTAAGTATTCTCCCGCACTACTAATCCAAGACGCGAGTCTTGACACTTGTTTTTGTGTTTTTGTCGTTGCTAGTTTCTTCGTCGTCGTCTCCTTGTGTCTTTTGTTCTAATGGCCCATCTCGAGGGTTTTAGCACCGTCCGACCTCCATTTTACAACGGAGATGACTTCCGTTATTGGAAGGGTCGGATGGAATGCTTCCTAAAAACCCAAATAGAGATGTGGATTGTGATCAAAACCGGGTTCACCCTTCCTACTAATGAAGAAGGTGAATCCTTGGATTACAATCAATGGACCATTGCGACAAAACGACAAGTCGAAGCCGACGCCAAGGCAACACAAATCCTCCAATGTGGCCTATCCAAAGAGAAGCTAAATCACGTCGACCCCTTCATAAGCGCAAAAGATCTTTGGACAAAACTAGTGGAGCTACACGAAGGGACCGATGAAGCCAAGGTATGTAAGCGTGACCTCTTGTTCAATAAATTATATAATCTAAAAATGCAGGAACACGAGTCCGCGATGCAACTCCACGCCCGTAACCAAGACATAGTCAACAACCTACACGCAATCGGGCAAAAGGTCGAAAACCGTGACCTTATAAGGTATGTTCTAAACTCTTTTCCGAGGACTACCTTGTGGGCATCCATGGTCGATGCTTACAAGGTCTCCAAGGACCTCTCTAAACTTAGATTAGATGAACTCTTTTCCGATTTTGAATTACATGAGTAGTCCAACTCGGAACCCGAGAGGGGTATAGCCTTGTTTGCAGGTTCAAAGAAGAAGAAAATCGCAAGCAAGCCACCACCAACTGAGGAGGAAGACGAGTCCGAAGAAGAAGTTGACCCGGAATTGACTGTCGAGCTAATGAACCTAGCTCGAAGGATAGCCAAGGGATGAAAGTGAACCACAACTCGACCCAACCAAGGTAAGCCTAAAAGTTCTAATATTAGGTGTTATGAGTGTAACAGGTTTGGACATATCAAGTCCGAGTGCCCCAAGCTCAACCACAAAGCACCTAAGCACAAGAAGGCCCTCAACGTGACATGGGAAGAAGCGTCATTCGAAGAAGACGAAGACCACGTCTTCATGGCGAAATCAATTGAGTCAGACATGAAGACCAAACCAGAACTTGATTCAGAACCTGAGGATGACTCGGACTATGAAGCTACCTTCAAGTCAAGCCATGGATACGCATCCAGTTCAAAAGATACCCTTAAAGTAAGTCGAACTTTATTTAATACTTTACAAAATACGGTTAGGTTCTTGTCTAGGAAATTAGTTAAATCCGAGTCCAAGGTCGAGACCCTGGTTGAGGAGGTCAAACTCCTCAAACACTAGGTCTCCCTAACCTCTTCGACTAGTCGAGTTCAAGAGAAGGACTCAACTCGGGTTAAAAAACTCAAAGTTGAGAACTCACTCTTGAAAAGTCAAGTCGAAGATCTTAGGAACACGTTGGAAAGGTTCACTTCGGGATCCAAAGGATTTGACCTCCTACTTGGATCTCAAAGGGCCGTGTACAACAAGGCTGGACTAGGGTTTAACTCAAACACGACTAATAGGACGTATATGTCGATTGTAAGTCGACATAGGAAACATGTCCAAGCATGGGTCCCTAAGAACCTTTTGATTTCAACTCTAGGATCCAACCCGTACTGGATTCCCAAGGACCAAATCCACTATGTGAATAGACCGAACCGATTCAACGGTCTAGGGGGAGCCAGTACAAAACATGTTTGTGCTTTAACATAGAAATTGCATGTTTTAACTTAGAAAGTTTGTGCTTTAACTTAGAAATTGCATGTTTTAACTTAGAAAGTTTGTGCTTTAACTTAGAAATTGCATGCTTTAACTTAGAAAGTTTGTGCTTTAAAACTTGTGAACTCACTTAAAACATGAACATAACCAACTAAAATTCTTCGAAAAGATTGAGCCTCGGGGAGCCTCTTTTCAAAAACATAACCAACTAAAATTCTTCGAAAAGATTGAGCCTCGGGGAGCCTCTTTTCAAAAATAACCAGTTAGACTAATCTTAGGTGAGTCAAGTCATCATTTTCTTGAAAATGACTTTGTCTAAGGAGGTGGTCGATGATCCAATAAAAGAAGGCCCCTGTGCCTCGCCACGACCTGGAAGCCATGATCTTGAAAAGGTAAACTTGAAAAGCCTAGGGTCAAATCCAAATCTAACATAAAATTACTTGAACCTAAATGCACTTAATCAACTTAATTGGAAGTCATCTCACAAAAAACACATAAGTATAACATGCTTGATCATATAGACACAGGTGAGATGACCTAGGTTTAACAACTCACAACCAATTTTTTTAAAAATCTAACATCCAATCCAACCACCTTGTGTGTAGGATCAATGGATGTTGGACAGCGGTTGCTCCCGACACATGACCGGGGATCAACTCAAATTCACAAAGCTTCGATTCAAACGACAAGGATCGGTAGCCTTTGGGAATAACGGCAAGCTCAAAATCATCGGTAGCCTTTGGGAATAACGGCAAGCTCAAAATCATCGGATCAGGTGATATCAAGCTTAACTCGAATTTTGTTATCAAAAATGTATTACTTGTACAGAATTTTGAATATAACCTGCTTAGTGTAAGTCAATTATATGACAATAACTATAAGGTCGTATTTTTAGAAAATGAATGTGTAATTAAAACAAATAAAACAGCTAAAACAATACTCAAAGGAACTAGGACAAACAACATTTATACAATTAACTTAATCAAATCCTCAGCCAAATGTCTTATGACACAGGAAGAGGAATCATGGTTGTGGCACTGACGACTCGGTCACTCGCACCCAAGACTCGTCCACAAGATGAGTCAGAGTGGCTTAGTCAGAGGCTTACCCAACCTCAACAATTTGGTTAATAAAATCTGTAATGCTTGTCAACAAGGAAAACAACCTAGGACACAACACAAGTTAACTAACCAAGAACGAACCTCAAGTGTACTTGAGCTCCTGCATATGGATCTATTCGATTCACATGGAGCCAAGTCACTCAATAGAAGCCAATATTGCTTAGTCATAATTGACGACTACTCCAGGTTTACCTGGGTTAGGTTCATCAAACATAAAAATGATACCCTAGATCAATTAACTAATCTATTCAAATTAATCGAGAATAGGAACTTGCAGATTATATTTTCTTACTACTATTTCTTAAATTTCATTTTCATGGAGCTAGCATAGGACATACCTTAGATATCATGCACCTATAGATTTAAGGAGCCAGTACATCTCACAACACATAGGACTAATATGTTTGTGTACTTAGCCACGTAGATGGGCGTGAGATGTTAGGACCTTACTCCTGGTTCCAGATGTAGAGCTAGTGCATCGCCATGAACCATGAAGTATAATCATACATACTAACCGACTCTGACCAGGACTGGTTGATCTTTCATATCAATCAAGCCAAATATGAGTCGAACATTTTATAGATGAAATTATTTTCAGTATATTATTTTCGAACTAATGTGGAACATGCTTGGACTTTAAAATTAATACTTATTCCACACACACCCTCGCTCTTTTCGATATATGGCAAAAGGGGGAGAAAAAGGCCAAAGTTAAGGGATCGATTTTTTTTTGCCAAGGCTTACTTAACTTTAAGTTAACAAAACAAGTTAAGGGAATTCTTAACTTACAAGTTAAGGGAATTCTTAACTTAAACATATTTAGTTAACTTGTTTTAAGGGAATTCTTAACTTAAACATATTTAGTTAACTTGTTTTTGTTAACAAATAATTTACTTAACTTTAAGTTAACTTGTTAACAAAACGAAAGTAAAGGCCAAGGTTAAGAAATCATTTTCTTAACTTAAAACTTATTTTAAATACTATGGCAAATATTAAGTAATTTCGGTTACTTAATTCTTTTTTAGTAGCAAATATCAAGGGGGAAAGTTAAAACTCTTTCTCAGGTACTCACCCTCGGTCAAGGGGGAGGATTCCTCAAGGGGGAGCAATTGAAAAACAGTTTTTATACTCCTACACATTCATGCATATCTCTTTCTCATTTTACTTAATGCACTTAATTTGTTTTTTCTTAACTTTGTATGTGGGTTTGCCATAAATCAAAAAGGGGGAGATTGTTGGTGCAGTAGGCACCTAAGTCGAACCTGAGTTTTGATTATAGCAAATGATACAAAGTTAAGCTCATGTTGTTATCTCACGAGCTGAATCGAGTGTGCAAAAAATTGCTATAGCTGGAGCTGAAGGCTAGCGACACCCGGAGGAAGCCACGGTGGTCGGGCGACACTCAAGTGACTTCGGAGGGAGCCGAAGGAATTGAGTGGATGGCCGGAAGCAAAAGCAACACGTAAGTATCGAGGTATGCTCGTGTGTGCGAGTGTAAGTAAGGTCGTATCCTCGTTACGGGGAAAGACTTAAGCGTAGATCTGACCCAAGACATCTCATAGGTGGTCTAGGTCGAGATCGGACGGTCGACGACCGTCGAAATAATGTTTTCTTTAAGCTAACATTGCCTTGCGGCCGGATCGGTCATTGCCAACTGAAGGACTCATTGCGTCCATCGATCGGGTGACTACGGCTAGCACTCGATCTTTGCCCGGCCGATCATTGTGATGGCCATCGGTCATTCGTCAAAGGATCAGCCTCGAGGAGTCAAGGTTTATCACCAAATTTCAAGGGGAGTGGTGCTCAAATATGATTGGCTAGGGTTCCTCTCGAAAAGGGGCTCAAAGTCTATAAAAGGAGGTCCTAACCTAGGGTTTTCACAAGAATTCTAAGTGCTCAAAAGCTTCCGCAACGCTGTGACTCTTCGACGACTCTACGACAACGAAGTGCTGCCAACAACCCTAGCTTAAGGTCTTTCTTTTTAGTTGTTGGTATAATCCTTGTTATTGTTTTCAATATTGCAAATCTTTTACTCGAGGTTTTTCTATCATTGCATTTTACTTTAATAGAAGAGAGGGTTTGTCTCTCTATCATTTTGCTTCGAAGTTTTTTTTGTAATCGTCAAACTCCTACCTCCAATGAGGAGTGTTTTAGTGAATTGCCCTCCGTACACGGTCTAGGACGGTTAGGGCCTTGGAGTAGTAGCCGAAGGCTACGAACCAAGTAAAAAAACAAACTTGTCTCTTTTTGTTTCATTTACATTTCCGCTGCGTATATTTGTCTTGAAACGAATTTGAAAGAAAAAGGCTTTTCGCTATTCACCCCCCCCCTCTAGCGAACCGCATCGATCCAACACCTTCCTGATAGGAGGTAGGCTCATTCTCAATGAGCATAACATCATCATGGTCAGACAAGAGAAATGAGTATCTCTCAGGCTCACAACGTACCCTATCATACCTGCGAAGAGGTAGGTCTACCTGAACAGGTGGTTGTTCCACAACTCTTTGTGCAACAATCTCATCACCCACAACACTTTGTGGTTCTTGTTCAACCTCCATCAAGGCCTCAGTACTATGGTCCTTATCTTGAATTTCTTCAAGATCGAACGTACTCCCACTAGTTTTTCTAGAAACAAAATCCCTTTCTAGAAAAACCCCAGTCTTTACCACAAACACTTTGTGTTGACTGGGAATGTAGAAGTAATATCCCTTAGTCTCCTTGGGATATCCAACAAAATAGCACTTATCGGATTTGAATCCCAGTTTGTCTGAGACTTGACGTCGAACATAAGCCTCACAACCCCAAATCCTCATGAAAGACATCTTGGGATTTCTCCCTGTCCATATCGTATATGGTGTCTTTATCACTGACCTTGGATCATTGCGGTTAAGGGTGAAGGCTGCTGTGTCTAGAGCATATCCCCAAAAAGATATAGGAAGATCTGTGTGACTCATCATAGATTGAACCATATCTAATAGGGTACGATTCCTCCTTTCGGATACACCATTCCACTGTGGTGTTTCAGGAGGATTGAGTTGGGATAGAATCCCACACTCAGCTAGATAGTCATGAAACTAATGGCTAAGGTATTCACCACCTCGATCTGATGGAAGTATCTTAATACTCTTGCCAAGCTGGTTTTGTACTTCATTCTTGAATTCTTTGAACTTTTCAAAGGATTCTGATTTATGTGTCATTAGATACACATAATCATATCTACTGAAGTCATCAGTAAATATAATGAAGTACCTGTAACCACCTCTAGCAGCAACATTGAAAGGGCCACATACATCACTATGTATAAGTCCTAACAAGTCTGTTGCTCTTTCGCTGTGTCCACTAAAGGGAGTCTTGGTCATCTTGCCTAGAAGGCAAGACTCGCATGTCTCATATGATTCAAAATCAAATGAGTCTAGCAGCCCATCCTTATGGAGCTGAGATAAGCGACTCTCATTTATGTGACCTAAGCGACAATGCCAGAGATAGGTTTGGTTCAACTCATTTGACTTGAACCTTTTGGTACTTATGTTATAGATAGGGCTCTCTAAGTCTAGAAAGTAGAGTCCGTTCATTAGAGGTGGACTACAATAGAACATATCATTTAAATAAACTGAACAACATTTGTTCTCTATTATAAATGTAAATCCTTTCTTATCAAAACAAGAAACCGAAATTATGTTCTTAGTCACAGAAGGCACATAACAACATTCATCTAATTCTAGTACAAGCCCAGAGGGCAGAGATAGATCGTAAGTTCCTATAGCAACAGCAACAACTCTTGCTCCATTGCCTACTCGTAGGTCCACCTCGCCCTTTGTCAATGCCCTGCTATTTCTCAGCGCCTGCACATTGGTACAAATGTGAGATGCACATCCGGTATCTAATACCCATGATGAAGAAATAGATAGATTGACTTATAAAACATTTATACCAGAAGTAGAAGTCTCACTTCTCTTCATCTTAAGATCTTCCAGGTAAGCTTTGCAGTTACGCTTCCAGTGTCCAGCTTCCTTGCAGTGGAAGCAAGCCCCTTCTTTGGCCATCCCTCCTTTGGGTTTCAGTTCTTTGCCTTTTCTCTTGGCTTGGGACTTTCCCTTACCTTTAGGCTTGCCCTTGCCTTTCTTCTTTTGCACCATCAAAATGGAGTCAGATTTTCCCTTCTTAAGGTTAAGCGCAGCGGTTCTCAACATGCTGAGCATCTCAGGCAGTGGCTTATCAATTTCATTCATGTTGTAATTCATGACAAATTGATTATAGCTTTGTGGCAAAGACTACAAGATCAGGTCAGTGGCCAGCTCTTTGCCAAGTGGGAATCCCAATCTCTGTAGGTTTTCTACGTACCTAATCATCTTGAGTACATATGGACCTACGAGAGTCTCATCATGCATTTTGGACTGAAACAATGCCTTAGAGACTTCATATCTCTCGTGCCTTGCTTGTCCTTGATATAGTTGACGAAGATGTTCAACCATATCATAAGAATTCATGAACTCGTGTTGCTTCTGAAGTTCAGAGTTCATGGTCGCGAGCATGAGACATGACACATCTAATGCATCATCTTGATGCTTCTTGTAAGCATCTTTGTCAGCTCACGAGGCGCTGGCAGGAGGTGCCTCCGGAATGGGCTGCTCCAGAACGTACAATTTTCTTTCTTGGGTGAGAATGATTCTCAGGTTCCTGTACCAGTCCAGGAAATTTGTTCCATTGAGCTTGTCCTTCTCAAGGACAGAACACAGGGAGAGAGTGTTCGTGTTTGTCGACATAGTAATCTACAACATACACAATGTAGAAAATTAATATCATATTCCTTTTATCATTTAATTAGGCTTTTAATCAAATGATGCTCCCATTGAATTATAGGAATTTTGTAGAATCGAGTTATGGATGTAGTCAAACCACATTACTAGATTCATACAAACATGCTATAATTTTTGTGGGACAAGATCCACATCATACTAAGCCTTGAGTTAGCTTTGGCTAAATCACCCAAGACTTAATATGATCGGAGGGTAACACATTATCGATTACATCTCTATACAACTCTTGTTTATAGGATCAAGACCCACATTTACAAAAGACCTTGAGTTAGCTTTGGCTAAATCGCCCAAGATTTAGTGTAAATGCGATCTTATCCTATCTTTCCAATGGTTGGAATATGCCTATAGTTCTACTCGATCCAATTGAGTTAACTAGTTTTACTCAATCTAATTGAGCTTACTCTAACCCAAGTCGTGATAGGCGGGACAAGATTGTCCCTCCGCACCCTACCAAGAAAATATACATTGCTTTGCTTTGGCAGATTCAACAACTACAAATGATCAAGGTAGTGATGGGTATCAAGGACTTGGTAGGCATTTTCAAGTTGATTTAATTATGATCTAATCTAATTATAATGTGTATCATATACGCATTAAGACCTTTATTATCCTATACTAGCATGCATCACATACATACAAGCATTATTCTAGCATGCATCATATACATACAAGAAAAATATCCTATCATGCATCATATAAATACAATCATTATTCTACTAGCATGCATCACATACATACAAGCAAAAACAAATATATATATATATATATATATATATATATATATATATATATATATATATCAACATATATATATATAATTAATTGTGATGTGGTCATGGCCCTACTACGATCTTCTCAAGCCAATGAGAAGATCGGACGGTCAACCTAGGGTTAGCGGCTTCTCCAAGCACCTCCTTTGGCCGCCATGTGTCGTCGGCACCCTTCTCGTAACTTCGTCTACAAGTGGACTTTCCACCGCTCCATTTTGTACTTTACAAATATGAAACTCGAGTTATATTCAAGTCTAAAACTATTTACAACTAGAATTTTAAAAGAAGAGGCACGACGCGCAGGTCGCATACCCTATACAACATGCACAACCAAAAAAATGACACGCAGGCCGTATTATGAATTACAACACATTATCATCCAATCATATTGGGGTTCTTGGTCCATGACCATCACAGAATTATACATAATACTAAACTATGTATTTTACAAAAAATTTCTATAATTTTTCCTATTTTTTTCAATTTTATGAGTCACCTCTCTGTAACGGTCCTGCTAAGCGGTTTCCGGGCGCGATCGTGGGACAAGGCCCTTTTCGGGGAAAGGGGCAGCGCCCCTACTCGCAAAATAAACTTTGTGAGTGTCCCTACTAGATCTTACAGTGACTTAAGTCGCTGTCCCAAAAAACTAAAGCGAGAACTCGCCGTTTCGGAGAGTTATCTTGGCGGTTGAAGCCTATAAGTGTCCCAACACTTATTGCTTCGACTCTTCGAGAAAAATACCCTAAAATTATATAAAAATAGGAAATTTATAGAAACTTAAAAATATTTAATTTTTATATCTAATACAAAACTACAAATATGAAACACATACATGCTTCGCACGTGGCTCTAATACCACTGTTGGACTTTCCGAGCCGCAAAAACCATTTTTTTCGTTGTGGAAACCTTGGAAGTCCAGCCATGGATCCGTGTGAAGAAATAAAAATAAAACATGTATGTGTTTAAAGAAACCTAGATCTACTATAGATCTATAAGATGAGAGCATTACCGTCATAGCGACGCCCTTCGCTTATCCCGCTCGTCCAAAAGCATTGCCGGATCTCAAATAGTGTCAAGTGTACACTCCTCTACAAGTATCCACATGGACAAATGGTGGAGAAGACAATCTTGAGTGTGCTAGTGTTGGTGCAGGGGCACTAGATAATCGAACCTGTGTTTTGATTATGGCAAAGACACAAAGTTAAGTTTATATCATTATCTCACGAGCTATCGAGTGTACAGAAAAGTATTAAAGCTGGAGCTGAATGCTAGCGACACCCGGAGGAAGCCGTGGTGGTCGGGCGACACTCGAGTGACTTCGGAGGGAGCCGAAGGAATCGAGTGGAAGGCCGGAAGCAAGAGATACTATCGAGGTAAGCTCATGTGAGTGAGAGATTGTAAGGTCGTGTCCTCTTTACGGGGATGACCGTAGGCGACGATCCGACTAAGATTTCCTGTGGAAGGTCTAGGTCGAGATCGGACGGTTAGAAACCGTCGTATTTATCATTTTCTGAGCTAACCTCTTGCTGCAGGGAAGTGGCCGTGATCATTCTTTGGACATGGAGCGCGATCGTGATGCCCATCGGTCGATCGATGAGGCATCATCGACCGATGGGAGGCATTAGTCGGTGATGCGACGGATTCACTTTGCGCTAGGTCAAAACGGATAACGTTTGATGCGGCCACTTCGTGATAAAAATTTGGAAAAATTCATGATTCATTCCAAAGAAATAGGAGACAAATTCAGAGGCTAAATTCTATAAAAGGAGGGGAGGATTCATCTCCAAAGAACATCAATTTTATTCATCAAGTGCTCCTACAACGCCAACGCTCCAACACCGTCATAACGCCGACGCGATGCCAAGTTCCAATCTTCTTCGTCGGCAGCAGATTCAAGTAATATTTTTGATATTGTATTCTTTGTTTTTCTTCATAACGAGGTGAGGTAGGCTTGTTGCCTCATCCTCGTATATTCGGTTTTGTGATCGTTGTCTCCTACCTCCAACGAGGAGGAGACGTTATAGTGCTTTGACCTCCGTACGCGGTCAGGACCGATAGGGCCTTGGAGTAGCAACCGCCGGGTTGTGAACCAAGTAAAATAAACGTGTCATTTTATTTTCCGCTGCTTACTCGCTTACTCGTGCCTTAACGAACGATTACGAACGAAAGATTTTCGATCGCTATTCACCCCCCCTCTAGCGACGCTTTTCGATCCAACAGCTAGCACTCTTGATGTCCATGGCAAGATGAGGAGTTTTGGAGAGAGCTTGAGAGGAAAAGATCCAAGGAAGAAGAAGCTAGAGTTACACAAAATAACTTCACCCATCATGCCTCCTAAAGTGGCCGGCCACTTATTTGGGTGGGAGTTACATGCATGCATGTAACTCCAAGAGCCAATGGCTCTTGGTCTCCCTCATGAGGTGGCACCCCATAATAAGTCCATGATGATGTGCAACATCATCATTGGCCGACCCCCATGCCAATTCACCATGACATGGCAATTGGTCAAGTCAAAATTGACCATTCATCTTCCATCTCAAGTCAAGTCAAACTTGACCTCTTATCTCCCATGGTTGATCAAATCTAACCACTTGATTCAAGTCAATTTGATTTAATGAATCTCTATTCATTAATTTAAATTGACTCATTTAATCAAATCTAAATTAGACTCATTCAACACTTGAATCAAATTGAGTCTAACTCAATTAGTCTAATTTGGATTACTCTTAATCCAATTTGGTTCATCCCATGAACCTCATCCTCATGGTTCATCATATGAACCTAATCTCCATCTAATTGCTCTTATGTGTGTGACCCTATAGGTTCTTGTAACGTTGGCAATGTCCCTAAACCGATTTAGGAACATAATCAATGAGCGGTATCTAGCAACACATCATTGCTACCCAAGTTACAAGAATGTTGAGCTCCAACATCACCTTTGTGACTACTAATTGTGACTCTCACAATATGTGACAATGTGCCTCTATCCTTGACATCCAGATTGACCAATCGAGACATAGACCGTGTCATCCTCGGTACAATCTAAATCTTGAACTCCAAGTAGACTCACTCTAATCAAATGAGCTCAATATCTCATATTGACTCATTTGGGCATGGCCATGCACTTCGTGGTCTCACTCTATCAAGAATATCGATATCACTCCCACATATAGGAGGGATATATCCCATCTACATCACTCACATCCCTTCGCATAATTTGTTACATACCCAGTATGCAACTCCTTATGTAGGGAACCATGGTGACTTTAGGTCCAAGAACTAATAGTCATACTAATAGTCACATGAGAAAGTATATGACACTCATATAACGATCCATGATACTTTCTCATGGCGGGTCATTCAGTATACATTCTCTAATGCATACCCATGTGTCAACTTGATATCTCATATCCATGACTTGTGAGATCAAGTCATCGAGTTGACCTACATACTAGTCTCTACGCATTAACATTGTCCTTGAATGTTAATACTTGACCAGGAATGATTAAGAGTAGTGTTCTCTATATCATCTCATTATCGATTCAACCAATCGATTGATATAGATAAGAACCTTCTACTCAAGGACGTTATTATACTTAATTTATTTGGCACCAATACAAGTAAATATAATAACCATGCCTTTATAAATAGGAATATGATACAATAAAGTCCATACAACAATCATCACATGATTGGCTCTAGGGCTTTCACTAACAAGAACATGTAGCTAACGGAACCATACAACTCGAATACGTGGAATCCAAGTCAAACCTAGCCTACCTTTTTACTGAGCCTCTATCCAAAGCCGAATTTAGTCTACTAAGACGAAAATTAATCATGTGCATAATAGAGTAGGATTTACAAATTTTTATATACTCTATTATTTACTTTTCATGTTAATGGAACTAGCTTAAGGTTTACCCTAGATATCATGTGCCTATAGATTTAAAGAGCCAACACATCTCATAACACATAGGACTAATGTGTTTGTGTACTTAGCCACATAGATGGTGTTGGGATGTATACTGAACAGTCTATCTTTTGTATGAACATCTTTATTTTTGAAATAAGAATCACATGATCATTGTTTGCATATTTATGGTTATGCATATTGTCCGATACATTACATTGTAAATAACATGGTGTGTGGTGTCACACAGAAGATCATGTTATCATTTCTGTATAGAGTATAAGTAGAGGCTCACAACTGAGATGGTTTTGGACAAACCATTGGTATGGTTGTAGTGTGATTTGGTATTGGTTTGTCTTGACCAAAGAATTACCCTAGTACACTTTGTGTGTATTGAGTAAAACTGACTTATAGGTGATTCAATTCATTGCTGACTACATAATTGAATCGGACCTTGGATATTATGGTGTACATGCTCTTAATCCCGATATAATAATGGGCACATATACTTAGTATTTATTTCTTTGATTTACCAATGGGCGAGATTTATAGATTAAATCGATAGGCTCGGTAAGTTTGAAAATGATATTATTTACATGGTGTGTCGTTGATTATAGGAGGAAATCATGTCCTATATATTAGGATAATGATGTCCCCTTGAGGAGATCATAAGGATCATCATGTAAACCCTGTAGGTGTACTTGGTCCGGCATGATGATGAGGTTGAGTGGTACTACTCATGAAGTTAGATGTTGATTAATTAATTATCAGTAAATTAATTAATTGACGGACATTCGAGATCTTAAACACGGGAAGATATTTGTACAATTAATATATGGAGCCCATATTTATTTATGGGGGTTGGTGAGGTAGATCAATGATAATCCTCTAGTGGAATGGATTATCATTAATGGATCAGACTTTATGTCGGCTAGATTCATTGAGTGGACAAGATCCAATACCTCCTCATGGTCCCTATTGTAGCCTATTAAAACCCTCATGAAGCCTAGATGTGACGGTGGAAAATGAAACCCTAGATCCGACAGTGGAAATTGAATCCCTAGATCTGACGGTGGAGATTGAAAGGAGGCTTAAGCCTAGCTCTATAAAAGGAGGGCTAGGGCTTGGGCGGTAAAACCAATTGAAAGGATTAGGGTTTTGCTCTTTGGCTTGGGCGGCTAGGGTTTGGAGAGGCTTTGGGTGGCAACTAGGGCAAGGCTTTGCTCGTCTTTCTTTGGTTAGCCGACGCCCATATCCCATCTTCCTTCTCTTCTTGGTCGGCGCCCATCTCCTTTCTTCCTCAAGCTTTGGCTGGCGGCAACTAGGGCAAGGCTTTGCTCGTCATTCTTTGGTTGGCCGACGCCCATCTTCCATCTCCCTCTCCTTGGTGGCCAGCAGCAACAACAAAGAGGAGAAAGAGGTTTGATCTTTCTCCAAAGGGATTGTGTCCGGAACTAGATAGGAGAAGAAGGGAGCTTATTATCTTCCTTTGTTCTGAGCGAACAAGGAAAGGAAGATACGTGATCTAGGAGGCTTCATCTCTTGGAGGATCGTTGCCCACACAACGTCCAAGAGGAGGATAGGACATACAGTAGAAGACCAAGAGGTAAACAAGAGGTATAATTCTTGTTTTGGTTTCCTTTTGTTTCTTTGTATTATGTATGTAATTGCATGTGGCTAATTTACTTGGACCCCGAAGATAAACACAAAAATCGGCAATCCGTACATCATCTATTCCGTGGTTACTCGAGAAAAAGAGTTAGGTTACTTGAACAACAAGTTTGTTCAAGAGACCACTCTAATTGAATAGCACGATGATGGATCAGTTGCTTGGGTAATCCGTCATCGTCTTGGATTAATTTTTTTAATCCGGGGATGAAAATGGGATCGCCATGCACAAGCGACCAAGTTGAAGTGGGAAGTGAAGTTTCTCCCTTCAGATGGGCGTGAGATATTAGGACCTTACTCCTGGTTCCAGATGTAGATCTAGTGCATCGACATGAACCACGAAGTATAATTATCTAAATTAATCAACTCTAATCAGGATTTGTTGATGATTCCATATCAATCAAGTCAAAAGAGTTGAGCATACAAATAGATGAGCATATGTTTAAACTACTATTTTCAAAATTTATTTGGAACATGCTTGGACTTAAAACTAAATTCAAAAACTATGTTTTTTTATATGGCCCCCCACTCTTTCTGATTTATGGGAAAAAGGGGGGAAAGGCCGAAGTTAAGGGAACAATTTTCAATTTTTAATGGCCCTTAACTTAGTACATATCTTATATCTTTTAATGGCCCAAGTTAAGTAAATATTTACTTAACTTAACTTTTAAAACTTAACCTTCTTAATTAAAATAAGGGGAGAAAGGCCAAGGTTAAGAAATCAATTTTTGATCTCTTAACTTAAACTTATTTTATACACTAAGGCCAATATTAAGTAATTTTGATTACTTAACCTTTTAAAGTAGAAAACATTAAGAGGGAGGGTTAAGGTTTTTTTTTAAGTACTCACCTTCGGTCAAGGGGGAGGTTACCTTAAGGGGGAGTACTTGAAAAAGAGTCTTACTCATACTCCTACTTAACTTGAGAAGTTAAGAATACTTTTTCAAATTTCATATTCATGATAGTCAATTCACTTAATACATTCAATTTATTTTCTTAACTTTGTGAGGGTTTGCCATAGATCAAAAAGGGGGAGATTGTTGGTGCAGTAGGCACCTATGTCGAACTTGAGTTTTGATTATAACAAAAGGCACAAAGTTAAGCTCATATTGTTATCTCACGAGTTGAATCAAGTATGTAGGAATGCTAAGCTAAGCTGAAGGTCGGGCGACACTAGGAGGACTTCGGAGGGAGCCGAAGAAATCAGGTAGAGACCGAAAGTGAAGCTTCAAAGGTAAAAGGTTGAGGTAAGCTTGTATGAGTGAGCGTAAGTAAGGTCGTGTCCTCCGTAGGGGGGCGTTCTTAGGTGACGATCTGACTAAGACATCCCATGGAAGGTCTAAGTCGAGATCAGATGATAAATGACCATCAAATTTACTTATATTAACTGCATTTTTGAGCTAACTCTTCATTGCTTGAAACCTAGCGATCATGCCGATTGTTGGCAATCATCACGCCTCTATTAGTCGACTGCTAGGATTGAGCAGTCAACTGATGTTCAAATTCCAGCTTCGAGGAGAGTCAAAATATCATCCCCTTATCTTAGGGTGAGGTGGCTTTTGGAGATAAGGCTTCATCTCAACGATTAGGGTTTCTCAAGGCTATAAAAGAAGGAGTTCTCCACACCATTTTCATCATTCAAAAGCTCTCCAAGTGCTTTCGAAATGTTGTGACATTCCGACGATCCTACGACGACGAAGCGCTGTCGAAACGATGATAACTCGAGCTCAATCTTCCATTCCTTAAGTTGTCGGTAAAAGATTCATTTTAAGTGTTATTCCAAAGTTTGTAATATTTCTTTTTTCGGAGCTTTAATCGCAATGAGAAGAGGGGGAGTGTCCCTCTATCTCAAGTTCTTATTTTCTTGTACTCGCATACTCCTACCTCTAATGAAGAGGAGTGTTTTTAGTGATTTTCCCTCCCTACACAGTCTAGGAATGTTAGGGCCTTGGATTAGTAGCCAGAAGGTTGTGAACCAAGTTAAAACAAAATTTTCTTTACTTACTTTCCACTTGCAATTGTGTTTTATCGAAATGAAATAGTAAAATCGCTTAGCACTATTCACCCCCCCTTTAGCGCAAAAATCGATCCAACAAATACGATGCATAGCATGAGAGAAATTGTGATTGGATCACAATTAGTGGGTATCTCATCATGTGTAAATATGCAAGTATTGAAACTATCCCTAGTCGATGAATTGATGAGATTGGACATCATCAATTCTGTAAGACTAGGGCATGTTATGCTCCTTGGTTTATCCAAGAATTCGGTACTCACTGAATGGAAGCATAGGGATGTTAAGAGTGAACATGTGGATGCTAGTTATGGTAACTAGTTCATTGGAGTGGCCTGCTATGAGACTTCATATGGTTCTATATATCGTTGAAGATCTCATTGCGGCTTGAGTGCGAGCTTCCTTAGACTTTGTTGGATCGAAGCGGATCGCTAGAGGGGGGGGGGTGAATAGCGATAAAACTTTTATTTTTCGAGTTCGTATAAAAAATCGAGTAGATAATTAATTGCAGCGGAAATGTAAATGTAAAGTAAAAAGAGACAAAGGAGTTATACTTGATTCGTAGCCTTCGGCTACTACTCCAAGGCCCTAGCGGTCCTCGACCACGTACGGAGGGCAAAAACACTAAAGAACTCCTCCCTGTTAGAGGTAGGAGTTTAATCGATACAAGTAAAGCACAAAGCTTGAGGTAGAGGGACACTCCCCCTCTCCTCGTTACGATAAAAGCTCCGAAAATGAAAGTACTAAACTGAAATAAAACTCTAACCGACATAATAAAATGAAAACAAATAAACCTAGACGTCGGAGAAGAAGCACTTCATTGTCGGAGAAGTTGTAGCTTTGCAGAGGCTTTTGGAAGCTTAGAATTGATGATGAAACCCTAGGATTGGCCCTCCTTTTATAGCCTTTGAGCCCCTTTTCAAGAGGAACCCTAGCCAATCACAATTGAGCACCAATCTCCTTGAAATGGGGTGATAAGCCTTGACTCCTCGAATCTGATCATTGACCATTAGTCGACTGATGGCCATCATCAGTCGACTGATGGCGATCCGATAATCGACCTCCGTGATCGATTGATTACTGATCGAGTCCTCCAAGTCCCGATCGGTGATGCTAGCTGCAAGGCAAAGTTAGCTCAAAGAAAACATTATTTTGACGGCCTTCAACCGTCCAATCTCGACCTAGACCATCGATTGGATGTCTTTGGTCGGATCTACTCTTAAGACCATCCCCGTAAGGAGGATACGACCTCACTTACGCTAGCACACACGAGCTTACCTCAATACTTACCATGTCGCTTTTGCTTCCGGCCTTCCACTCGATTCCTTCGGCTCCCTCCGAAGTCACTCGAGTGTCGCCCGACCACCCGGCTTCCTCCGGGTGTCGCTAGCCTTTAGCTCCAGCTTTAGCAATCTTCTGCACACTCGATTCAGCTCGTGAGATAATGACATGAGCTTAACTTTGTATCGTTTGCTATAATCAAAACTCAGGTTCGACTTAGGTGCCTACATCACCAACAATCTCCCTCTTTTTGATTTATGGCAAACCCACATACAAAGTTAAGTAAATAGCAAGCATGAAGAATAATGTGCATTAGAAACAAACAAAAAAATAAAGAAGATTAAGTTGGAGTAGTAAGAATTTTCTTCAAGTACTCCCCCTTGAGGAAACCTCCCCCTTGACCGAGGGTGAGTCTTGAAGAAAGACCTTAATCCTCCCCTTGAGGGTTGCTTTAAGTAATTACTTAAAGTTGGCCTTAGTAAAACGTTTAAGTTAAGAGTTCTTCTTAACTTGGCCCTTTCTCCCCCTTAAGTAAAACATTAAAAATAAGTAAAACGTTGATGGAACAAATAAGTTTAAGTTAATAATTCTCTTAACTTGGCCTTTAATAAGTTTTCAAAACTTAAAGTTAACTTTTGGTTTAAATATAAATTAAGAGTTAAGTTATCAAAAAAAAAAATTGACCCCTTAACTTTGGCCTTTTTCTCCCCCTTTTGCCATATATCGAAAAGAGTGATTGTGTGTGTGGAAAACAAAAATAAGTGTTAAATTTAAAGTCCAAGCATGTTCCACATAATTTTGAAAATAATATACTGAAAATAAGTTCATCTATAAAATGTTCGACTCATATTTGGCTTGATTGATATAAAAGATCAACCAGTCCTGATCAGAGTCGGTTAGTATGTATGATTATACTCCGTAGTTCATGGCGATGCACTAGCTCTACATCTGGACCAGGAGTAAGGTCCTAACATCTCACGCCCATCTACGTGGCTAAGTACACAAACACATTAGTTCTATGTGTTGTGAGATGTATTGGCTCCTTAAATCTATAGGTGCATGATATCTAAAGTATGTCCTATGCTAGTTCCATAAAAATGAAAATTAAGAAATAGTAGTAAGAAAATATAATTTGCAAGTTCCTATTCTACTATGCACATGCCCAATTTTTATCTTAATAGACTAAATTCGGCTTCGGGTAGGGGTTTAGTAAATAGGTCTGCTAAGTTAGACTTTGATTCGACGTATTCGAGTTGTATGGCTCCGTTGGCCACATGTTCTCGAATGAAATGGTGTTTGACCTCTATATGTTTTGTCCTAGAGTGACATATAGGATTTTTAGTAAGGTTAATTGAACTAATGTTATCTACATGGAGTTTTGTGTTGTAAAGTCTAACTTAAAGTCATGAGAGTGTGTTTCATCCAAAGAAGTTGAGTGACACACTCACCCATCGCGATGTATTCGGCCTGGTGGTAGATAAGGCAACAAAGTGTTGCTTCCATCGCACTAACTCACTAGACTCGAGCCGAGAAGTTGACAACAACCACTGTGCTTTTCTATCGAGCTTACTACCGCATAGTCCGAATCGGAGTAGCCGGTTAGTTCGAACTCGGTAGATCTAGGATACCAAATACCGACATTAAGTGTACCCTTTAGATATCTAAGGATACGCTTGACTAGAGTTAGTTGAGACTCCTTGGCACAGGTTTGAAACCTTACGCACATACTTCATCGCAAATAAGATATCGCCTTGCGCTAAGTAAAGGAGACTCACAATTATTCTCCTAGAGTATATTAAATCAATTTGGTTTCCAATTCCTTCTTCTATATTAACATTAGTTGCCATTGGGGTATTAATAATTTTAGCGTCTTGCATTCCAAAGCGTTTAATTAATTCCCTAGTATATTTGCGTTGATGTAGGTATATTCCATCTTTAGTTTGTTTAATTTGTAATCCTAAGAAGAAACTTAATTCGCCTACTAGATTCATTTATAATTCACTTTCCATAAGTGAAATAAACTCATTTAGTAGGATTGAGTTGGTGGTTCCGAAAATAATATCATCTACGTAGATTTGGGCTATGAATATGTCTTTACCAAAGGTTTTTACGAAAAGGGTTGGGTCAACTACACCTTGGTTAAGGCCTTTGGATTAAGATAAATCGAAAGTCTCTCGTACCAAGCTCGCGGAGCTTGTTTAAGTCCATAAAACACTTTCTTTAATCTAAGGACATGATCGGGTTTGTCTAAACTTTCGAAACCGGGGGGTTGACTAACGTAAACTTCTTCTTTAATGTATCCATTTAAGAATGCAGATTTCACATCCATTTGAAACAATTTAAATCCTTGATGTGCTGCATATGCTAATAGCATTCGAATGGACTCTAATCTAGCTACTAGGGCATAGGTCTCGTCGTAATCTAAACCTTCGACTTGACTAAACTCTTTAGCAACTAGTCTAGCTTTATTTCTAACTACTTCACCTTTATCATCAATTTTATTTCTAAACACCCACCTTGTTCCAATGATTGTTTTATCTTTAGGTGGTGGTACTAATTCCCATACTTCGTTCCTAGTGAATTGAGCCAACTCTTCTTGCATTGCAATAATCCAATCGGGATCAAGAAGAGCTTGGTCAATAGTTTTGGGTTCAATTTTAGAAATCAAAGATATTTGACTAAGGTTTCTGTATGAGGCTCTAGTTCGAACTCCTAGACTTGGATCACCTATCACTTGGTCGATAGGATGATTCGTTTGAGTCCTAGTTGGATTTGGGTTTGAGTCTACAACTTGAACCATAGGATGGCTTGTTGGAGTTCTAGTTTGGTTGGAGTCATCTATCACTTGATCAATAGAGTGACTTGGTTGACTTAGGTCACTAGACTTGACCTCCAGATCAGAGTTAGGTCTAATATGAATCGGCTCGCCAATTGGGGTTGCCAGGGGTTTTGTAGGTTCGTGTTCTTCATCGAATACTACATTGATAGTTTCCTCGACTCTAAGGGTGTCATGGTTATATACTCTATAAGCTCTACTTGTAGTCGAGTATCCTAGAAAGATTCCGGTCGTAGTTTTGGATGTAACTTTCCCTAGGTAATCTTTAGTGTTTAGGATATGTACCTTACACCCAAATACCCTAAAATACTTGATATTAGGTATTTTATCGTGATAAATCTCGTATGAGGTCTTAAGGTGCCTCTTTACCATAAGGATCCTATTCTGGACATAGCATGTCGTACTCACGGCTTCGGCCCAAAACCTATCGGGTAGGTTATACTCATTTAACATTGTCCTAGCGGCTTCGTGTAGGGTTCTATTTTTGCTTCTACTAGGCCATTTTGTTGTGGAGTTCTAGGGCAAGAGAACTCATGGTGGTATCCATTTAGGTTCTGACTCGTGAAACCTATGGTTTTCAATTCACCACCATGATCATCCTAAGTCTTTTGATTTTAATGCTTTGTTGATTTTCTATTAACTTAAATAGATTGATTAATTGATCTAGGGTATCACTTTTGTGTTTGATGAACCTAACCCAAGTAAATCTAGAATAGTCATCAATTATGACTAAGCAGAATTTACTTCCGTTAAGTGACTTAGCTCCGTGTGAATCAAATAGATCCATGTGTAGGAGCTCAAGCACACTTTTGGTTTGTTCTTGACTAGTTAGTTGATGTTGTGTCCTAGATTGTTTACCTTGTTGACAAGCATTACATATTTTATTATCCAAGTTATTGAGGTTAGGCAAACCTCTAACTAAGTCACTCTGACTCATCTTGTGGATGAGTCTTGGGTGTGAGTGACCGAGTCGTCGGTGCCACAACCATGATTCCTCTTGCCGTGTCATAAGACACTTAGTTGAGGAGTTAGTTAAGTTAATAGTGTAAATGTTGTTATTTCTAGTTCCCTTAAGAATTGTTTTAGAGGTTTTGTTTGTATTAATTACGCATTCATTTTCTAGAAATATGACCTTATAGTTATTATCACACAATTATCTTACAGAGAAGATTATATTGAAAATTTTCTACTAATAAAACATTTTGAATGACAAAATTTGAGTTAAGCTCAATATCACCCGATCCGATGATTTTGAGCTTGCCGCTATTTCGACTACCGATCCTTGTCATTTGAATCAAGCTTCAAAACTTGAGTTGATCCTGGTCATGTGCTCGAGTAACCACTCAACATCCATTGATCCTACATGCAAGGTAGTTGGATCGGATATTGGATTTATTAAAAATTGGTTGAAAATTATTAACCTAAATCATCTCACCCATGTCTACATTATCAAACATGTTAATCCTATATGTTCTTGTGAGATGACTTCCAATTTTAGTTGAATTAAATTTAATGACTTAAACACTTGTCAACCTTGCATTAGATTCGGATTTGACCTTAGGCTCATCAAGTCACCTTTTCAAGATCATGGCTTCCAGGTCATGGCGAGGCACAGAGGCCTTCTTTGATCGGAACAACGACCACTTCCTTAGACAAATCCATTTTCAAGAAAATAGAGACTTGACTCACCTAAGACCACTTCCTGGTCTAACAAGTCTAGGATACGGCGAGGTAGCTTCAGCTAGTTCCGCTCGGTCAAGTGCACCGAACTAGATACGCCTTATCTAGCCCGAATACACAAGACTCTGCTTTCCTAGCGTACTATCATCTCGCCACATCATGGTACTATGTTATCAAGTATTGATGAGTTATAGTCCTATCTAACCATTCTAAAAAGAAAAATCAAACTAAATAAAAACCTAAGCATGCAATTTCTAAGTTAAAACGCAAACAAATTTCGTACTAGCTCCCCCTGGACCGTTGAATCGATTTGGTCTCTCCACATAGTGGATTTGGTCCTTGGGAACCCAGTACTGGTTTGATCCTAAGTTTGAAATCAAGGTGGTCTTACGGACCCATGCTTGGACACATTTTTTATGTCGACTTACAATCGACATATACAATTTATTGGTCGTATTTGAGCTAAAACCTAGTTCGACCTTGTTGTACACGGCCCTTTGCGATCCAAGTAGGAGGTCAAGTCCTTTGGATCCCAAAGTAAACCTTTCCAACGTATTCCTAAGATCTTCAACTTGACTTTTCAAGAGTGAGTTCTCAATTTCGAGTTTTTCAACCCGAGTTGAGTCCTTCTCTTGAACTCGACTAGTCGAAGAGGTTAGGGAGACCTCGTGTTTGAGGAGTTTAACTTCCTCAACCAGGGTCTCGATCTTGGACTCGGACTTAGCTAACTTTTTATTTAAAAACTTAATTGCACTATAAAGAGTAGTAATAAGAGACCGACTCACCTTGAGTGTATCTTTTGAACCGGATGCGTATCCGTGGCTTGTCTTGAATAGTGTTTCGCAGTCCGACTCGCCTTGATTCTCGATTCAAGTTCGTGTTGACTCCGTCTCCGATTCCACCGGTTTAGCCATAAGGACTAGATCGTTGTCTTCTTCCTCGGAAGCTTCTTCCCAAGTAGCGTTGAGTGCCTTTTTATGTTTTGGTGCCTTGCTCTTGAGTTTTGGGCATTCGGACTTAATATGTCCAAACCTGTTGCATTCATAACATCTTATGTTTGAACTTTTAGGCTTACCTTTGTTGGGTCGAGTGATGGCTCGTTTTCGTCCCTTGACTATCCTCCGAACTAGGTTGACTAGTTCGGCTTCCATTTCCGAGTCGACCTCCGAATCCGACTCATCCTCTTCTTCCTTCGGGGGTGGCTTGCTTGCGGTTTTCTTCCTCGAACCTGCAAAAAGTGCTATACCCTTCTTGGGTTCCGAGTTAGACTTCTCATGAAGTTCGAAATCAGAAAAGAGTTCATCTAACCTAAGTTTAGAAAGATCCTTGGAGACCTTGTAGGCATCGACCATGGATGCCCATAAGGTAGTCCTCGGAAAAGAGTTTAGAACATACCTTATAAGGTCGCGGTTTTCGAACTTTTGCCCGATTGCGTGTAGGTTGTTGACTATGTCTTGGACACGGGCGTGGAGTTGCGTCGCCGACTCGTGTTCCTGCATTTTTAGGTTATATAGTTTATTGAATAGAAGATCACGCTTACATACCTTGGCTTCATCGGTCCCTTCGTGTAGCTCCACTAGTTTTGTCCAAAGGTCCTTTGCGCTTATGAAGGGGCCGATGCGATTTAGCTCTTCCTTGGATAAGCCGCATTGAAGGATTTGAGTTGCCTTAGCGTCAGCTTTGACTTGTCTTTTTGTCGCAATGGTCCATTGGTCATAATCCAAGGATTCACCCACTTCGTTAGTCGGAAGTGTGAATCCCGTTTGGATTATGATCCACATCTCGATTTGGGTTTTGAGAAAGCATTCCATCCGACCCTTCCAATAACGGAAGTCATCTCCGTTGTAAAACGGAAGTCGGACGGTGCTAAAACCCTCGAGATGGGCCATTAGAACAAAAGACACAAGGAGACGAAGACGAAGAAACTAGCAACGACAAAAACACACAAAAAAGTACCAAGACTCGCGTCTTGGATTAGTAGTGCGGGAGTAAAAGTAACAAAGCGAAATAAATCTGAAATAAACAGAATTAAAAAGAAAAAAAATCTGTAAAATGTCTAGATTGGTGGTTTCACCAAATCTTAGCAACCCCCCGCTCTGATACCGATTGTTGGATCGAAGCCGATCGCTAGAGGGGGGGTGAATAGCGATAAAACTTTTATTATTTGAGTTCGTATAAAAAATCGAGTAGATAATTAATTACAGCGGAAATGTAAATGTAAAGTAAAAAGAGACAAAGGAGTTTTACTTGGTTCGTATCCTTCGGCTACTACTCCAAGGCCCTAGCGGTCCTCGACCACGTACGGAGGGCAAAAACACTAAAGAACTCCTCCCCGTTAGAGGTAGGAGTTTAATCGATACAAGTAAAGCACAAAGCTTGAGGTAGAGGGACACTCCCCCTCTCCTTGTTACGATAAAAGCTTCGAAAATGAAAGTACTAAACTGAAATAAAAATCTAACCGACGTAATAAAATGAAAACAAATAAACCTAGACTTCGGAGAAGAAGCACTTCATTGTCAGAGAAGTTGTAGCTTTGTGGAGGCTTTTGGAAGCTTAGAATTGATGATGAAACCCTAGGATTGGCCCTCCTTTTATATCCTTTGAGCCCCTTTTCGAGAGGAACCCTAGCCAATCACAATTGAGCACCAATCTCCTTGAAATGGGGTGATAAGCCTTGACTCCTCGAATCTGATCATTGACCATCAGTCGACTGATGGCCATCATCGATCGATGGCGACATCGATCAGTCCGACCTCCGATAGTCGATTGTGGCAATGAGTCCTCAAGTAGCGATCGATGTTGGTGCAGTGGGCACCAAAGTCGAACCGGTATTTTGATTATGGCAAAAGGCTCAATAGTTAAGGGTATATTTGTTATCTTACGAGCTCAATTAAGTGTGCAGAAATGCTAAAGTTGAGCGGAAGGTCTGCGACACCCGGTGGGAACCGAGGTGGTCGGGCAACGCCAGAGGGACTTCGGAGGAAGCCGAGGTACTCGGGTGAAGACCGGAAGCGAGGCTACAAGGTAAGCTCGTGTGAAAGCGAAGCAAGGTCGTTAAGCGTAGATCCGACCCAATACCTCCAATGGAAGGTCTAGGTCGAGATCAGATGGTTAGAACCATCGTACTTTATATTTTAAGCTAACTTGCTGCGGTCAAAACCCTTTGACTACATCAAGCTGCTAGTCAAGTTCGACCTCGAGAAGAGCTCGAATTTCAAGGGGTGAATTTGGACTTGACTCGTGTTTTTGGTACAAAGGGTGATGTGGCATCAAGGTGGACATCCAAACCATCACCAAGCTTCCTTGTGGTGGGCCCAAAATAAGGTGAGTTGGCACAAGATGGTTGGCTCCCATGATGTGGCACAAGTTGAATGGCTCCAACAAGTTGGCGCCCAAGGAGGTTGGAGGTGGCACAAGGTGGTTAGATGAAACACCTCATCCTCAAGTTGGCGCCCAAGGAGGTTGGAGGTGGCACAAGGTGGTTGGATGAAACACCTCATCCTTGAGTTGGCGCACAAGAAGGTTGGAGGTGGCACAAGGTGGTTGGATGAAACACCTCATCCTTGAGTTGGGATAAGAACCTCACCTTGGACACTACCTATGTCTAAATTCATAGATCAATATCCATAAATAGACATGTTCAAGCCAAGCAAATTACAAGAATTCAATAGCTCTCAACACGTCAAATGTTACTTACTACTACTCACATTTGCTCGACGAAGTGCACGACGACAAAGCTACATCTTCTACTTATAAGAGTTGTCGGTATATTTATTTAAGTTCTACTTCTTTAAATTGTCTTTGTGCTTTAATCGTAACAAGGAAAGGGGAGTGTCCTTTGCCTTGATTTCTTTATGTCGTTGCTCCTACTTCCAACGAAGAGGAGTGGTTTTAGTGAATTGCCCTCGTCGTGATCAAGGATCACTAGGGCCGTGGATTAACAATCGAAGAGATTGTGAATCACGTAAAAATATCTTGTCTACTTTATATTTCCATGTGCATTCTCTACTTGCTTTTTACTTATTGCAAAAGTTTTTAACGACATCAGACGCTATTCACCCCCTCTAGCGACACTTCGATCCAACAATTGGTATCGAGTAAGGCGCTAAGATTCGTGAAACCACCAATCTAGCTTTGTTTTTCTTTTTTACAGATTTTTATTTATTTATTTCTGTTTTCGTATAATTATTTCACTTGCTTATCTTCTCCTACATATAGAATTGCATTAGAGGCTTTAGGATCCGGATAAGGTTGTCCTTGGGTTAGATCCGAGTAAGGTTGTCCTCGGAACTTCAGCGACATTCGCATTTGATTGTTTATTTCTTTTGCAAGTTACATTTTATATATCTTTTTACTTCCCCTACTAATCCAAGGCGAAAGTCTTGGAATATTCTTTCGTGTGTGTTTTGCAAGATTCTTTTTCGTTCTTCTTCTTGTTTTTAAATGGCCCCTCTCGAAGGGTTTAGCACCGCCCGACCACCATTTTACAACGGTAATGACTTTCGTTATTGGAAGGGTCGGATGGAATGCTTTCTTAAAACCCAAATCGAGATGTGGATGATCGTAATCAAACCGGTTTCACACTTCCTATTAATGAAGATGGTGAATCTTTGGGTTACGATCAATGGTCAAATTCCATGAAAAACAAGTAGAAGCCGATGCCAAGGCAACTCAAATCTTGCAATGTGGGTTGTCAGGAAGAGTTCAACGCGTCGGCCCTTTATTAGTGCAAAGGACTTATGGACCAAGCTAGTGGAACTACACGAAGGCACCGACGACACGAAGGTATGTAAAAGAGATTTACTTTTAAATAAATTGTATAACTTGAAAATGCAGGAAAACGAGACAGCAACTCAACTACATGCTCGTATCCAAGACATCGTCAACCAACTCCATGCCATCGGACAAAAGGTCGAGAATCGCGACCTTATCAGGTATTCTCTTAACTCGTTTCCTAGGACCACCTTGTGGGCATCCATGGTCGATGCCTACAAGGTCTCCAAGGACCTTTCTAAGATTAGGTTAGGCGAATTGTTTTGAACTTGAATTACATGAGCAAACTAACGTGGTCGGTAGAGAAGAGTATTGCGTTAGTTGCAGGTTCCAAGAAGAAGAAGCCCCCAAGCAAGCCACCCTCGGAGGAAGAAGACGATATCCAAGCTCTAATGGCCAAGCCGACCGAGCACGACTCCGAAACCAAAGAAGAGTCCGAGTCCGAATCCGATGATGAGCTTCCATTCAAGACAAGCCACGGATCCGTATCCGGTTCAAAAGAATCATTAAGGGTAAGTCGGTCGTTACTTAATACTTTGTATGGTGCAATTAAATTTTTAAATAAGAAACTAGCTAAGTCCGAGTCCAAGGTCGAGACCCTAATTGAGGAGGTTAACCTCCTCAAACATGAGGTCTCCCTAACCTCTTCGACTACTCGTATTCAAGAGGAGGGCTCAACTCAAGTTGAAAAGCTTGAAGTTGAGAACTCGCTTTTGAAAACACAAGTCGAAGACCTTAGGAACACGTTGGAAAGGTTCACTTTGGGATCCAAGGGACTTGACCTCTTACTTGGATCACAAAGGGCCGTGTACAACAACAAGTAGGACTCGGGTTTAACTCAAATACAACCAATAAGTCATATATGTCTATAGTAAACCAACATAAGAAAAATGTCCAAGCATGGGTCCCTAAGATCACTTTGATTTCAACTTTAGGATCTAACATGTATTGGGTTCCCAAGGACCAAATTCACTATGTGAATAGACCCACTCGATTCAATGGTCCAGCCAATACAAAATGTATTTTTGTTAAGTCTTAGAAATTGCATGCTTAGTTTTTCCTTTATTTTTAGAATGGTTAGATAGGACTCATAACCAACTAAAATCCTGCGAAAAGATTGAGCCTCGGGAGCCTCTTTTCAAAATAAATCAACTAAAATCCTATGAAAGATTGAGCCTCGGGGAGCCTCTTTTCAAAAATAACTAGTTAGACCAAGATGTAGTCTCAAGTAAGTCGAGTTATCAATTTCTTGAAATTAGCTTTGTCTAAGGAAGTGGTCGTTGTTCCGATCAAAGAAGGCCTCTGTGCCTCGCCACGACACAGAAGCTAATCTCTTGAAAAGATTACTTGATGAGCTTAGACTAAATCGAATCTAACCTAATGTTGGTTAATTTAAATTCATTAAAATTAATCAAGTAAAATTGAAAGTCATCTCACAATAACACATAGGAATAACATGTTTTGATCATGTAGATATTGGTGAGATGATTTAGGTTTAAAAACTTACAAACAACCCTTTAGTAATTCCATTGATCCTACACATAAGAGTCGAAGAAACCATTAATATAGTTTTCGACGAAGGACACGAACCCGTTCAATCCTTAACAAAACCAACTAGCAAATCAACTTATAGCGAACCCGACTCTGATCTTGAACTTGAATCTCGTCCTAACCCAAGTCATCCTATCGACCAAGTGATAGATGACCCTAACCCGAGTCACACTAAGACTCAAACAAATCATCCTATCAATCAAGTTATAGGTGATCCAAATTTAGGGTTCGAACTAGAGCTTCATCGAAACCTTAATCAAATCTCGTTAATTTCCAAAATCGAACCCAAAACTATTGAACAAGCACTTCTTGATCCATGGATTATTGCTATGCAAGAAGAGCTAGCTCAATTCACTAGAAATGAAGTCCAGAATTAGTACCACCACCTAAAGAAAAATCAATTATTGGAACAAGGTGGGTATTTGAAATAAACTTGATGATAAAGGTGAAGTAGTTAGAAATAAAGCTAGGTTAGTCAAAGGGTTTAGTCAAGTCGAAGGTTTAGATTACGATGAGACCTACGCCCCGTAGCAAGACTAGAGTCCATCCGAATGTTGTTAGCATATCTGCACATCGAGGTTTTAAATTGTTTCAAATGGATGTCAAGTCAGCATTTTTGAATGGATACATTAAGGAAGAAGTTTCGTCAGTCAACCTCCGGATTCGAAAATCTAGATAAACGACCATGTCCTTAGACTTAAGAAAGCCCTATATGGACTCAAACAAGCCCCAAGAGCTTGGCGAAGGCTTTCGATCTATCTTAAGTCCAAAGGATTCAACCAAGGTTTAGTCGACCCAACCTTATTCGTAAAAACCGTAGGAAAAGAAATCTTTATAGCCCAAATCTATGTAGATGATATAATTTTTGGAACTACCAACTCGATCCTGCTAAACGAATTCATCTCACTTATGGAAAGTGAATTTGAAATGAATTTAGTAGGAGAGTTAAGTTTCTTCTTAGGTTTACAAATTAAACAAACTAAAGATGGAATATATTTACATCAACAAAAATATACTAAGGACTTAATAAATCGATTTGGAATGCAAGATGCTAAAATAATTAATACACCTATAGCAACTAATGTTAATATAAGCGAAGATGTAGAAGGAAAACCCGTTGACCTAAAATACTATAGGAGCGCAATAGGAAGTCTCCTATACTTAACCGCGAGCCGACCCGACATTTTATTCGCGGTAAGTATGTGCGCAAGGTTACAAACCTGTGCCAAGGAGTCTCACCTAACCCTAGTCAGCGTATCCTTAGATATCTAAAGGGCACGCTAAGCGTAGGTATTTGGTACCCTAGATCTACGAGTTTAATCTAATCGGCTACTCCGACTCCGACTATGCGGTAGTAAACTCGATAGAAAGAGCACGAGTGGTTGTTGTCAAATCCTCGGCTCGAGTCTAGTAGTGTGTTAGTGCATGAGAAGCGACATTGCGTTGCCTTATCTACCACCGGCCAATACGTTGCGATGGGTGAGTGTGTCTCTCGACTCACTGTGGATGAAGCACACTCTCCAAGACTTTAGCTTAATCTTTAACAACATTAAAAGTTAGGTATGTGCGTAATAGAGTAGGATTTAAATTTTTCTATATATGTACTCTATTTTGCTTCTTTTTATGAAATTAGCCTAAGTCTTACCTTAGAAATCATATTGGGAACTTGCTTGGACTTACAAACCCTAAAATATATTTACAAACTTTTTGAGTTAAGGCAAAAGGGGGAGAAAGTCACAAAAGTAACCAAAATTAACCAAAATTAAAGGGGAAGAAAGTAAACAAAATTATTACCTTTTATATTAAGTAATTCCGATTACTTAAGCAACTATTAAGGGGAGTAAAAATTATTTTCAAGAACTCACCTTCGTCAAGGGAGGTTACCTCAAAGGGAGAACTTGAAACAATAATATTTCTCACTCATGCTTAATCTTTATGCTAGCTCACTCATGCTTAATCTTTATGCTAGCTCATTCATACTTAATCATTATGCTAGCTCATTCATATTTAATCATTATGCTAGCTCATTCATATTTAATCTTTATGCTAGCTCATTCATATTTAATCTTTATGCTAGCTCACTCATACTTAATCATTATGCTAGCTCATTCATATTTAATCTTTATGCTAGCTCATTCATGCTTAATCATTATGCTAGCTTACTGTTATGCTTAATTTTTCCTTAACTTTTGTGTCGGTTTGCCATGAATCAAAAAGGGGGAGATTGTTGGTGCAGTGGGCACCAAAGTCGAACCGGTATTTTGATTATGGCAAAAAGCTCAATAGTTAAGGGTATATTTGTTATCTTACGAGCTCAATTAAGTGTGCAGAAATGCTAAAGTTGAGCGGAAGGTCTGCGACACCCGGTGGGAACCGAGGTGGTCGGGCAACGCCAGAGGACTTGAGGAAGCCGAGGTACTCGGGTGAAGGACCGGAGCGAGGCTACAAGGTAAGCTCGTGTGAAAGCGAAGCAAGGTCGTTAGCGTAGATCCGACCCAATACCTCCAATGGAAGGTCTAGGTCGAGATCGGATGGTTAGAACCATCGTACTTTATATTTTAAGCTAACTTGTATGCTGAGTCCAAAACCCTTTGACTACTGATCAGCGCTAGTCAAGTTCGACCTCGAGAAGAGCTCGAATTTCAAGGGGTGAATTTGGACTTGACTCGTGTTTTGGTACAAAGGGTGATGTGGCATCAAGGTGGACATCAAACCATCACCAAGCTTCCTTGTGGTGGGCCAAAATAAGGTGAGTTGGCACAAGATGGTTGGCTCCCATGATGTGGCACAAGTTGAATGGCTCCAACAAGTTGGCGCCCAAGGAGGTTGGAGGTGGCACAAGGTGGTTGGATGAAACACCTCATCCTCAAGTTGGCGCCCAAGGAGGTTGGAGGTGGCACAAGGTGGTTGGATGAAACACCTCATCCTTGAGTTGGCGCACAAGAAGGTTGGAGGTGGCACAAGGTGGTTGGATGAAACACCTCATCCTTGAGTTGGGATAAGAACCTCACCTTGGACACTACCTATGTCTAAATTCATAGATCAATATCCATAAATAGACATGTTCAAGCCAAGCAAATAACAAGAATTCAAGAGCTCTCAACACGCCGTCGTAACGCCGCTACTACTACTCACATTTGCTACGACGAAGTGCATCTTCTACTTATAAGAGTTGTCGGTATATTTATTTAAGTTCTACTTCTTTAAATTGTCTTTGTGCTTTAATCGTAACAAGGAAAGGGGGAGTGTCCCTTTGCCTTGATTTCTTTTTGTAATCGTTGCTCCTACTTCCAACGAAGAGGAGTGGTTTTAGTGAATTGCCCTCCGTACGTGATCAAGGATCACTAGGGCCGTGGATTAGCAATCGAAAGATTGTGAATCACGTAAAAATATCTTGTCTACTTTATATTTCCGCTGTGCATTCTCTACTTGCTTTTTACTTATTGCAAAAGTTTTTAACGACACCGTATCGCTATTCACCCCCCCCTCTAGCGACACTTTCGATCCAACAGTCGACTGATGCTAGCTGCAAGGCAAAGTTAGCTCAAAGAAAATATTATTTCGACGGCCTTCGACCGTCTCATCTCGACCTAGACCATCGATGGGATGTCTTTGGTCGGATCTACGCTTAAGACTATCCCCGTAAGGAGGATACGACCTCACTTACGCTGGCACACACGAGCTTACCTCGATACTTACCATGTCGCTTTTGCTTCCGGCCTTCCACTCGATTCCTTTGGCTCCCTCCGAAGTCACTCGAGTGTCGCCCGACCACCCGACTTCCTCCGGGTGTCACTAGCCTTCAGCTCCAACTTTAGCAATCTTCTGCACACTCGATTCAGCTCGTGAGATAACGACATGAGCTTAACTTTGTATCGTTTGCTATAATCAAAACTCAGGTTCGACTTAGGTGCCTACTGCACCAACAGACTTGAGGTATTCAAGTCTCCTTGATCATGGCAACTTATACTTTGACATCTTCACAGCCATTTACATAGTAGGTGTAACTCCGGGATGATTAGGTATAAGCCAAAGTGATCGAAGGTATTTGATTAGCCTACAGAGGATTCACCACTCCTGATAAAGGAGATGTATAGGCCTCTTGTCAGGATTGTTACTCGGAACTCTCTGGCCAGAGCAAGCATGTTAAGAAGATGGTCTTCTTGGGAACATGTAGGAGTAACTTGAATCCACAGGACAAGGAAATTAACTTAGGTTAGGTGTGACGTAGTAAGCTTAGTGGGGATGAACACAAAGACCATGTTTTGAACCAAGTGGGTATAGGATGAGTGAAAGTAACAAGGCACGAACAACTGAAGTTGCTGAAGGGTTCAAAAAATATTCTGAAGTCAATTTAAACTTTCTGGTCAATTGGGGGTCATGATGTACTGCTAAGTGCCACTCATAATCTATTCATAATTAAGGCATTAATTATGAATGGCCAACATAACCGGGAACCAATTGGGTCACACGCACTATGGGTGATCTCAAGATGTAAAACAAGTCTGAGAATGAGATTCTCGTTGAGAGAGGATATGTTTGGTTGGACCAGACCAAGGGGGTCAAAATGGAGGCTATGGAACCTCTTATGGCCTTGTCGGACTTAGCACGGCTATATTGCACTTAAACGAAGTCAAACGAACAATACAGAGCCTCACACAACCATGCCTAACTTAGCACGGGTCGTGTCTGGCTCTGGCCACAAATTGGCAAAGTCTGGGCTACGCCCAGAGAGACACACAGCCAGGCCATGTGAATCCACAAGACCATGTGAATCCACATGGCCATGTGAATCCACAGGGCCAGGCCATGTGAATCCACATGGTCGTGTCGCATCTACGTCGATTTTAAAGATTTTCTCTTATGGAAATTTTCTTGGTTGTTCTTACCTTAATTATGGGATAATTATGATAATATATGTCCATTTAAGCCTCATAAGATGAACTAATCAAGAGATCTATAAAAGGATCCCTTGATATTCTTTGGCTAAGGTTTTGGTTTTAGGTTTCTCCCTTGGTAGCCGCTTTTGCTCCTTCCTCTCTCCTCTTCTATTGTCTCCGCCAGTTGGCTTGCACCAATTGGAGACAAAGACTTGTTGCTCTAGGAGTTGTCTCAGGTGACCCCAGTGTGGATACTGATAGAGGCAAGGCACGTTGGTCTTGCTTGTGGTTTTGACGGATTCAAAAGAATCCCAAAGGTATAACTTCTCCTTCTCCTTGTGTGTTTTTCTTGTGATTATGCCAAAGAAAGTTTTTCTGGCCCCCAAGGGATGTCTGGGATGTAATAAAAATTATTTTTATTCGCTTAATTCCTCTGCGCATGATCCTAGAATCTCCAACAAGTGGTATCAAAGCCACCTTGTTCGTTTGACATAGATTGCATGTTGTAGGAGAATATTTAAAGCATCTTTGATGTTTTAATAATCCTGTGACATTTTTATCTATATGATAGATTAGAGTATGCTTAATTTTACATATAGGATATGTTTGGAACCTAAAAGAAAATACCGAGGATGCGCCTGAAACACCGAAGGTGTTGGCCGCATCGTTAGAGCCTAAGCATAGACTCACGTTCACCTCGGGAAATTTATTTCCTAATGTGACCTTGGTTTTTTCATATTTAGATTTATTTCCTTTTTAGATGAGACCCATAATAATCTGAAATCCCTCATACAAATATTAGGGCTAACACCTTCCATTAATGTGGTTGAACCAGAGTTCTTTTTCGTGTTTGGGTTGTTGGACTCTCTCCAAGTCTAGCATGACATCAAGCTTGTTCAATTCATATGAGATTTGATGTTTATTTTAAATGGTAAGGACCATAAGTCAATTTCAAGTTTGGGTTGTTGGACTCTCTCCAAGCCTGGCTTGTAAGTTGGATGTGTTCAAATCATTTAAATTCGATCTCACGATTAATGGGTCGGCCCTAACTGAAAGCATTGATTTGTTGGACTCTCTCCAAGGTCAATGTGGACAAAGGTGATATGCATTGGATGTATATATGTTAATGAGTTAACAACTTAATATATATGTGAACATTCAATTATTTGATAGCATAAAGTGATAGTTATATATTTGATATATAATGGGTACTGTTGATACCTAACATTATGACTATGAATGACTTGTTGGACTCTCTCTAAGGTTGCACTTAGTCATAATGGATATCAACCCACTAAGAGATCATGTACCATCTCTCGTATTCAAAATGAGAGCTATTGAATTTGATAAAATAGAGGGAGTTTCTTGTTAATGTAAACTGTTTACATTACTATAATTTCATCTCTCTTATACACCTCTTTTTGTATGTCTAGGTACTAATTAGAATAGCATGTCAACCTCCATTAATTTACGTTCGATTTTGGACAACAATAAATTTACTAGACCAGACTTCTTGGACTGGCTTCGCAACTTGAGAATTGTTCTCAAGGCTAAAAGGCTAGCTTATGTCCTTGAAGAGGGTCTTCCCAAACCTCCTACAAAAAATGCATCTGGTTGTTAGGGCAATCAACCCATGTGATATGGTTTTGATGTGTGTGGCAAAGGGTTTAAGTTAGGTTGTTATTGTTTTGATATGTGCGTTGGAGTCTTGCAAAACTTAGTAATTTGTACATAGAGCATTGGCGAGTTTCACCTCTCATGACTCGGTCCTTGAGTCGGTGAAGGATAGCTTTGCGGAAGCCATGCACTTGGGGCATCCGAGGGACCACCGGATGAGAAGCATTGTAGTGAAGCCAGAGGAAGTAGACCTCAGGGCGAGACGCGAAGGATGGCGCTGCGAAGCCGTGCGCTTGGCGCATCCGAGGGGCATGGCTAGACGAAGATAATTTCGAAGGCGAGGGACTCCAAGATAATGAGAGTGAGCGATTGTAACCCGAGACGGGGTAGATCGTAGGTGAAACTTGGTCATTTGGCTAAGTGTCGGATGGGATTTCCTGACATCAGTCGATTGCCATGACATGGTAGTCGACTGCTCTAAGTCGACTGTGACTCGACTGGTGTTCGAGTCCATTTTGTGCCCCATCAATCGACTGCCAAGGATTGGCAGTCGACAGATGAAACCACCAGTCGACTGATGATGGCATCAGTCGACTGGTCGCAAGGGTTTCGAGCATAGAATGTTGATCAGTGGAGTGCTCGCTTCCGACACTCAACTGTATAAGTCGACTGATGTGGCGATCAGTCGACTGATGTGGGAGCCATTGGTTGGAATCTAATATGGAAAAGTCGTTGCGAGGCAATGACCACAACATCAGTCGACTGATCAGGACATTATTCAACTGATGTTGTATCAACGGGAAGAAAACAACCTTCTCTATTTATAGAGAAAGTGTGGTCTTTTGGATGGCTAATGCTTATGCTCTAAGTGATCATCCAAGTGCCCCCACAAGCTTCCAACTCTTTCTCTTGTTCTTATTTCAAATCCATTGTAAGAAAGAGTGTTCTTGGGTTGTAAGAAGGTTTACCTCCACCTTGCTTTGGCTAAAGGGAGAGACCGATATTGAATTGGTTTCGGAGCAATTCACCGGAGATGAATCAGACCGTGGATTAGCGGTGAGGTCGTGAACCACATTATATATTTTGTTAGCATTGTTTTTACATTGTGTTGTCTTAATTGCTTGTTTAGTTTTGTTTCTGTTGTGCTAATATTGTTTGTAGACAAACAATTCCATCGTGCGATGAAAGAGGGCTATTCGCCCCCCTCTAGCCAGCCACCTACGTTCTAACAAGTGGTATCAGAGCCAAGGTAGCTTGTCGAGGACTAACCGCCACAACAAGCACAATCAAGGATGGCCAGCTCCAACATTCACCCACCGAAGTTTGAAGGAGAATTCTCTTGGTGGAAGAAGAGAATGGAGGTATTCTTCGAAACCGACTTCAAAATTTTATTGATAATGGAAAATGGTTTCGAGATACCTAGGGATGAAGATGGGGAGCAAATAGAGAAGACAAGATGGACAAAGAGACAAAGAGAGGAGTACTTGGCGAATTCGAAGGCTAAGCATCACTTGTACAACGTACTCCCCCAACAAGAGATCAACCGGATTGGAGAGTGTGCAAGTGCTAAAGAGATGTGGTAGAAGCTAGTAGAGCTTAATGAAGGTACCTCGGAGGCCAAGCTTGCAAGGAGAGACCTCCTCCGCTCTCAACTAACAAATATCAAACTTGAAAAGGGAGAAAAGGTAACCTCATTACACTCTCATTTTAAAGAAATGTTAATTTGACTAACGAGTGTAGGAGAAAAGCTATCAAACCGGGACATGATAATGAAGGCTATAGATGCCTTTCCCCGGTCCTCGAAGTGGAGCTCAATGGTGACTCTTTTTACATCTCCAAAAATCTAAAAGTTAGCACTTTAGAGGAGTTCTTCTCAACCATGGAGCTTCACGAAACAAGGCTTGAGGGAGTAATTGAAGAATCAAGCATCAAGCCATTAAGAGGAGTAGCCTTAGTAGCCAACAAGGGGAAGAAGAAGAAGATAGAGACTTCCTCCTCCTCCGATGAAGCATCCTCCTCATCCTCCATGAATAGCAATGAAGATGCTTATATGGTAAGGAAGGTAAGGCGTGCTTTAAGAAATTTAAAATTTAACAAATCTTATGATAGGAGAAGGCACAAGAGGAAGATAATTTGCTATAATTTCCATCAAGAGAGACATATAAGAGATGAGTGTCCCCTCTTAAACAAGAGCAAAGAAGAGAGGAGGAAGAAAGTAGAAAAGAAGAAGGGGAGTAAGAGAAAGGAAGAAGAGAAGAAGGCCAAAGAAAAGTGGAAGGCCAAAGCACTCAAAGCAAGGACATGGGATAATCCTTCATCATCATCATCGGAGGAAGAAAATGTGTTTGTCACAAACCTTGCCTTGATGGCATTTGATGATCTAGACTCCACCTCCTCCGAAGGTGAAAAATCAAGCTCAAGTGAGGAGAGCTCAAGTGAAGGGGGAGGCTCTTCATCATCCTCATCATCCGAAGAAGAAGACATGGTAACTATGGTAAAACATCTTCCCACTCAAGAAATAGTTGCCATGATTTCTAGCTTAACTAGGGAATTATTTAGGGCTAAAAAGAAAAATAAGAGCATGCTAGATCAAATTAAGGCCCTAGAAGAAAAATTAGAACAAGCATGCTTAAATATTAATGATAATATTTCTTCTAGTTTTGATAATGCATGCTCATATGATAACTACATGTCTTTTGATGTTAATGATGCATGCATGGAGGAAAATAGGGCTTTAAGAGAAAAGGTAGACCATTTGACTAAGGCCCTAGAGAAATTCACCATAGGCTCCAATACTTTGAACATGATCATAGGGAGGCAAAGGGCAAGCTTCAATAGGAAAGGCCTAGGATATAAGGGACTTTAAGTTAGACTTTACGAACACTAAACTCCATGTAGATAACATTAGATCAATTAACTTAACTAAGAATCTGATATGTCACTCTAGGACCAAACATATAGAGGTAAAACACCATTTCATTCGAGAACATGTGGCCAACGGAGCCATACAACTCGAATACGTCGAATCGAAGTCTAACTCGGCAGACCTATTTACTAAACCCCTACCCGAAGCCGAATTCAGTCTATTAAGATGAAACTTGGGCATGTGCATAGTATAATAGGAACTTACAAATTATATTTTCTTACTACTATTTCTTACTTTTCATTTTCATGGAACTAGCATAGGACATACCTTAGATATCATGCGCCTATAGATTTAAGGAGTCAATACATCTCACAACACATAGGACTAATGTGTTTGTGTACTTAGCCACGTAGATGGGCGTGAGATGTTAGGACCTTATACAGTTCCAGATGTAGAGCTAGTGCATCGCCATGAACCACGGAGTATAATCATATATATTAACTGACTCTGACCAGGACTGGTTGATCTTTCATATCAATCAAGTCAAATATGAGTCGAACATTTTATAGATGAGCTTATTTTCAGTATATTATTTTCAAAATAATATGGAACATGCTTGGACTTTAAATTTAATACCTATATTTATTTTTCACACACCCCCACTCTTTTCGATATATGGCAAAAGGGGGAGAAAAAGGCCAAAGTTAAGGGATCAAAATTTTTGATAACTTAACTCACTTCATATTTATTCACATGGATAAAAGTTAAGTAAATGTTTACTTAACTTTAAGCTTTGAAAATTTACTTAACTTGTTTGAGTTAACAAAAAGGAAATAAAGGCCAAGTTAAGAGAATTCTTAACTTAAACTTATTTTTAACACTATGGTCAAACGTTAATGCTTTACTTAAGAAAGGGAGAGAAAGGGCAAAGTTAAGAAGTCCTCTTAACGTAAACGTTTCACTAAGGCCAACCTTAAGTAATGTTAATTACTTAAACTCTTCCTAAATAGCAACCATCAAGGGGGAGGATTAAGGTCTTCTTTCAAGACTCACCCTCGGTCAAGGGGGAGGTTTGTTGGGGGATCGATACGGCCGGCTAGAGGGGGGTGAATAGCCCTCATTCGTTGGATGGTGGAATTTACTCGTTCTCGTTGCGTGCTCGTCTACAATTCTTGTTAACGCAGCGGAATAACAATAACAATACTAACAAGATGCACAAATACAAATAAGCACACGCAAACACACACGATATACGTGGTTCGGAACCGAATGGTTCCTACTCCACGGGCGAGCTCCTCGAGCTCTAGTTATGCACACGACACTAACTAAAACACTCCTTTTCGACTACACGTCGGAGGTGGAGAAACCTCTCACAAGCAATTACACTAAGTAATGAAATACAAGCAATACAAAGACAAATACGAAATACACATAAAGAACACTTTACAATGCTTGCTTTGAACCCTTTGCTTGTTGCTTGCTTTAGATGGCTCTTGAAGGTCTGGAATGCAGCAGCAATTCTCCTCCAATAGCTTCACAAAAGTCTTGGCGAAATCCTCCCTCTTGAGCTCCTTTTATAACTTGCATCAAGATGATTTCGCGCCCATCAGTCGATTGATCGTGACCATCAATCGACTGGTCCCGTAGCCGTTGTCTCACAATGGCCAGATCCACGTTGGCTAAGTTCCAACGGATCACACATCAGTCGATTGATGGCACCCATCAGTCGACTGATCATCCATCAGTCGAGTGCCATCCCTCGGCAGTCGACTGATCCATTCTATCCCCGTGCACAGTGTCATCGATCATTGCCATCCCTCGGCGATCGGTGATCCTAACGATCATTGCCCTCCTTCGACGTTGATCATCTGATACTTGGTCGAACACTGGTCGAACCCATACGACTTAGAGCAGTCGACTGATGTCATCTAAAACCTCAAACACAAAGTTGTTTGAGCGTCCGACACTCAGTCTTAGCCACTTGGACAAGTCCACCTTATCCCTCATGGAGTTCCCCACTGAAGCTCTCTTCCCTCGGCCTACGTCCCTCGGATGCGCCAAGTGCACGGCTTCGCAACGCCATCCTTCGCATCTCATGCTCTAGAAGTATGCTTCCCTTTGGGCTTACTCCATTCGTTCCCCTTCCGGCGGTCCCTCGGATGCACCAAGCGCACGGCTTCGCAATGTCATCCTTCACTAACTCAAGGACCCGAGCCTAGTGAACTTGCCAAGTTCTCAAGACTTCCCAAATGCACCAAGCGCATGGCTTCGCAATGCATTTCTCACCAAGCACCAAGCGCACGACTTCGCAATGCTTTCGATTTCCCATGCCAAGCACCAAGCGCACGGCTTCGCAATGCTTTGGACTTTCCCATGCCAAGCACCAAGCACACGGCTTTGCAATGCTTTGGACTTTCCCATGCCAATCCCATGTCATGAGTTTTGTCTTTCATCAAAATACTATCAAGATACTGCTCGAGTCAATCTCGAGTCAACCTGGGCCGATTGCACCAACAATCTTCCCCTTTTTGATGATTGACAAAACTACCATCTCAAGTCTACCAATTCTCCCATATTGGCAATTCTCATATCCCAATGAGAATTCCAACGAACCCTAATTGGTAACTTGGTAACTTCTCCCCCTTTTTGACATTACATCAAAAAGGTCCTCCCCAAGGGTATGAATGTCTCATATCCCAATGAGATCTTACAATCTCTCCCTTGGAGGAACACATGTCTACCATCTTTCTAGTGATCCCATATCACTTAAAGAGAGGCAACCCAATTTTCCTCCCATGAGGAAATACACATCCATCTACCCATGATGGATACCTTCCCCTAGAGGCTTGCTCCCCCTTGACCATTGCACCAACAATGTCCTTGGAGAGTTCCTAAGCCAATAGGAACATTAACCAATCAAAATTAAGGCAAAGTTCAACAGTGAACTCTTATCCACCTTAAAATTGATGCTCACCCTCAACCCAACTCCTAATCCATATCCAATGGATTTTCACCCTCTCTAATGCTCTCCCAAGCATATCCTAGGGTTAGGAGTGGTTAGGTGACCAAAACATGGCTAAACATGGGCCTAACTATCAAGTTTACCCGAAATCAACCTATGCCCGATCGACATATACTAGTCATTGGACTTACTATCGATCATTGCCATTACGATGATATCTTGTCTGAGTTTTGATTCAGAAATGGATTTTCAAAATCCATAAGTAAATATACGTAATTTTAAAAATCTTGAAAATGCATACGTATAATACTTATCCTAAACACTATGGGTGAAAAATATTGGAAATTTATTTTACCCATTAAATTAGGAGATTGATACAAAGTTCAAAATTTAAGAAAAGCTTCAATAAAGAGCCATCTTTGTATCATTCCATTCAATGGTGATAGCTATCAAAAGATAGGCTTCACCAAGGTTTTTTAAAATGTTTTCAAAATGTTTTTCAAACCTTTATTTTCTTTTTCCTAAACATCTCACCAATATCTAGATGTGTAAAACACACACAAGTCAAATTTTTGTGAGATGTGGGTTTTGTTTTGTTTATGTTCTCATGCATATTTCTAGGCAACATTAATTTGATTCCCTTCAAATTGTGTCATAGTCCTTAACTCCATTTTAAACTATGCATGATATGATTATGGCATTAACATGATTTAGATGAAAACATATGCCAATATCATGATGTCATGCCATGTGAATGAGAACTAAACATACATGACATCTAAAAATAATTCTAAACATGATCATGACATTTTATAGATAAAAATGAAAATGATGTCATGACATGGTAAGGCAAACATATCATGGCAAGTAAAATATACTAAGGTATAGAATACCTAAGTGTGAAAATCAATTTGCCATTTTTTAGGGATAAATTCACTTTGCCTTAAACCATTCATTTCCCTAGTGTGCCAAAAACCAAAATAGCACACCACGACCTCTATGACCTAATTGTGCCAAATTAAATCATTTTTAACTTCTCAAACCATATTGGCACACCCTAATGTGTCAACTCACAATGGCTAGGTTAACCACCCATCCACTTAGGGTTGACACACCCTAACCCATTTAGCGTGAATCGATCACGCTTCTAGGAACCCAATACCTATTGGAGCTCCTTGGGTTAACAAGGTATTCCCTAGGGATAACTTCCCTAGATACCTTCCTAATGACCCTTTTAGGTTTTGAAACCATAGTCTTTTGGGTCTTACATGGGTCAACTCTAGAGGCAACTCCTCCTTTGACCTTCTTAGTGGCTACATTTGATTTCTTTGAGGTTTTAGCCACTAAACACATATCAATGCTAGACTTAGGGATGGCTTCCCTATTAGCCTTGGTTTTCCTAGACCTAAATGTGATTCCATAATTAAATGGAACATTATGGTAGGATATAGGTTTGTGACCCAAACCCTTCTTGCCCTTAGACATTTCTTGTTTTCTAGGTCTTGACTTTTGTACATTATACCCCTTAACCGAATTTGATATTATTGCTAGGGTCTTCTCCAATTTTTCTAGCCTTGACCTCAAAGCTTGGTTTTCTAACTCTAATTTTCCCAATTTTGAATTTTCATTTATCTTTTGGAAAATATTTTTCTTTTTAGGCATATGCCTAGATTTCTTGGGATTAACACCCAAGTTTTCTTCAATTCTCCTAATTGACTCCCTAGGTAAAATAGATCTAGTGTTTTGAGTCCTAGGTTTGTCCTTAGAGAAACTAACATGCTTAGCACCTAAGCAATAAACCTTATTGTTTCTCCTAGCATGCTTTTCATTGATAATAGCAAGAGAGCTAAAATAATTTTTAGCATGCTTTTTGACTTTAGGAATTAAAGGTGCATTATTTAAATATACCTTAGAGTTAGCTTGGGAAGCTCCCCCTACATGAATTACACCTTCTTGCCCTTTCTTCCTCCCCCTAGGGCATTGGCTTCGGTAATGTCCCCGTTGGTTGCATTTGAAACACACAATGTGCTCTTTGCTTTTAATTTTGGGAACATCGGCATCCTTTGACTTTGGGTTGACTTTTGGTGCGGATGCCTTTTCCTTAGCCAATTTTGGGCATTTGCTCTTGTAATGCCCTTTCTCCCTACACTCAAAACAAATAATATAATCTTTACGATTAATTATAATACATGAGTCACCTAGGGAGTTGGTGGAAGCCTCTTGGTCATTTCTTCCGGAGGTAGATGCTTCATTTTGGCTTGGCTCCGGAGTTGAAATCCTTTCCTCCCCATTAGTGCTAGAGGTGGAGGTCTCCACCAAATCATCCTCATCTTCGAATGTTGGTGTCAATTCTTCCACGGCATTTTCATCTACTTGTGTCGGTTGGGAATTTTCTTGAAATCTCATCACCTTCTCCCATAATTCCTTTGCATCCCTATAGTCACCCAAACTAGACCAAATTTTGTTAGGTAACAAATCACTAAATAATTTCATTACCTCGAGATTTGTCTTGAAGTCCTTAATTTGGTCTTAGGTCCACCTTGACTTTTCAATTGGCTTGTTGTATTTGTCCCTAGGCATCTCAAAACCATTTTCTACAATAATCATATAATCAAAATTGGTTTCGAGATATACCTCCATCCGTTTTCTCCACCAAGCAAAATCTCTATCGAATTTCGGTGGATGGATGAAGCTGGCCATTTGTAGTGCTCTCGCGGCGGTTAGTCCTTGAAGAGTGACCTCAGCTCTGATACCACTTGTTGGGGGATCGATACGGTCGGCTAGAAGGGGGTGAATATCCCTCGTTCGTTGGATGGTGGAATTTACTCATTCTCGTTGTGTGCTCGTCTACAATTCTTGTTAGCGTAGCGGAATAACAATAACAATACTAACAAGATGCACAAATACAAATAAGCACACGCAAACACACACGATATACGTGGTTCGGAACCAAATGGTTCCTACTCCATGGGCGAGCTCCTCGAGCTCTAGTTATGCACACGACACTAACTAAAACACTCCTTACTTGACTACCGTCGAAGGTGGAAACCTCTCTCACAAGCAATTACACTAACTAATGAAATATAAGAAATACAAAGACAAATACGAAATACACGTAAAGAACACTTTACAATGCTTGCTTTGAACCCTTTGCTTGTTGCTTGCTTTAGATGACTCTTGAAGGTCTGGAATGCAGCAGCAATTCCCCTCCAATAGCTTCACAAAAGTCTTGGCGAAATCCTCCCTCTTGAGCTCTTTTATAACCTACATCAAGCTAATTTTGCGCCCATCAATCGACTGATCGTGACCATCAGTCGACTGGTCCCGTAGTCGTTGTCTCACAACGGCCAGATCCACTTTGGTTAAGTTCCAACGGATCACATCGATCGGTGATGGCACCCATCGATCGATTGATCATCCATCGATCGAGTCTTTGGCGAGCTCGACTCCGATTCGTGCCCGTGCGTGTCATCGATCATTGCCATCCCTGCGGTCGATCGATCCTCAACGATCATTGCCCTCTCGGCGATCGGCTAGACTTAGTTGATCGAACCTTTGGTCGAACCCACACGACCTAAGCGATCGTGACACATATGCCGATCGGCCGATGTCGGTTAAAACCTCAAACACAAAGTTGTTTGAGTGTCGAACACTCGGTCTTCCAGCCACTGGACAAGTCCACCTTATCCCTCATGGAGTTCCCCAGAAGCTCTCTTCCCTCGGCCTCGTCCCTCGGATGTACCAAGCGCCGGCCGCGCGCCATCCGCCGTGTCTCATGCCCTAGAAGTATGCTTCCCTTTGGGCTCACTCCATTCTCTCCGTCCGGTGGTCCTCGGATGCACCGGCAGCAATGTCATCCTTCACCAACTCAAGGACCCGAGCCTAGTGAACTTGCCAAGTTCTCAAGACTTCCCAAATGCACCAAGCGCACAGCTTCACAATGCATTTCTCACCAAGCACCAAGCGCACGGCTTCGTAATGCTTTGGATTTCCCATGCTAAGCACTAAGCGCACGACTTCGCAATGCTTTGGACTTTCCCATGCCAAGCACCAAGTGCACGGCTTCGCAATGCTTTGGACTTTCCCATGCCAATCCCATGTCATGAGTTTTGTCTATCATCAAAATTCTATCAAGGTACTGCTCGAGTCAAACTCGAGTCAACCTGGGCCGATTGCACCAACAAGGTTTGCCCAATGGGGAGTACTTGAAGAAAATCCTTACTACTCCTACTTAATCTTTATTATTTTTGTTTCTCATGCACATTATTATTCTTCATGCATGTTATTTTCTTAACTTGTATGTGGGTTTGCCATAGATCAAAAAGGCGGAGATTGTTGGTGCAGTAGGCACCTAAGTCGAACCTGAGTTTTGATTATAGTAAACGATACAAAGTTAAGCACATATTGTTATCTCACGAACTAAATCGAGTGTACAGAAAAGTCCTAAAGCTAGAGGTGAAGGTTAGCGACACCCGGAGGAAGCCGCGGTGGTCGGGTGACACTCGAGTGACTTTGGAGGGAACTGAAGGAATCGAGTGGAAGGCCAGAAGTGAAAGTGACACAGTAAGTATCGAGGTAAGCTCGTGTGTGTGTGAGAGTAAGAGAGGTCGTATCCTCCTTACGGGGATGATCTTAAGCGTAGATCTGACCAAAGACATCCTATAGATGGTCTAGGTCGAGATCGGACGGTCGGCAGTCGTCGAAATAATATTTTTGTTAAGCTAACTTTGCCCTGTAGCTAGCATCAGTCGATTGCCATCTTGGAGGCCTCGATTGTCGTCATCGATCATTTATGGTTAGAATTCGATCTTGCCATCGATCGTGATGATGTCCATCATGTGATGGTCAATCCGAGTCATGGCTTATCACCTCATTTCAAGGGGGGTGGTGCTCAAATCTTATTTCCTGAAGTTCCTCTCGAGAAGGGGCTCAAAGGCTATAAAAGGAGAGCCTCTCCAAGGGTTTTCTCATCAATTCTAAGCTTCCAAAAGACTCCACAAAGCTACAACTATCCGACAACGAAGTGCTACCTCTCCGACACTCTAGGTTTATTTGTTTATTCTTTTCCGTCGGTATAAGCTTCATTTAAGTTTATATTTTTCATACTAATTGTCTTGGAGTTTTTATCGTAATGAGGAGAGGGGGAGTGTCCCTCTACCTCAAGCTTTGTGATTTTTTGTATTCGTCTAACTCCTACCTCCAACGAGGAGGAGTTCATTTAGTGGTTTGCCCTCCGTGCGTGGTCAAGGACCACTAGGGCCTTGGAGTAGTAGTCGAAGGCTACGAACCAATTAAAAATCCATTTGTCTCTTTTTATTTGTCATTTATCTTTCCGCTGCGATTAATTGTCTACTCAACGAACGATTTCGAAAAGTTTCTATCGCTATTCACCCCACCTCTAGCGATGCTCGATCCAACAGCGGTGATGCTGATTGACTCCTCAAAGAAAGGTTCTAAGAGGAAGTCAAAACCCAAAGCTAAAGGGAAGAAGAAGGCAAAGAAGGAAGAAACAACTACCAAGGGTGTCTGCCATCATTGTGGCAAGGATGGACATTGGAAGAGAAACTACAAGCAGTATTTGGAGTCACTGAAGCAGAAAAAGGCATCTGATGCCCAATCTACTTCAAGTATATTTGTTATTGAATGTCATACTGTTTCTTCTATCACTTGGTTATTGGATACCATGTGTGGCTCACATATATGTAATGACATACAAAGGCTTAGGAACAAAAGAAGACTGGTTATGGGAGAAGCATATCTAACGATTGGCAATGGAGAAAAAGTTGCTGCAGTAGCCAAGGGTACTTATATGTTGCGACTTCCTACAGGACTAGTCTTAGAGTTAGATGATTGTTTTTATATTCCTGCATTAATAAAGAATATTGTTTCTATTTCATGTTTGAATAAGAAAGGTTATCATTTGACGTTTAGTAATAATTGTTGTTACATTACTTTAAATGGTTTTCTTTATGCTACTGGATATTAAAATGGAATCTGCACGTTAGATACATCCAACGAGATATTCTATATCAAATCAAATAGCAAACGCACTAAGTTAGATAATCAATTAACCTCGCAACTATGGCATTGTCGTCTTGGCCACATAAGCAATGAATGCATGTCCTAACTACAGAGGCTTGCCATTTTGGAGTATTATGAATCAAATTCATTAGACACATGTGTTTCATGCTTAAAAGAAAGATGACTAAAACTCCCTTTTAGAGGAAAGGATGAACGAGCAGTTGAGGTATTGGGACTTAAACATACCGATGTATGCGGACCAATGTCAACTCATGCCATAGGAGGTTATAGCAACTTCATTACCTTTATCGATGATTATTCACGATGTGGGTATTTGTTGAAGGTAGGAAACTTCGCTTCCCACTTCGACTCGGTTGCTTGTTCATGGCGATCCCGTTGTCGTCCTTGGATTAAAAATTTAATCCATGACAATTAAGGATAACCTAAGCTACCATTTCATCGTCGTGCTGTAGCGCCCGCCCTTATCTGCTCTCAGGGCGGCGCTACTTTAGTCTATATATTTTTTTTTATTAGCATACTACATATGGATCCGTTCAAAGTCTACATGCTTAAACAGGTTATCATAACTGAAACCTTCTTGGCACATGCATCACCTATCTTATTCATCATTAGCATGACCACATATCTTATCTCATTTCATAACATGCATAACGAAAGGATTCGTTCATGAGTTCTAACATATCGAACCTCTTAAATAAAGGGATACTCATTAAACACAAGTCTTATAAGCGGAAGCAATGTCTTAAATTGTTCTTAGAGCATATAAATATAAGCAGATAGTGAAGGGTCTTCTTCCACCATGCCACTATCACACACGCACATGGCCCCTCCTGCCACTTCCTCTAGTGCAGACTTCCTTTATCTGCAGTATATGGACAACATAAACTATAAGCATATAGCTTAGTAAGATCCTTGCCTACTCACAAAAGCCACGATTTCATCAAACTATTAGAACATGAGCATCTTTGGCATAGAAATGACCTAAGCATTTCATAGCAACACTAATCAACAACATATCCAGGTAATAGTACAAAAAGAACTAAGCATGGCATAGAATTGTTCATAAGCAGGTTAAGCATAATTAATCTAAGCAGGGCATACTTTGAACATGAGCGTTATAACTGCATAAACTAAGCATGCATGAAAGACGTATTCATAAGCGTTTTAAAACTTAACAATAAGCATTCCTAACCTAAGCCTTCGTAACAACATACATCTTAATCCTACATAAAGTACATAGGTACGAACATTCTTCAAAGTAACCATAACCATTCATCAGGAAAATCCAAACATGCATAAAGGACGTAATCATAAGCATTTAGTTAACTTGAACATAAACATTTGTAATAACATAAACCCTAATCATGCAGAAGGAACATAATCGCAAGTATTCTTAACCTTACCCATAACCTTCACCACATCATAAATTCTAAACTAGCATAAAGTACATAGTCACCACATACTTAGACTTAACTCTAAACATCATAACTTCATAACATCTAGCATGCATAAAGAACCTAGTTCGTAAGCATTCAGAGCATTTAACACAAGCATACACAATATCATAAAAGTCCTTTCTTTTCAAAACATATACTTATAAATACTTCAATATCATCATAACTTCATAACATCTAGCATGCATAAAGAACCTAGTTCGTAAGCATTCAGAGCATTTAACATAAGCATACACAATATCATAAAAGTCTTTTCTTTTCAAAACATATACTTATAAATACTTCAATATCATCATAACTTCATAACATCTAGCATGCATAAAGAACCTAGTTCGTAAGCATTCAGAGAATTTAACATAAGCATACACAATATCATAAAAGTCTTTTCTTTTCAAAACATATACTTATAAATACTTCAATATCATCATAACTTCATAACATCTAGCATGCATAAAGAACCTAGTACGTAAGCATTAAGAGCATTTAACATAAGCATACACAATATCATAAAAGTCTTTTCTTTTCAAAACATATACTTATAAATACTTCAATATCATCATAACTTCATAACATCTAGCATGCATAAAGAACCTAGTTCGTAAGCATTCAGAGCATTTAACATAAGCATACACAATATCATAAAAGTCTTTTCTTTTCAAAACATATACTTATAAATACTTCAATATCATCATAACTTGTTTGGGGGGCCCCAGGTTAAGTACCACATGTCGCGTTCCCTAATAGGGTCAGCGAGCCACGATCCCTATTAGAGCAAGACCTCTTACGTCTTACCAGTGGCAAGACCTCTTACGCCTTCTTGTGTCCCTATGGATTTGATTAACGACCACCGACGGGTCGGGTACTTAACCTCTTGCAAAGTAAAATACTTAATTCTTTTCTTTTCGGACATAATATAAAGAATGCTCTTGATCCCCATCATAAGAAGGAAGCATCTTGATCTTATCTTGACATAAGGAGAGCTCTTGATCCCTACTTGAAAGGGAAGCATCTCCATCTTATCTTATCATAAGGAGAGCTCTTGATCCCTACTTGAAAGGGAAGCATCTCCATCTTAGTCATTTTATAAGGACACATGCATTCATAACATAAGAGTACCCTAAAGGGGTCCTAAAGCATAAACGTGTTCATCACATAAGCATGTTTCATGACACATTGCATCGTAAACATGAAGCATATTTCCTAAGCATATTCATGACATATTAAATCACAAAACATGTTCTTCACCTAGGTATATTTCATGGCACAATACTCCATAAACTTGAAACACATTCCCGAAGCATATACATGGCATATTACTTCACACAACATGTTCATCACGGCATATTACATGGCACATTACATCATAACATGAAGCATATTTCCTAAGCCTATTCATGGCATATTAAATCGTAAAACATGTTCATCACATAGCCTAATTTCATGTTTCATTGAATCATAACATATCCATCACCCAAGCATAGTTCATGTCATATTAAAAACTATACACATAGCACAATTACATATAGGGGTGTTTTCATGAAACCCTAACCCTAAAACCATGGGATGGCCGAAACTTGTAAGGGGCTCAAGCTTAGGTTTTGTCCCCTAAAATTCATTCATAAAGCATTATAACCTAGCTTAGCATCATGAGGGATATTTTCATGCCACCCTAACCCTAGTTACCTAGGGTGGCCAAAACCTATAAGGGGCTCAACTAGGGTTCTTGTCACCTAATACTCATTCATGAGCACTATAACTTTATTCTAGTGTCATTAGAACCATTTTCTTGCAACCCTAACCCTAGATAGATGAGTTGGCCGAACCATGGAATGGGTTCAACTAGGGTTCTTGTCACCTAATATTCATTCATGAGCACTATAACTTATCCTAGGGTCATTAGAAACATTTTTCTTGCAACCCAAACCCTAATTATATGAGTTGGCCGAAACTTGTAATGGGTTCAACTTAGGTTTAGTCCCCTAGAATTCATTCCTAAAGCCTTATCATGGCCTAACCTCATAAGGGAGTTTCCATAAAAAACCCTAACCCTAAAAAGCCTTGGGGCAAACCTAAGGGCACCAAGTTAAAATTTTGTCCCCTAAAAATTCCTATAGTGTGCATACAACCTATAGGAGTTCCTAGCATCATTTTCATGAATCTTAGCCCAAAAACTTAATTGGCGAAACCTACAAGGGCTACACTTCATCTTTACTGAGAAATTTAACCTCTGAAAGCAGATACACTGCGGTGAGGGAAATCTTACATCCTTGGCTTTGCTTGGGGAGATGACCTAATGGAGTCACCTAGCTCTCTCCTAGCTTGCAAGGGGCTCTCGGCCAAAGGAAGAAGAAGAGAGCTTGGGTTTCGGTGAGAATGAAGAGAAGAGGAAGAAGGAAGGAAGAAGTGGCCAAGTGGAACTTCTCTCTTCTTTATAAAGGGGAGGAAGAGAAGTTTCTCTTCTCTTTGTCAAGCCTCTTCATTTACCCTCCTCCCATTTATCTATAGGTTCCCCTTTCCTCTAATGATATGATTCTATTGGGCTTATGGTTAGTGGGTGCATCTATAAGGCTTGGCTATCTCTAGAGGTGGGGGGTTCAATTCCTAGGCTTTGCATCTCTTTTTGGCTTATTTTCTTTTATTTCTCCAAAAAGGCCTACATAAAGCCCATCATCATAAAGCCAAAAATTCTCGTAAAATTGCTAGAATTTCACGGGCGTTACAATCCCTCATACCTTGTAAAAGTTTCGTCCTCGAAACTTAAAATAGTCTAGGTATACGCCTCATGTCCTCCTCGCGTTCCCAGTAGCCTCCTCGTATTGCAGTCGCCCCAGGACCTTCACTAAGGCACCTCTTTGTTCCTTAGTCTCTTGACATCTCGGTCTAGTATCGGATAGGCCGACTTTGATACTCGAGTCCTCTTGAGCGTGTACAATTTGTGGCTCGATCACTTGGTCCGCTCTGGATATGCATTTCTTGAGCATAGAGACATGGAACACGTTGTGTATAGCCGACATCTCTTGGGGTTCGGCTTATGCGCCACCTTGCCCACTCTCTGTGATATCGGATAGGGTCCCGTAGCGTGGATTTGATTTACCCTTCCGAATCTCATCACTCCCTTCATAGGTCACTTTGAGAATACGGGTCCCACTTGAATTCTAACGGTCTGCCGCATATCCGCATAGCTCTTTTGCCGGGCGATTCGATTCTCAGGGTGGTATTGTCAATAATATCGGCCTGAAGGCCCATTTCCCTCCTTTCTGTTAGGGCAATCTCTTGCCGTGATATGGTTTTGATGGTGTGGCAAAGGGTTTAAGTTAGTTTGATATGTTGATGTGATATGTGCGTTGAAGTCGTGCAGGACTTAGTAATTCGCACATGGAGCCGTGGCAAGTTTCACATCTCATGACTCGTGCCTTGAGTCGGTGAAGGATAGCTTTGCGGAAGCCGTGCGCTTGGAGCATCCGAGGGACCGCCGGACGAGAAGCTTGGAGTGAAGCCGGAGGAAGTAGACTTGAGGCAAGAGGCGAAGGAGCATTGCGAGCCGTCGCTTTGATGTTGCCTTAGGGGCGTGGCGAAGCGAAGAAGAACTTGAAGGCGAGGACTCAGAAATGAGTGGCGATTGTAACCCGGGAAGGGTAGCTCTTAGGTGAAACTTGGCCCATTTGGCCAAGTGTCGGATGGGTTTTCCACACGCGATCATTGCCATGTCATGGCGATCATTGCTCTCAATCAGTGAGTTCGGCCGGTATCGGCGGATTGTGGCGTGATCGCGCCATCGTGGGCGGTCATGCCAAGACCATGATCGGCTAGCGCGGCGATCGGTAGTAGATAAGGGTTGACCCGAGCGTTAAACGTAGCCGGCCCAGGCGTCGACTACGGAGCGGCGATCGGCCCGATGAGTCCATCGGTCATTGCCAGAATTCCGTTGGACTACAACGGTCGGGATCCGACGTGTTCGGAGGCCGTTGTAGTGACGGCAGTCGACTTATGGCGGCAAACGGGAAGAAGTTAGCCCTCTCTATAAAAAGAGAGGGTGTAAGCCTTTGAGAGGCTAATGCTTAAGTTCAAAACAATCTTCCTAGTGCCCCACAAGCTCTAAACTCTTCTTACTTATCCTTACTTCAATCCTATTGTAAGAAGAGTGATCTTGGTTGTAAAGGTTACCTCCACCTAGCTTTGTGCAAAGGAGAGACCGATAGTGATTGGTTTTGGCGGAGTGATTCACCGTGGACGAATCGGACCGTGGATTAGCGGCGTAGCCGTGAACCACGTTATATCTCGGTGTTTGTGTTGCTTGCTTATATCTTGCTTGTCTTTAATTATATTTGTATATTCCGCTTGCGCTAATCTTTTGTAGACGATCAATTTACGACGTCCAACGTACGAGGGCTATTCACCCCCCTCTAGCCGGCCATATCGATCTCTTACAAGTGGTATCAGAGCCGAGGTTGCTTGTCACCGGACTAACCGCCGCAACAAGCCCTACATCAAAAATGGCCGGCTCCAACATCCATCCTCCGAAGTTTGAAGGAGAATTCGCTTGGTGGAAGAAGCGAATGGAGGTATTTTTCGAAACGGATTTTGATATAATGATTACAATGGAATCCGGGTTCGTTTTGCCTAGGGATGAAGAAGGGAAGCCAATAGAGAAATCTAGGTGGACCAAGAGGCAAAGAGAGGAGCACCTTGCAAACTCCAAAGCCAAGCACCATCTCTACAATGTGCTCCCTCAACAAGAGATCAACCGAATAGGAGAATGCCTAAGCACCAAGGAGATGTGGGAGAAGCTAATTGAGCTTCATGAAGGCACATCCGAGGCAAAGCTAGCAAGGAGAGATCTCCTCCGCTCCCAATTATCCAATATAAAACTAGAAAAGGGAGAAAAGGTAACCTCACTACACTCTAGGTTTAAAGAAATTTTAATTGGGCTAACAAGTGTAGGTGAGAAGCTATCAAACCGGGATATGGTAATGAAGGCCATAGATGCCTTTCCCGGTCCTCAAAATGGAGCTCCATGGTGGACTCCTTCTACATCTCCAAGAACTTGGAAGTAAGTACCTTGGAGGAATTTTTCTCAACAATGGAGCTCCACGAAACTAGGCTTGAGGGAATACAAGAGGAGCCTAAAATTCAACCCTCAAGAGGAGTAGCATTATTGGCAAGTAAGGGGAAGAAGATGGAAATCCCCTCCTCCTCCGATGACGAAGCGTCTTCCTCCTCCTCCATGGATAGCACCGAAGAAGCCTATATGGTAAGGAGGGTAAGACGTGCATTTAAGAATTTTAGATTTGATAAATCTAATGATAGGATGAGAAGACCAAGGGGGAAGGTCATATGCTATAATTGCCAAGGAGAAGGGCACATAAGGGACAATTGTCCTCTCCTAAACAAGAGCAAGGAAGAAAGGAAAAAGAAAGAAGAAAAGAAGAAGAATAAGGGGAGCAAGAAAAAGAAGGAAGAGGAGAAGAAGACAAAGGAGAAGGGAAAGGCTAAGGCTCTCAAGGCAAGGACTTGGGATGACCCATCCTCATCCTCCTCCTCATCATCGGATGAGGAGAATGCTTTTGTCACCAATTTGGCCTTGATGGCCTTTGATGACTTGGATTGCTCTTCATCCGAAAATGAAGAATCAAGCTCAAATGGGGAGAGCTCAAATGAAGGGGGAGCTTCCACATCCTCATCATCCGAAGAAGAAGAGGACATGGAAACTATGGTAACCAATCTCTCACCTAGTAAAATAGTTTCCATGGTTTCTAGTTTAACTAAGGATTTATTTAGGGCAAAGAAGAAAAATAAATGCATGCTTGAACAAATTAAGGAATTAGAACAAAAATTAGAAAAGGCATGCTTAAATGATAATATTTCTTCTAGCTTAGATGAAGCATGCTCACATGACCTTTATATGCCTTTAGATGTTAGTGATGCATGCATAAATGAAAATAGTGCTTTAAGGTAAAATGTTGATTATTTAACAAAAGCCCTAGAGAAATTCACTATAGGCTCCAACACCTTAAATATGATCTTAGGGAGCCAAAGGGCAAGTTTTAACAAGAAAGGCCTAGGATACAAAGAAAAGAAAAATGAGAAGGCCTATAAATGCCTAATAGCTAGGGGACAAGATAAAAAGAAAGTAATTGCTAGGAAATGGATCCCCAAGGAGTATTTAGTGAACCCAATAGGAAAGAATTTATTTTGGGTTCCAAAATCCATCCTTAAGGGTTAGAATAACCCTAGGGTAGTCAACCATATGAACTTGACCTATATCATATTTTGGTTGACTTAGGATGACGGGACAACATTTTTAGATAGTGTTGGGTGATGATAACGTGCCCATAAATAGGTAATAATGCTTAAATCATGATGATTGATGTAATTCCTATGTATGTCTTAAATCATGATTTATGATTTTGATATTTGGCATGTTATCATGAGAAATAGGGTTAAATCATGCTTTAGGTGATAATTTGTTTATTATCACATATTACCTAATGCATGGTTATAAATTGATGAAAACATGTATTTCATGATCATAATGTAGAATTCATTCATATATGTCATTATGATCATGTAGGATGTTAGGTTGATACTTAACCATGATAAAATTGCATGAATATATTGGTTAAGTATATACAAATACCCCCTAGGATACATCTCACACTCACTATAGGCTAACTTGATTGCAAACTTAGCATGGGTGAGATATTAGGATGATACAAATGTCCACTAATGCCTATGGCATTTAGATGGTCATTTAAAGTATCAAAATAGCAATAATAGACAAATCATGGGGAAGGCTTATGTTTAATTCATAGACATATTGCCCAAGATCATGGTTGGATATTTCATATGTTTTCAAAACAATTTCTTACCCTAAAATACATGTATTCATTTTATGAAAAAATTGGATGCAAAAATAGGTAGCTAACTTGATACTAGAATGATCAAAAACCTAGTGGTTTTTAGAACTTTTGGATTTTTGGCAAAAACAAGAAAATATAATGAGTTTTCATGAAAAACTATTTTTCATTGATAGATATACTTAAAAGAAATATTTTCCCCAAATTTCATGATTTTTCAAAATTTCTGGAATTTATAATGCATTTCTGAAATTCGTCCAGAAAATCAGAAATTTGGTTTCATTGTGCGGTCATTGCCATCGATAGCGATCATTGGTAGCTATAAATCAGAATATTGAAGGCCGAATTCAGTTTATAAACCTCCTACAAGTGGTAGAAATATACTTGATGCCACCAACAAGTGGTAGAAATATACTTTATGTCATCAACAAATGTTACCCAATTTTAAATCAACTTGAAATATTTTTCCTCCATTATACTTGATGCAATGAGCTTATAACTTAGTGTTAATCTTTTTGATGGTGTCAAAGGGGGAGAAATAAGTATGTTTAAGTTAATCATTAGGGGAAATATATTGTGAGGAAATATATGATAGGGGGAGAAAATTTGCATGGAGAGTTTCATGGATTAAGGGGGAGTTGCATGTTGCTATATCATGTTTATCTTTACATGCTTTCATACCTTAGAATTTATATCAAATGTTTTTACCTAACTTAAACGGATTGCCACACATCAAAAAGGGGGAGATTGTTAGGGCAATCTCTTGCCGTGATATGGTTTTGATGGTGTGGCAAAGGGTTTAAGTTAGTTTGATATGTTGATGTGATATGTGCGTTGAAGTCGTGCAGGACTTAGTAATTCGCACATGGAGCCGTGGCGAGTTTCACATCTCATGACTCGTGCCTTGAGTCGGTGAAGGATAGCTTTGCGGAAGCCGTGCGCTTGGAGCATCCGAGGGACCGCCGGACGAGAAGCTTGTAGTGAAGCCGGAGGAAGTAGACTTCGAGGCAAGAGACGCGAAGGAGCATTGAATCGTCTGATGTTGCCGGGCGTGGCGAGCGAAGACTTGAGCGAGGACTCAGAAATGAGTGGCGATTGTAACCCGGGAAGGGTAGCTCTTAGGTGAAACTTGGCCCATTTGGCATGTCGGATGTTTTCGACACGGTCATTGCCATGTCATAGCGATCATTAATCAGTGAGTTCGGTATCATTGGCGGATTGGCGGTGTCCACCACGATCGGCTGCCGAAAGCGTGGTAGATAAAATCGGCCACAGAATTCGCGTTCAGGCGATCGACTACGAGCGGTGATCGTGATGAGGTCCATCGATCGGCAAGATAGTTGGACTGGCGGTCGGGATCCACGTGTTCGGAGGCGTGTAGTGGCGATCGACTTATGGCGCAAGCGGAAGAGTTAGCCCTCTCTATAAAAAGAGAGGGTGTAAGCCTTTGAGAGGCTAATGCTTAAGTTCAAAACAATCTTCCTAGTGCCCCACAAGCTCTAAACTCTTCTTACTTATCCTTACTTCAATCCTATTGTAAGAAGAGTGATCTTGGTTGTAAAGGTTACCTCCACCTAGCTTTGTGCAAAGGAGAGACCGATAGTGATTGGTTTTGGCGGAGTGATTCACCGTGGACGAATCGGACCGTGGATTAGCGGCGTAGCCGTGAACCACGTTATATCTCGGTGTTTGTGTTGCTTGCTTATATCTTGCTTGTCTTTAATTATATTTGTATATTCCACTTGCGCTAATCTTTTGTAGACGAGCAATTTACGACGTCCAACGTACGAGGGCTATTCACCCCCCTCTAGCCGGCCATATCGATCTCTTACACTTTCACCACCCTCGTACCAACAGATAGGAGACCTGCATCTTCTCCCATATAGAGCTTCATAGGGTGCCATTCCAATGGTATTTGGTAGTTGTTATAACAATTGCGAACAATATCGACATCTCCCAAAGTCTAGAAACAGGCGGATATCTTTGGTTCCTCTTCCGTCGTCGGTACGAGGATGAAACAGATCTTGAATCTCAACTTAGTGCCAGAGCCTTGAACACATTCCCGAAATGGGAATAAAGCGCCATCGATCGAAATAATAGCCTTAGGCACTCCATAATTTGATAATTTCCTTGACATATAATTGAGCTCATTGCTCAGCAGAATAGGTCATCTTGATTGCGAAATGGCGAACAAATCTATGATTACCCATATAGCGCGTAACCATTTGTTGTTGGTAATCCTGAAATCCATGGAAATTTCCATTTCCACTCGAATCTGTATTGAGTAATCCCTTTTACGGTGTTCGCCTTCACCTTTTAGGGTCACGGTGTTCTTGAGCCACATCCCTTTTCATGCCAGACCACCAAAATTTATCCCTTAAGTCCTGATACATTTTATTAGATCCAGGATGCATGGTATAAGGTGTTCCATGGGCCTTTAGTGTCGATAAGAACTTCTTTGTTCCTTTCTTCGACTCCCCGATAAATTCAAATGAAACTTGGGGTAAGATTACCCTCCGTTCCTCTTGCGTACTTATGCGGAAAGTCCATGCCCAATATAACATCATAGTCCCATATCTAGGACTATCGGTCACCAATGCTGCGAGCCTTGGTGCGCCAGATATGGGTGGATGGCATCACCTCTAAGGTACTCGTTAAAATTCATAGTCTAAAGCGGGATGCCTATCTATCTTTCTTATGAAAGTAGCGATGAATGAATGGGTTGCCTGTCAAACAAGACGAGCGTATTGGTGAAATAAGTACGAGTGACAGTCGAGGCACTCGCTACATCTTCTCTGGTGAGGAGAACACCTGGCATTTGTCCCAAGGGCTTGTCTCCCTTGACTTATTTGAGGACCTCTATCGCTGCTCTGGTTGTGGAGGAGCTCGATCGACATCTCGTGCGGTGCACACTTCGGGTAGGCGATTCGAGCTATATGCCTCCGTCCACGATTGTAACACTTCCTCGTGAAGACATTGGATGCTTCTTCCCACATGTAGAAGATCAGGTATTTGGCGGTTTCCAGGCCCTCTTAGCCATTCCACTTTATTTCTTCTTGCAGCGGTCTCTCTTCCTAGTATTACGAGATTTGGCTCTCGGTTATCCTGTGGTGATGTTGTTGTAGTGCTCTTGACACTCTTGAACAACTCCTGTCATCGATTGACTCACGGCCACATTCGAGGCTATCTCTCAACATTTTTGTGAGTGATCCTCTCCCTCTCGATTACACTAACTCTGCGTGCATAGGTTGAACCTTTTCATAGCTTCACTAAGCGATGATCGCCTTGTCGAGAAACTCATCGTAGTGCTTATTTGTGATCCGTCTGAAAGAACTCCTCAAGAACTCCGATTCAAAGTCTATCCACCTCATTTGATTACTTGTCTCTGACTCTCTCCCACCACATGGCATCCCGGAAAAAGAGCGAGGCACATTTATCCTTTGTGCTCGGGCCAATCCGGTAGCTGATGCTTTGTTTTGAACCACTTGCATCCATGTTCGCCATAGGATTCTAGTTTCTACATGCAATCGAGATAGGCTTGGACATGGCGGCATTGATTAGCGGTGCTTGCACCATAGTTCGTGTTAGAGTTACGTTCTGCGTCATGGTGCTAGGGTTCCTTGTTGATTCGTGAGGCATTGATAATTTGCTCTGTGACAATGTAGCTCGATAAACATGCATCAAATTTCTGAGTCATTCCTCTAAATGTCTGTTCATGTTATCTAAGTGATAAATGAATAATTAATTAAGGTGTTATTATAATTTCTACTCATATCGTGCATCTAATATCTCATATCATAAACAAGGTATGGTATCCTTAATATTTGAGTCTCAATAGGGTTTATAAACATGTGATTCCAAGTGTGATTCCAAGTGGTATCTCATATCATAAACATGATGAGGTATTATTTCTATCTAGATCACAAGTGTGATTCCAATCTACTAAAACATGAGGAGGTATTATTTCTATTTAGTTCACAAGTGTGATTCCAATCTACTAAAACATGATGAGGTATTATTTCTATCTAGATAGGAGTCATTCTTCATTATAAAAGAAACTCAAGTATGCATAAAGTTACTTACTTGGAAATAGCAGGATGGAGGCTTGATGTGTGATAGTGGAAAGGTGAACCGCTCGATACCACTGGCGCCCCTTATCTCTCAGCTACTTTAGTCTATATATTTTTTTATTAGCATACTATATGGATCGTTCAAAGTCTACATGCTTAACAGTTATCATAAGCAAACCTTCTTGGCACATGCATCACCTATCTTCATCATTAGCATGACCACATATCTTATCTCATTTCAACATGCATAACAAAGGATTCGTTCATGAGTTCTAACATATCGAACCTCTTAAATAAAGGGATACTCATTAAACACAAGTCTTATGCGGAAGCAATGTCTTAATTGTTCTTAGAGCATATAAATATAAGCAGATAGTGAAGGGTCTTCTTCCACCATGCCACTATCACACCGCACATGGCCCCTCCTGCCTCTAGTCAACTTCCTTTATCTGCGTATATGGACAACATAAACTATAAGCATATAGCTTAGTAAGATCCTTGCCTACTCACAAAAGCCACGATTTCATCAAACTATTAGAACATGAGCATCCATAGAAATGACCTAAGCATTTCATAGCAACACTAATCAACAACATATCCGTAATAGTACAAAAGAACTAAGCATGGCATAGAATTGTTCATAGCGAGTTAAGCATAATTAATCTAAGCGCATACTTTGAACATGGCGTTATAAGCGCATAAACTAAGCATGCATGAAAGGCGTATTCATAAGCGTTTTAAAACTTAACATAAGCATTCCTAACCTAAGCCTTCGTAACACATACATCTTAATCCTACATAAAGTACATAGAGTACGAACATTCTTCAAAGTAACCATAACCATTCATCAAAATCAAACATGCATAAAGGGCGTAATCATAAGCATTTGGTTAACTTGAACATAAACATTTGTAATAACAAACCCTAATCATGCGGAAGGAACATAATCAAGTATTCTTAACCTTACCCTTAACCTTCACCACATCATAAATTCTAAACTAGCATAAAGTACATAGTCACCACATACTTAGACTTAACTCTAAACATCATAACTTCATAACATCTAGCATGCATAAAGAACCTAGTTCGTAAGCATTCAGAGCATTTAACACAAGCATACACAATATCATAAAAGTCCTTTCTTTTCAAAACATATACTTATAAATACTTCAATATCATCATAACTTCATAACATCTAGCATGCATAAAGAACCTAGTTCGTAAGCATTCAGAGCATTTAACCTAAGCATACACAATATCATAAAAGTCTTTTCTTTTCAAAACATATACTTATAAATACTTCAATATCATCATAACTTCATAACATCTAGCATGCATAAAGAACCTAGTTCGTAAGCATTCAGAGCATTTAACATAAGCATACACAATATCCTAAAAGTCTTTTCTTTTCAAAACATATACTTATAAATACTTCAATATCATCATAACTTCATAACATCTAGCATGCATAAAGAACCTAGTTCGTAAGCATTCAGAGCATTTAACATAAGCATACACAATATCATAAAAGTCTTTTCTTTTCAAAACATATACTTATAAATACTTCAATATCATCATAACTTCATAACATCATGCATAAAGAACCTAGTTGTAAGCATTGAGCATTTAACATAAGCATACACAATATCATAAAAGTCTTTTCTTTTCAAAACATATACTTATAAATACTTGATATCATCATAACTTGTTTGGGGCCCGGGTTAAGTACCACATAATGCGCGTTCCTAATAGGTGGGTAGCGAGCCACGGTCCTATTAGAGCAAGACCTCTTACGTCTTACGAGCAAGACCTCTTCGTCTTCTTGTGTCCCTATGGATTTGATTAAACCACGTGAATTGGCGTACTTAACCTCTTGCAAAGTAAAATACTTAATTCTTTTCTTTTCGACATAATATAAAGAATGCTCTTGATCCCCATCATAAGAAGGAAGCATCTTGATCTTATCTTGACATAAGGAGGCTCTTGATCCCTACTTGAAAGGGAAGCATCTCCATCTTATCTTATCATAAGGAGAGCTCTTGATCCCTACTTGAAGAAGCATCTCCATCTTATCTTATCATAAGGAGGCTCTTGATCCTACTTGAAAGGAAGCATCTCCATCTTAGTCATTTTATAAGGACACATGCATTCATAACATAAAGTACCTAAAGGGTCCTAAAGCATAAGCGTGTTCATCACATAAGCATGTTTCATGACACATTGCATCGTAAACATGAAGCATATTTCCTAAGCATATTCATGACATATTAAATCACAAAACATGTTCTTCACCTAGGTATATTTCATGGCTGCTCCATAAACTTGAAACACATTCCCAAGCATATACATGGCATATTACTTCACACAACATGTTCATCGGCATATTACATGGCACATTACATCATAACATGAAGCATATTTCCTAAGCCTATTCATGGCATATTAAATCGTAAAACATGTTCATCACATAGCCTAATTTCATGTTTCATTGAATCATAACATATCCATCACCCAAGCATAGTTCATGTCATATTAAAACTATACACATAGCACAATTACATATAGGGGTGTTTTGAAACCCTAACCCTAAAACCATGGTCAGAACTTGTAAGGGGGCTCAAGCTTAGGTTTTGTCCTATGGACCATGAGGGATTGGATCTTTACCCACCCATGGATCAAGCCCATAAGTCCGATCCATTAATGATAATCCATTCCACTAGATTATCATTGATCTACCTCACCAACCCCATAAGTTAATATGGGCTCCATATATTATTGTACATTTATCCCGTGTTTAAGATCTCGAATGTCTCAATTAATTAATTTCTTGACCATTAATTAATCAATATCTAACTCCATGAGTAGTACCACTCAACCTTATCATCATGACCAAGTCCACTGTAGGGTTTACATGATGAACCTTATGAATCCTCAGGGACATCATCATCCTAATATATAGGACACGGTTTCCTCCTATAATCAATGACACCATATAAATAATATCATTTCCCAACTTACGACCTATCGATTTACTCTATAAATCTAAGCCCTTGGTAAATCAAGAAATGAATACTAAGTATATGTGCGATTATTATATCGGGATTAGAGCATGTACATAATATAATATCGATTCAATTATGTAGTCGGCAATAAATGAATCACCTCTAAGTCGGTCTATTCAATACACACAAAGTGTACTAGTGTAATTCTATGGTCAAGACAAACAATACAAATCACACTCATTCAATGGTTTGTCCATAACCATCTCGGTTTGAGCCTTTACTTATACTTTACAAGGAATCGATAACATGATCTTTTTATGTACTACACACCATGTTATCTACAATGTAATGTATGAACAATATGCATAACCATAAATATGCAAACAATGATCATGTGATTCTTATTTCAAAATAAAGATGTTTATACAAAGATAGACTTTTGTATACATCCCAACAATCTCTCACTTATACTAAAAACTATCTTGTCCTCAGCCATCATACATCGATTCCCATTCCCTCCATACATCAAGCTCTCATTGGAAGGGCCTTAGTGAAAGGATGTGCGGTTATCCTCTAATGCAATCTTGTACAACAACTTCTCTCTTTCATTCTTGTATCAGTGGTACTTTGCGCTCTATGTGTTTACTTGCCTTATGGGCTCGTGGTTCCTTGAGTTTACCATTGCACCACTATTATCACAATAAATTGTGATAGTTAAGGCAAACCGAGAATCACATCCAAGTCCATCAGAAGTTCTGAGCCACACAACTTCTTTGGCCCTCGAGGCGCCACATACTCACTTCCATGGTAGAGTCATCATTTACTGACACTCCTCCATACAATGGCTCCACCTCCCAAAGTAAACACAAACACGAGGTAGACTTCTTTTATCCCTGCGATTGGAAGTCGAATCATGTAACCCAGAGTAATTAGTGCCTATAAACTAGCATATAATCCTAGTCCTTCTCGTACTTTATATATGCTTTACTGCGTCAATGTCTGTCTGGATTACATATCGCTAACCATGCAACGGCAAAGCGGATATATGGTCTTGTGAACATAGCATACATGAGGCTTCCCTCTGTGAAGCATAAGGCGCCTTCATCTCCTCTATCTCCTCGGATGTTCTAGGACACATCTCCTTAGATAAAGGAACTCCATGCGAAGGTAGAAAACCCTTCTTGGAGTTCTTTGCATGCTAAAAAGCGATCCATAATGGTGTCTATGTATGAAGCTTGAGATAAGCACAACATCCTTTTCTGCGATCCCTTATAACCTTGATCCCAAGGATGTGTCCCACTTCTCCCAAGTCCTTCATGTAAACTATTTGGACAACCATACCCTTACGTCGATAACACCTTGACATTGTTGCCAATTAACAAAATGTCATCTACGTATAGTACAAGAAATACCACTACGTTTCATCACATCTCTTGTATACACAAGACTCATCGGACTTTGAATAAATCCATAAAATTTGGATTACCTCATCAAAGCGGATGTTCCAAGACCTCGAAGCTTGCTTGATCCATAAATGGACCGATTAAGCTTACACACAAGATGCTCTTTGTACTTTGCAATGAAACCTTCTAGTTGCTTCATATAGATGTTTTCCTCAAGACTTCCATTAAGGAAAGTTGTCTTGACATCCATCTGCCACACTCATAATCCATATGACAATGCATAAGAGAATCGGATAGACTTAAGCATGGCTCTGCGTGAAAAGGTCTCCTCATAATCGATACCCTCTTTAGGTATACCCCTTACACAAGCCTCGCTTTGAAGGTCTCAACCTTTCCGTCTATTCCTCTCTTTCTTTTGTAAATCCACTTGCATCCAAGGGTTTTTACACCATTGGGTGGTTCTACTAGCTCCCAGACCTGATTTGAATCCATAGATTCAATCTCAGCATTCATTGCACTTTGCCAAGATGCATCTTTATCTTGGATTGCCTCGTCGTATGTCTAGGGATCAGGTTCATGTTACTTGAGGACCAAATCGGAAGATTCTCCCAAGAACATGAATCTATCATGTTTGTCTCACAACCCTCCCACTACGATGAGGTATCACACTGTGTATCCTACGTGACACGCGGTGCATGACTTGTGGTATATCCTCTTGTAAGGTGATGCTAAAAAGTGACTTCCCTTTTAATTCCTCGAACAATCTTACTCATGGGCTTGTGGTTCATCACATAGTCTTCCTCTAAATCTGGCGTTATGCTAATGATCACCCTCTGATCTCTAGGACTATAAAACAAACCACCTTCATTCCTCTAGGATAGCCAGCGAACATTGCACATACATGCACGAGGTTCCAACTTACGACATCGCCTTGGCACATGTTCTGGACTCCCCCAAATCCGAATATGTCTTAGACTAGGCTTTCGCCCAGTCCACAATTCTGTGGGAGTAGAAGGCACTGATTTAGATGGAACCAAGTTCAGAATATACACCACCGTATCTAGAGCATATCCCGAGCGAATGAATCGGCTCATCATCGATCTAACCATCTCCATAAGAGTCCTTATTCCTTCGCTCTGCTACACCATTACATTGGGGTGTGCGGTGTGAAACAATTGGGATTGAATCCCAACCTCTGATAAGTAATTCCTAAACTCTCCCAAGAGGTACTCACCACCACGATCAGATCGTAGTGTCTTGATACTTTTACCTTGACGTTTCTCCACATCAGCCTTGAATTCTTTGAACTTGTCAAAGCATTCAGACTTGCGGCGCATCAAGTAAATATATCCATCTTTGTTGGAGATTTGCTAAGTGGGGGTGAATAAGCATTGAATTAAATGCGAAGATGGAATTATTCGTGATCATGTCTACAATTTTGTTAGCGCTGAATATAGAAATGAAGCAATAACGAAATACAAACAATCACGAACACAAACACAACACGAGATATAGCGTGGTTCGAAGAAATGGTTCCTACTCCAGATTGAGCTCTAACGAACTCTAGCGATGCCAATGCAATCACTAATCACAAATACTCCTTCACAAGTCGGAGGTGGAGAAACCTCTTACAATAGATTACAACAATAATCTAAAAGCAACAAGCAAATACAATGAAGAATAATGCAATACAAGTAAAGAAAACAATTTACAAATGCTTTGGATTGCTTGCTTTTGGTTGCTTGAAGAGTGGTCTTGAGACTCGATTTGCGGCAAATCGCCCCAAAGATGCTCAAGAAACCATTGCCATAAATCCTCCCGTCGAGCTCCTTTTATCCTTCCGCACGACCTCGATTTCCGCCTATCGATCGCGCCGCTAAGTCACGATCGTGATGCCTATGTCATGAGACAACGGCTCGATCCATGTTGGAAAAACTCCAACGGATCTCTTAGCGATCACGCCAACATTGGCGATCGCCCCGGCCACGTAATCGGCCTTGATCGGCTACGGATCATCGTCTCACGGTGAACTAGCGATCATTACCCTTGCGATTGTACGTGCATCGATTCGGCCCGATCAATGAGCGATCTCAAGCGATTCCGCTCTTAAACGGCAGTCGAACTCAAGTCGACTCACGGCAGTCAAACCGGCCATAATGTCAGTCGACTGCCAACCTCAAAGATGAGGTTTTAACCCAAAGTATGGTGCCCCCATACTTGCTAGACCACCCTTAGCCTAGACCTAAGCCTTCTAGCCACCTCCATCAGCCTCACGCCTCTCGGATCCCTCCAAGTCATCCATGACTTGTTCATCCATCGCGCTAGCCTCCAGGTGCTTCTCTCGGCTATGTCATGCTAACGGTGTCTACACCGCCAAGGCACATTAGACTTACGCCACCAAGACTCCGCTTGGACTTTACGCTGCCAACCATTGGTCTTATGCTGCCAAGACTCCCGCTTGAACTTTACGCTGCCAATATCAAACCCTTGGACTTCTCAAATGCCAAGACTCAAGCTTGGACTTTCCCTTGCCAACCCATGTTGGACTTTCCATGCCAAGACCCATGCTTGGACTTTCTATTTGCCAAGACCCATGCTTGGACTTCTCATTTGCCAAGACCCATGCTTGGACTTCTCATGCCAAGTACTCAAGACTTGGACTTTCCTTGCCAACCCATTTTGGACTTTTCATGCCAAAACCATGCTTGGACTTTCCTTGCCAACCCATGTTGGACTTTACATTGCCAAGACCCATGCTTGGACTTTTACATTGCCAAGACCCATGCTTGGACTTTTCATGTGCCAAGTGTACCACTTAGACTTTTCATGCCAAGTACTCAAGACATGGACTTTACCAAATGCCAAGTGTTCCACTTGGACTTTCCCATGACAATTACATTGTCATATGTTTTTGTCGAAACATCAAAACATCACTCGAGTCAAACTCGAGTCCTGGTCAATCGTGACCTGGGCCGATTGCACCAACACATACCTTGAATAGTCGTCTATAAAAGAGATGAAATATTCAAAGCCACCTCTTGCCTGGATAGACATAGGACCACACAAATCAGAATGAACCAATTCCAACACATCTTTGGCTCTATACGCCTTGGCCTTAAAAGGCCTCTTGGTCATTTTACCTTCCAAGCAAGATTCGCAGGTTGGGAAATCTTCAAGCACTAATGAACCCAGAGTTCCATTAGTTATCAACCTTTGAATTCTACTTAGGTTAATATGACCAAGTCTTAGATGCCAAAGATATGTTTGGCTCATTTTCAAAGGTTCTTTTTTCTTATTGGAATTAGAAGATGAGTTATTAACTTTTATTTGCATCGTGGGAGCTTTTGGTTCAAGCGTATATAAATTTTTGATCAATGCACCAGAACAGATAATCTCCCTATTCCTTTTTATAACAACTCTGTCATTAAAAGAAATAGAATATACATCCATAAACAATTTAGAAACCGAAATCAAATTCTTTCTAAATAAAGGTACATAAAGGCAATTCTTAAGAATCAAAACTTTATTTTTCTCAAAAGACAAATAAACATCTCCCACTGCAACAGCCGCCACCTTCGTGGCATCGCCCAAGTATATGGTAATCTCCCCCTCAGCCAGCCGTCTAGTTTCTTGGAACCCCTGCAAAGTATTGCAGACATGATCAGTAGCTCCCATATCTACACACCAGGTGCTAGTAGATAACACCGCTAAACATGTTTCAACAACTAGACCAAAAGATATACCTTTGTTCTGCTTCCGGTTGGGGCAGTCCTTCTTCCAATGTCCAGTCTGCTTACAAGTGAAGCACTTGCCTTTCGGCTTCTTCACTCCTCCCTGAGTTCCTCCCGCCACCTTTTCCCCAGCGTGTTTCTTCTTCTTCTTGCCTTTTGGCTTAGAAGTAGAAACCTTTTGGGTAACCATGGATTGTGCCTGAGCACTCTGACAAAAAAGCACCTCTGCCGCCTGGAGTTCTGTCAGAAGCTTCACCAACGAATACAACCTCTTGTTCATGTTGTAGTTCAGGCAAACCTGCTTAAAACTCCTAGGTAGAGACTGTTGGTGCAATCGGCCCAGGTTGACTCGAGTTTGACTCGAGCAGTACCTTGATGATATTTTGATGATAGACAAAACTCATGACATGGGATTGTCATGGGAAAGTTCAACATGGGGTTGGCATGGAAAATCCAAGCATGGAGCTTGGTGTGGAAGTCCAAGGGGGAAGCCTTGGCATGAGAAAGTCCAAAGCATTGCGAAGTCGTGCGCTTGGTGCTTGGCATGGGAAATCCAAAGCATTGCGAAGCCGTGCGCTTGGTGCTTGGTGAGAAATGCATTGCGAAGTCGTGTGCTTGGTGCATTTGGGAAGTCTTGAGAACTTGGCAAGTTCACTAGGCTCGGGTCCTTGAGTCAGTGAAGGGTGACATTGCGAAGCCGTGCGCTTGGTGCATCCGAGGGACCGTCGGACGGGGAGCGAATGGAGTGAGTCCAAAGGGAAGCATACTTCTAGGGCATGAGACGCGAAGGATGGCATTGCGAAGTCGTGCGCATGGCGCATCCGAGGGACGTAGGCCGAGGGAAGAGAGCTTCGGTGGGGAACTCCATGTGGGATAAGGTGGACTTGGCTAAGTGGCTAAGACTGAGTGTCGGAGGCTCAAACATCGTTATGTTTTAGGTTTTAGCCGACATCAGTCGACGGGCATAGGTGCGGTCGTAGCTCATCGTATGGGTTCGACCGATTGTTCGACTAAACCAAGTTCTGATCGATCGCGAGGAGGGAAGTCGATCGGTTGGGAGGATCAATCGCTAGAGGGATGGCAATGATCGATGACACTGCACGCGAGAATGGAGTCGAGCTCGCCAAAGACTCGATCGATGGTTGATCGATCGATGGGGTGCTATCACGATGATGTGTGATCCGCTGGAACTTAACCAACGTGGATCCGCCGTTGTAGAGACAACGCCACGGGACCGATCGATGGTCACGATCACCGATCGGATGGCGTAGCGATTGATGCAATGAGTTATAAATGGAGGTCGAGTTGGAGGATTTCGCCAAGCCTTTGTGGAGCTATTGGAGGGGAATTGTCGCATTCCAGTCCTTCAAGAGCCATCTAAAGCAAGCAACAAGCAAAGTGATCAAAGCATCGGTGAAAGTTTTCTTGTGTATTGTATTTGTGTATTTGCTTGTATTTCTATATTACTTGTTGTAATTGCTTGTGAGGTTTCTCCACCTCCGATGTAGTCGAGAAGGAGTTTGAGTATTGCCGTGTGCATCTCTAGAGCTCGAGGAGCTCGCCTGGAGTAGGAACCATTCGATTCAACCACGATATGCTGCGTGTATTTGGTGTGCTTGTATTGTTGTTAGTATTATTGTTATTTCTATTGTTTCCGCTGCGTATTTTAACGACAATTGTAGACGAGCACGTACGACGAACGAATGAATTACGACATCAAATGAACGAGGGCTATTCACCCCCCTCTAGCCGGCCAATCGATCCCCCAACAAGTGATATCAGAGCCGAGGTCGCTCTTCAAGGACTAACCGCCGCGAGAGCACTACAAGATGGCCGGCTTCATCCATCCACCGAAATTCGATGGAGATTTTTCTTGGTGGAGGAAACGGATGGTGGTATATCTCGAAACCGATTTTGATTATATCATTATTATAGAAAATGGTTTTGAGATGCCTAGGTACAAACACAACAAGCCCATTGAAAAATCAAAGTGGACCCAAGACCAAATCAAAGACTTCAAGACAAATCTCAAGGTAATCAAGTTGATTAGTGATTTGTTACCTAACACTATTTGGTCTAGATTGGGTGATTATAGGGATGCAAGGGAATTATGGAATAAGGTAATGAAATTCCAAGAAAATTCCCAATCGGCACAAGAAGAGGAGAATGTCGAAGAAGAACCCACAACATTTGAAGATGTTGATGACTTGGTGGAGACCTCCACCTCTAGCATTGAGGGGGAGGAGAGGCAATCTTCCATCCCGGAGCAAGAACAAGAAGCATCCACATCCGGGAGAAGTGAAGATCGGGAAGAGGCCTCCACCACCTCCCTAGGTAACTCAAGTGTTATTATTTTAAATAAAAATCACATTATATGCTTTGAGTGTAGGGAGAAAGGGCATTATAAGAGCAAATGCCCTAAATTGGCTAAGAAGAAGGCATCGACACCAAAAGTCAACCCAAAGTCAAACGATGCCAGTGTTCCCAAAATCAAGAGCAAAGAGCACATTGTGTGCTTCAAATGCAATCAAAAGGGACACTACCGAAGCCAATGCCCTAGGGGGAGGAAGAAAGGGCAAGAAGGTGTGACTCATGTAGGGGGAGCTTCCCAAGCTAACCCTAAGGTAAATTTATTTAATGCACCTTTAGTTCCTAGAGTTAAAAAGCATGCTAAGAATTACTTTAGTTCTCTTGCTATTATCAATGAAAAGCATGCTAAGAGAAATAATAAGGTTTATTGCTTAGGTGCCAAGCATGTTAGTTTCTCTAAGGACAAACCTAGGACTCAAAACACTAGATCTATTTTACCTAGGGAGTCGATTAGGAGAATTGAAGAAAACTTAGGTGTTAATCCCAAGAAATCTAGGCATATGCCTAAGAAGAAGAACATTTCCCCTAAACCTAATGAAAATTCAAAATTGAGGAAATTAGAGGTGGAGAACCAAGCCTTGAGGTCAAGGCTAGAAAATTGAGAAGACTCATAGCACACCAAAATCTGTTCAAGGGGTCAAATGTCTGCAAAAATCAAGGCCTAAGGAAACAAAAACTGCTAAGGGCAAGAAGGGTTTTAATAAGCAACCTATGGGGTCCTACCATAATGTTCCCATTTAATAGCAATACGCAACCGGGAACGAAGTATTACTGGCTAATAGGGAAGTCATCCCTAAGTCTAGCCATGGTATGTGTTTAGTGGCTAACACCTCAAAGAAATCAAATGTAGCCACTAAGAAGGTCAATGGAGGAGTCACCTCTAGAGTTGACCTGGGAAAGACCCAAAAGACTATGGCTTCAAAGCCTAAAAGGGTCATTAGGAAGGTATCTAGGGAAGTTATCCCTAGAGAATACCTTGTTAACCCAAGGAGCTCCAATAGATATTGGGTTCCTAAAAGCGTGATCGATTCACGCTAAATGGGTTAGGGTGTGTCAACCCTAAGTGGATGGGTGGTTAACCTAGCCATTGTGAGTTGACACATTAGGGTGTACCAATATGGTTTGAGAAGTTAAAAATGATTTAAATTGGCACAATTAGGTCATAGAGGTCGTGGTGTGCTATTTTGGGTTTTTGGCACACTAAGGAAATAATGGCATTAAGGCAAAATGAATTTAATCCCTAGAAATGGCAAATTGATTTTAACACTTAGGTATTTTATACCTTAGTATATTTTTCTTGCCATGCTTTATTTGCCTTGCCATGTCATGACATCATTTTCATTTTCATCTATAAAAATGTCATGATCATGTTTAGATTTATGTTTAGATGTCATGTATGCTTAAGTTTCATTCACATGCCATGACATCATGATATTGGCATATGTTTTTATCTATATCATATCTATGCCATAATCATATCATGCATGAATTAAAATGGAGTTAAGGACTATGGCATAATTTGAAAGGAATCAAATAATGTTGCCTAGAAATATGCATGAAAACATAAACAAAACAAAACCCACATCTCACAAAAATTTGACTTGTATGTGTTTTACACATCTAGATATTGGTGAGATGTTTAGGAAAAAGAAAATAAAGGTTTAAAAAATATTTTGAAAACATTTTGAAAAACCTTGGTGAAGTCTATCTTTTGATAGCTATCACCATTGAATGGGATGATACAAAGATGGCTCTTTATTGAAGCTTTTCTTAAATTTTGAACTTTGTATCAATCTCCTAATTTAATGGGTAAAATAATTTTTCAATATTTTTCACCCATAGTGCTTAGGATAAGTATTATACGTATGCATTTTCAAGATTTTTAAAATTATGTATATTTACTTATGGATTTCGAAAATCCATTTTCAAATCAAAATCGATCGTAGCTTATCACGATCATCAGTAATGTCAGTCGACTAAACTTGATAGTTAGGCCCATGTTTAGCCATGTTTTGGCCCCCTAACCACTCCTAACCCTAGGATATGCTTGGGAGAGCATTAGAGAGGGTGAAAATCCATTGGATATGGATTAGGTGTTGGGTTGAGGGTGAGTATCAATTTTAAGGTGGAAGAGAGTTCATTGTTGAACTTTGCCTTAATTTTGATTTGGTTAATGTTCCTATTGGCTTAGGGACTCTCCAAGGACATTGTTGGTGCAATGGTCAAGGGGGAGCAAGCCTCTAGGGGGAGGTATCCATCATGGGAAGATGGATGTGTATTTCCTCATGGGAGGAAAATTGGGTTGCCTCTCTTTAAGTGATATGGGATCACTAGAAATATTGAAGGCATGTGTTCCTCCAAGGGAGAGATTGTAAGATCTCATTGGGATATGAGACATGCATACCCTTGGGGAGGACCTTTTTGATGTAATGTCAAAAAGGGGGAGAAGTTACCAAGTTACCAATTAGGGTTCGTTGGAATTCTCATTGGGATATGAGAATTGCCAATATGGGAGAATTGGTAGACTTGAGATGGTAGTTTTGTCAATCATTAAAAAGGGGGAGATTGTTGGTGCAATCGGCCCAGGTTGACTCGAGTTTGACTCGAGCAGTACCTTGATGATATTTTGATGATAGACAAAACTCATGACATGGGATTGTCATGGGAAAGTCCAACATGGGGTTGGCATGGAAAATCCAAGCATGGAGCTTGGTGTGGAAGTCCAAGGGGGAAGCCTTGGCATGAGAAAGTCCAAAGCATTGCGAAGCCGTGCGCTTGGTGCTTGGCATGGGAAATCCAAAGCATTGCGAAGCCGTGCACTTGGTGCTTGGAGAGAAATGCATTGCGAAGCCGTGCACTTGGTGCATTTGGGAAGTCTTGAGAACTTGGCAAGTTCACTAGGCTTGGGTCCTTGAGTCGGTGAAGGATGGCATTGCGAAGCCGTGCACTTGGTGCATCCGAGGGACCGCCGGACGGGGAGCGAATGGAGTGAGCCCAAAGGGAAGCATACTTCTAGGGCATGAGACGTGAAGGATGGCATTGCGAAGCCATGCGCTTGACGCATCCGAGGGATGTAGGCCGAGGGAAGAGAGCTTCGGTGGGGAACTCCATGTGGGATAAGGTGGACTTGGCTAAGTGGCTAAGACTGAGTGTCGGAGGCTCAAACATTGTTATGTTTGAGGTTTTAACCGACATCGCTGATCGCATAGGTGTCACCGATCGCTTCAGGTCGTATGAGTTCGACCGGTTCGATCAACTAAGTTCTGCCGATCACCGACCGACGAGAGAGGGCAATGATCGGGAGGATCGGCCGATCGCCGAGGGATGGCCCGATCGATGACACCTGCACGGCACAAAATGGAGTCGAGCTCGCTAGCACTCGACTGATGGTTGATCAGTCGACTGATGGGTGCCATCAGTCGACTGATGTGTGATCCGTTGGAACTTAACCAACGTGATCCGCCGCCAGAGACAACGGCACGGGACAGCCAATCGATGGTCACGATCAATGATCGACGGGCGCAAAAATAGCTTGATGCAGGTTATAAATGGAGCTCGAGTTGGAGGAATTCGTCAAGCCTTTTGTGGAGCTATTGGAGGGGAATTGCTGCTGCATTCCAGTCCTTCAAGAGCCATCTAAAGCAAGCAACAAGCAAAGTGATCAAAGCATTCAGTGAAAGTTTTCTTGTGTATTGTATTTGTGTATTTGCTTGTATTTCTATATTACTGTTGTAATTGCTTGTGAGAGGTTTCTCCACCTCCGACGTATAGTCGAGAAGGAGTTTGAGTATTGTCGTGTGCATCTCTAGAGCTCGAGGAGCTCGCCCGTGGAGTAGGAACCATTCGGTTCCGAACCACGTATATGCTTGCGTATTTGGTGTGCTTGTATTGTTGTTAGTATTATTGTTATTTCTATTGTTTCCACTGCGTATATTAACGATAATTGTAGACGAGCACGTACGACGAACGAACGAATTACGATATCAAACAAATGAGGGATATTCACCCCCTCTAGCCGGCCAATCGATCCCCCAATAGAGACTAGAGAATAATATCGACCTGGGTTTCCCCATCGATCTCAGCTCCGAGGACTTCCAGCTCATTCAAATGAGCCATCATCTTGAGAACATGATCCCTCACGAGTGTTCTTTCGATCATGGTGGTCGTCATCAAGTTCCTCATGGCTTCCTGCCTAGCAGTCCGATTCTGGTGTCCGAAAAGCTCTTTGAGATTGAGCATCATGTCATAAGCAGTGGGCATGGCTTGATGCTGATGTTGCAGTACATTTGACTTAGATGCCAAAATGTAACACCGTGCCATCTCATCGTCCTTAATCCACTTCTTATAACTCTCCTTCTCCTTTTCCCTAGAATCATCTGCAGGCTTAGGATGGTACTCTTCGAGGAGTACATATTTGTATTCCTCAGCAGTCAAGACAATGTCAAGATTTCTCTTCCAATCAACATAATTAGGTCCAGTAAGTTTATTTTCTTTCAGTATCATAGCAAGCGGGTTGAAAGTCATTTTGAAAAACCTAAGAATCACATAGATCAAAACATTAGATTTCAAAAAATTATTGATTCCTCAAACAATAAAATTTTAAAATCAACCAACACCTCAAAACACCGAGAATATCGTATGCCACGATAGTGTGGACATATACAAATTCTACATTTGTAAGAGGAGGTTTTACCCATTAATTTCACTATCTTGTCAACCTAACTTTTTAACAAATAAAATTAATAGTTGGTTTCTCTTCGGCCCTACAAATAAGAGCAGTGACTCCGATAGAGAGGATACTCCTATTTACATCTAAGTGTTCACCATTACTCGGTACCAAGGTAATTATCTCGGGTTATGTGCCTTCCGATGGGAAAGTACACACGCTCCTTAATAATTTCCTATAACCATATTCGACCTTGTGATCCGCAAACAAACTCATCCGAAGGGGAGGAAGGCACTCAGAGCCGACGCGCAAGTTTGTTTGCATCACATGTCAAATCGTAATGGAGGTCGTGGGAATTTATAAAAATATCCCTCTCCCACTTAGTAATTTAAAATTGATGAATTTTCTAGCCTATGACATGCATATCAAAAAATAAGCAATAAATATGAAAAAGAAATATTTTCCAACTATTATGGCTTTTGTCTCCAATATGCCTCCCGTCGTATCGCCATCTCATCCGCTCCTCCCTACGCCATGTACAAACCATCCGGAGATCCAAGCCAAGAAAAACTATTTTAATTTACATCCATCGATCCTATACTCCATGAAGGAGTTTACATGAAATCTAGATCGAAATTAAACTAAAATAAAAAATGTGGCTAAACAATGTCATATCTAATTACAAAAATTAAATACTAGCCTCATCAACCCCGAGGATTCAACAAATATACAATTACACACATACAATCACATACACACATATGGCCATAATAGTTGGATCCTATGCCTGCAACCAAAAAGTTAACCTATGCACATCCTACTATTATCCGGCACATATAATATATGAAAAGTGCATAAAAGTAACCAAATACTAAACACACAAAATCGTAAACCATGACTCTGATAACACTTGAAGGTAGGAAACTTCGCTTCCCACTTCGACTTGGTTGCTTGTTCATGGCGTTCCCGTCGTCATCCCCGGATTAAAAATTTAATCCATGACAATTAGGGATTACCCAAGCTACCGTTTCATCATCGTGCTATTCGATTAGAGTAGTCACTTGAACAAACTTGTTGTTCAAGCAACCAACCTCTATTCTACGATTAGCCACGGAATAGACGATGTACGGATTGCCGGTTTTTGTGTTTGTATTCGAGGTCCAAGTAAATTAGCCACATATAAAAACATACAACATGCATATAATTGAAAAACAATTATTGACATAATACAAAAGAATATAAACAAAGATTATACCTCTTGATCTTCTATTGTATGTCCTTCCTCCTTTTGGACGTCCTGTGGGCGACGATCTTCCAAAAGTCGAAGCCTCCTAGATCACCAATATTCCTTTCCTTGTTCACTCCGAACAAAGGAAGATGATAAAACAAAACTCTTCTCCTTCCTTTAACCGACCACCAAGCTCCAAGCTTGGTGCTTGCCGTCAGCCAAGGAGAAGAACAAGGAGATGGTGCCGCCCAAGGGAAAAGGATCACCCCAACCCTTGATGCCATCGGCCCTTGGAAAAAGAGAGAGTGTGTCGGCCAAGAGAAAAGGGTGAGAAGATGAAGCTTGGATGCCGGCCAAGGAGAGAAGAAGAGAGGATGGGCGCCGGCCACCTAAGGAAGAAGAAGGAAAAAATTTCCAAATTTGTGGCCGCCCAAGCCTCCAAGCCCCTTGCCGCCCAAACCCTAATCCCTAAGCTCTAATCTTGCCGCCCACCTTAAGCCCTTATTTATAGAGTTAGGCTTAAGCCTCCTTTTAATCTCCACCGTCGGTTCTAGGGATTTAATCTCAACCGTCGGATCTAGAGATTAAATCTCAACCGTCGAATCTAGAGATTTAATCTCCACCGTCGGATCTAGAGTTTTATTTTCCATCATTGGATCTAGGCTCCATGAGGTTTTAATAGGCTACAATAGGGACCATGAGGAGGAGTTGGATCTTGGCCACCCAATGGATCAAGCCCACATAAAGTCCGATCCATTAATGATAATCTATTCCACTAGAGGATTATCATTGATCTACCTCACCAACCCCCATAAGTTAATATAGGCTCCATATATTATTTGTACATTTATCTCCCTGTGTTTAAGATCTCGAATGTCCGTCGATTAATTAATTTACTGACAAATAATTAATCAACATCTAACTCCATGAGTAGTACCACTCAACCTTATCATCATGCCGGACCAAGTCTTTGTAATGGCTAGAGGGGGGTGAATAGCACGTGTTTGTTCGTTGATGGAATTCGATCGTGATCGTGTCTACAAGTTTCGTTAGCACAGCGGAATATATATATAATAACAATAACGAAACACAATCACAACACAATAACACGAATATTTAACGTGGTTCAGAACCGAACGGTTCCTACTCCACAAATCGGGTTCGCATGAACCCTAGCGATGCCAATCACACACCACTATAAAACACTCCTTCTCGAAACAATCCAGAGTCGGAGAAACCTCATACAAGATGATTACAACAATAATCAAAAGCTACAAGCAAATACAATGAAATACAAAGCAAGACTAGTAAAGAAAAACACTTTACAAATGCTCTTGAATGCTTGATCGCTAGGTTGATCGAGTAGCACTTGGAGACCCTGAATTGCAGCAGCAACTCGCCCCAAATCGCCTCAAAGAACCATTCCAAATTCTTCCATCACGAGCTCCTTATAAAGCTTCAACCTGTGATGGAAAAAGTCGATCAGTCGACTGATCGGGAACATCAGTCGACTGATGCCACTGTTGTCGTGAGACAATGGCTAGATCCACGCTGGATAAGTCCAACGGATCTACCATCAGTCGACTGATGGTGTCCTCACTCGACTGCTGGTCCCAGCGGTCGAGTGAGACTATACTCTGTGGCCAAATTCCCGAGCACCAATCGACTGATCATGCAATCAGTCGACTGCTCAAACCATAAGTCGACTGCTATCCTCTGGCAGTCGACTGCTAGGCCACTTCCCGCAGTCAAACCCTAGTTGACTCGGTCCAGTCGACTGCCACATGGCACCAATCGATTGGTACACCTCAAACATGAGGTTTTAGCCCAAGTATGGTGCCCCCATACTTGCTAGACCACCCTTAGCCTAGACCTAAGCCTTCTAGCCACCTCCATCAGCCTCACACCTCTCGGATCCCTCCAAGTCATCCATGACTTGTTCATCCATCGCGTTAGCCTTCAGGTGCTTCCATCGGCTATGTCATGCTAACGGTGTGTACACCGCCAAGGCACATTGGACTTACGCCGCCAAGACTCTGCTTGGACTTTACGCCGCCAACCGTTGGACTTATGCTGCCAAGACTCCCGCTTGGACTTTACGCAGCCAATATCAAACCCCTTGGACTTCTCATGCCAAGACTCAAGCTTGGACTTTCCCTTGCCAACCCATGTTGGACTTCTCAAATGCCAAGACCATGCTTGAACTTTCCCTTGCCAACCAATGTTGGACTTCTCAAATGCCAAGACCATGCTTGGACTTTCCCTTGCCAACCAATGTTGGACTTTTACATTGCCAAGACCCATGCTTGGACTTTTTATGTGCCAAGTGTCCCACTTGGACTTTCCATGCCAAGTACTCAAGACTTGGACTTTCCCATAACAATTACATTGTCATATGTTTTTGTCGAACATCAAAACATCACTCGAGTCAAACTCGAGTCCTGGTCAATCATGACCTGGGCCGATTGCACCAACAATCTCCCCCTTTTTGATGTTTGACAAAAACCAAACAAATCATTGAGTTAGAACACTAACTCAAATCCCTTACCAATTATCCCAAATTGGTACTCTTAAACATTCTCCAAATGTTCTCCCCCAAACATTCTCCCCCTTTTTGACTAACATCAAAAAGGTTATCTCTCCAAGGAGGTCAACGTCTCATGTCCTAATGAGATCTTACAATCTCCCCCTTGGTCCAAAAATACCTAGGATGCTTACCATCTTTCTAGTGATAAGTCTCATATCACTCAAGAGAGGCAATCCTATTCACTCTCCCAATTTCCAAATTGGGTATCTAAAAGTCTCATCAATTTCCCAATTGATTTCATATTCTCCCATAACTTCTCCTCTTCAAGGAGAAAAACACATTCATCATCCCAAGATGGATACCTCTCCCTAAAGGCTTGCTCCCCCTTGACCATTGCACCAACAATGTCCTTGGGAAGTCCCTAAGCCAATAGGAACTCTAAGCCATCAAAATTATGGTTAAAAGTTCAAACTTGAACTTTCCACAACCTAAATTTGATACTTTGACCTAACACCTCTCCTAATCCATATCCAATAGATTTTCACCCTTCATAATGCTTCCCAAAGCATATCCTAGGGTTAGGAGTGGTTAGGGACCTTAACTACAGCTGAAATCGGGTTAAACAACCTTGGTTACCCCGAACAGCTATCACGAAGTGATTCGTAAATCACGATCGGCACCTCCATCGATCGCCACCAATGGCGCTGATCAAAACCTAAAAATCCAATTTTCGCCATCGTAAATGAGTTTTAGAAAATCATAAGTAATTCTACGTATTTTGAAAAATCCCGAGATTTGATACGTATATTACTTATAGTCAATAAAATGGGTGAAAAATATTTGAAAATTATTTTACCCATAAAATAGTGAGTTTGATACAAAACTCAAAACCATTGAAATTTTCAATGTTTTGGCCCTATCTTGTATCAACTCCATCAATGGTGATTGCTATCAAAAGATAGGCTTCACCAAGGTTTTCTAAAATGATTTTAAAATGTTTTCAAAACCTTATTTTGGATCATATTCCTTGGGCTCTATGTACATGACTTGTACACAAGCTTTCCCAATGATCCATATGTTGAGTTAAGATGAGTTTGGGTTCAACTAGATGCAAAAACTATGCACCTTGAACTTAACTCATATCCTAGCATCTCACATGTATCTAGGGTGTATAAATACACATACATGTTAATTGGATGTGAGATGTGGGTTTTGGTTCATTTAATCTAGGGTTTCATGCATTTCCTAGGCAACCTACTTGATTCCCTTATAAATGGGACTTCAAGTCATGCCATTGTCCTTAGTTTAATTTTAATCAATTAAATGCATGAAATGATCATGGCATAAAGATAGCAATAATTAAGCATGGCCAATGATCATGATGTCATGGCATATGAGAAAATCTAAAAACACATGACATTTAAAACCTTAATCCTAAAACATGATCATCACATATAGAATGATTAAAAATAAGCATGATGTCATGGCATGTTATATGGCAAACAAAGCATGGCATATGACATATATAGGTATAGTAATACCTAAATTTTAATATTAATTGTCATTTCATATAATTAATTATATTTTTCCATATTTTTATTTTTCTCCCAAGTGTGCCAAAAACCCAAAATGGCACACTAACCTCTAAACCTAAATTGTGCCAATTTTGATCATTTTATCAAACTTCTCAATTAATATTGGCACATCCTAAAAGCCTTTAGGATTCAAATCAAACCACATTCCCAAGGTAACCATAACCTTGAAAATAACCTAAAATGCCACCTTTATGATGGTTGGGTTAACTACCCATCCAATCAAGGTTGGCACATCCTAAACCCACCTAGCGTGAATCAATCACGCTCTTAGGAACCCAAAACCGATTTGAGCTCCTAGGGTTAATTAGGTATTCCTTAGGGATAACCTCCCTAGATACCTTCCTAATGACCCTCCTAGGCTTAGAAGCCTTGGTCATTTGGGTCTTGCCATGGTTAACTCTATGGGTGACTCCCCTTGTAACCTTCTTAGTGGCTACCCTAGGTTTCCTAGAAACCCTAGCCACTAGGCACAAACCTTGGTTACTCTTAGGGATAACTTCCCTAGTAACCTTGGTCTTCCTAGACCTAGATTGTGTTCCATAATCGAATGTAACACTATGGTAAGCCACCTTAGGCTTAGGTTTGTGACCCAAACCTTGCTTGCCCTTGGTTGACTTTTGGCTCTTAGGTCCTAGGTGTTGACTTTGAGATTTGGACCTATACTTTTGATCATTTGACCCTTTAAATTGAGTTTGTATATTCCTAAGGGTCTTTTCTAGTTTCTCAAGCCTTGACCTCAAGGCTTGGTTCTCCAATTCTAATTGCCCAATTTTTGAGTTTTGATTTAAACCATGGGCATTGTCCTTTCTAGGCATATGCCTAGTCCATTTAGGGTTAAAACCTAAGTGTTCTTGTATTTTCCTAATAGATTCCTTAGGTAAGGTTTTTCTAGGGACATTAGTCCCAAATTTCTCCTTATTTCTTAAGTGGACCCTTTTAGCACCTAAACAAATATGTCTTTTACTTCTAGCATGCTTTTCATGTACAATAGCAAGAGAACTAAATCTTCTAGCATGCTTTTGCCTATTAACTAAGGAAGGTGCATTATTGAAATATACCTTAGGGTTTGCCTTGGATTCTCCCCCTACATGTGCAGCTCCCTCTTTGGTCTTTTTGCTCCCCCTAGGACATTGATTCCTATAATGTCCTTTTGAATTGCACTTGAATCATATGATGTGCTCCTTGCCTTTAGATGTTGGGGAACCGGCATCCTTGACTTTTAGTGCCGGTGGAGCTTTCCTAACCTTCTTTGGGCATTTGCTCTTGTAATGCCCAAATTCCCTACACTCAAAACACATGATATGATTTTTATTAGAAATTGATGTGTTTGAGTTACCTAGGGCCGTGGCAGAAGCTCGAGCTTGCTCTTCCTCTTGACCGGAAGTAGAGGCTTCTTCTTGACTTGACTCTTGCTCCGAAGTGGATGGTCTAACTTCCTCCCCCTCAATCCTAGAGGTGGAGGTCTCCTCCAATTCTTTCACTTCCTCTTCCACTGATTCAGAAGTTGATTCCCTATCAACCTCCGAATCCCCACTTTCTTGTGAGAATGATGAAGCTTCCTCTTCGGTCTCCTCCTCTTCCAAGTCATCTTGGACTGATTCGGGATTGTCGTAGAACTTGACCAACTTGTTCCACAACTCCTTGGCATCCATATAGCTTCCTAATCTAGACAAAATGTCATTAGGTATCAAATTAATCACCATTTTTGTTACCTTAATGGTTGTCTTGAATTTTTGACGTTGCTCCTCGGTCCATCGCTTCATTTTGAGGATTTCACCGTTCTCTCCTCTCGGAGCATCAAAACATATAATCACGACAAACCAATTTTCTATATTCGTCATTAGAAAATATTCCATTTTACCTTTCCAATATGCGAAATGTTCGCGGTCGAAGGAAGGTGGAACGTTGATGTCGTCACCCGATCTCTCCTTGAATTCCATCTTGTTCCTCTAGCATCTTGACTCCGGGTTGTTAATCCGTAGAAGAGCCCCGGGCTCTGATACCACTTGTTAGGGTCTTTGTAATGGCTAGAGGGGGGTGAATAGCACGTGTTTGTTCGTTGATGGAATTCGATCGTGATCGTGTCTACAAGTTTCGTTAGCACAGCGGAATATATATATAATAATAATAACGAAACACAATCACAACACAATAACACGAATATTTAACGTGGTTCGGAACCGAACGGTTCCTACTCCACGGATTGGGTTCCCACGAACCCTAGCGATGCCAATCACACACAACTATAAAACACTCCTTCTCGGAACAATCCGGAGGTGGAGAAACCTCGTACAAGATGATTACAACAATAATCAAAAGCTACAAGCAAATACAATGAAATACAATGAAAGACTAGTAAAGAAAAACACTTTACAAATGCTCTTGAATGCTTGATCGCTAGGTTGATCGAGTAACACTTGGAGACCCTGAATTGCAGCAGTAACTCGCCCCAAATCGCCTCAAAGAACCATTCTAAATTCCTCCATCACGAGCTCCTTATAAAGCTTCAGCCTGTGCTGGAAAAAGTCGATCAGTCGACTGATCGGGACCATCAGTCGACTGATGCCACTGTTGTCGTGAGACAACGGCTAGATCCACGCTAGATAAGTCCAACAGATCTACCATCAGTCGACTGATCAAACCCATCAGTCGACTGATGGTGTCCTCACTCGACTGCTGGTCCCAGCGGTCGAGTGAGACTACACTCTGTGGTCGAATTCCCGAGCACCAGTCGACTGATCATGCAATCAGTCGACTGCTTGAGCATCGATCGATCGCCATCCTCCGGCAATGATCGCTAGGCCACTTCCCGCAGTCAAACCCTAGTTGACTCGGTCCAGTCGCCTGCCACATGGCACCAGTCGACTGGCACACCTCAAACATGAGGTTTTAGCCCAAGTATGGTGCCCCCATACTTGCTAGACCACCCTTAGCCTAGACCTAAGCCTTCTAGCCACCTCCATCAACCTCACGCCTCTTGGATCCCTCCAAGTCATCCATGACTTGTTCATCCATCGCGTTAGCCTTCAGGTGCTTCCATCGGCTATTTCATGCTAACGGTGTCTACACCGCCAAGGCACATTGGACTTACACCGCCAAGACTCCGCTTGGACTTTACGCCGCCAACCATTGGACTTATGTTGTCAAGACTCCCGCTTGGACTTTACGCAGCCAATATCAAACCCCTTGGACTTCTCATGCCAAGACTCAAGCTTGGACTTTCCCTTGCCAACCCATGTTAGACTTCTCAAATGCCAAGACCATGCTTGGACTTTCCCTTGCCAACCAATGTTGGACTTCTCAAATGCCAAGATCATGCTTGGACTTTCCCTTGCCAACCAATGTTGGACTTTTACATTGCCAAGACCCATGCTTGGACTTTTTATGTGCCAAGTGTCCCAGTTGGACTTTCCATGGCAAGTACTCAAGACTTGGACTTTCCCATAACAATTACATTGTCATATGTTTTTGTCGAACATCAAAACATCACTCGAGTCAAACTCGAGTCTTGGTCAATCGTGACCTGGGCCGATTGCACCAACAAACCTTATCATCATGCCGGACCAAGTCCACCTGTAGGGTTTACATGATGAACCTTATGAGGTCCTCAAGGGGACATCATCATCCTAATATATAGGACATGGTCTCCTCCTATAATCAACGGCACACCATATAAATAATATCATTTCCCAACTTACCGAGCCTATCGATTTACTCTTTAAATCTCGCCCATTGGTAAATCAAAGAAATGAATGCTAAGTATATGTACCTGTTATTATATCAGGATTTAGAGCATGTACAACATAATATCTTAGGTCCAATTTGATTATGTAGTCAGCAATAAATCGAATCACCTCTAAGTCGGTCCTGCTCAATACACACAAAGTGTACTAGTGTAATTCTATTGTCAAGACAAACCAATACCAAATCACTCTACAACCATTCCAATGGTTTATCCATAACCATCTCGGTTATGAGCCTTTACTTATACTTTACAATGAACCAATAACATGATCTCCTGTTTGACACTACACACCATGTTATCTACAATGTAATGTATCAGACAAATATGCATAACCATAAATATGCAAACAATGATCATGTAATTCTTATTTCAAAATAAAGATGTTCATACAAAATATAGACTTTTCAGTATACATCCCAACAATTTGTATCTGTAAAGATACAAGTCTGAAGTCTTTGAAATATTTAAAGATTTTAGAAAGGAAGTAGAGAAACAACTTGAGAAAAGTATTCGAGTACTTCAATCGGATCGAGGTGGTGAATACTTAAGCCAAGAGTTTCAAGATTAGCTAAGGGACAATGACATCTTGTCCCAAAGGACTCCACCTTACATGCCACAACATAATGGTGTGGCTGAAAGGCGAAACCGAACCTTATTGGGCATGGTTAGGTCAATGATGCAGCATGCAAGTCTTCCAAAAACATTTTGGAGTTACACACTCGAGACCATTGTTTACTTGTTAAATAGAGTCCCGACTAAGGCAATCTCTGTGGGGAGTTACTTCGGAGGCTCATTGGCTCCCATATCCCCGGATTAAAATTTTCACTAATGAAAGGATTAATCTGGATGGGATGAGCTTCCTTAACGACACCATTTCGTCGTCGTGCTAACAACTCGAGTGGTCGCTTGAACAAACTAGTTGTTCAAGCAACATAACTCTTCTAGTTGGTTAGTCGCGGAAGAGACGACGGACGGATCGCCGGTTTTTGTGTTTGTCTTCGGGGTCCATGATTATACAATATATATTCATACACACACATGCATAATCATCATATATAAGAACATGCTCAGATCTGAAATTAAAGTTATAAAACTTTATACCTTACGATCTTCTACCGTATGTCCTATCCTTCTCGTGGACGACGTGTGGACGAAGATCCTCCACGAGTAGAAGCCTTCTAGATCGCGTTCTTCTCTTCCTTGTCCGCTGCGAACAAAGAGAAGAACCAACAAAACCTTTCCTTTCTAGAACCGGCCACCAAACAAGAGAGTTTGATGCAACCGCCGGCCAAGGAACGATTGGATGAGCTCCGACCAACTAGTTGTATAGTTGCCGCCGGCCACCTAGATCTTGGAGAAGCACCGGCCACCAATAGTTGGAGAGCCGCCGGCCACCAAGGAGCAAGAGAGGAGGAAGAAGAGAACCGGCAAAGGGAGTAGGAGAAGAAGAGGGGCGCCGGCCAAAAACCTAGGGAGAACAATCACCTTGCCGCCCACTTTCCTAGCCGCCCAAAACCCTAGCTCCTCTAGGGTTTGTTGCCGCCCAACACTAGGATGAGCCAAACCCCACCTCTAATCCAAAAATCATTAGTTGCTGCCCAACCCTAAGCCTTTATTTATAGAATTTAGGAGAAAGTTGGTTAGCCTAAAATATAGGAACTAACTCCTATTTTCTTGCCGCCCAACCAACCTTATCTCCTTTAAGATTTGTTGCCGCCCAACACATGGATGAGCCAAACCCTAATTCTAGAATTTAGGCTTAAGCCTCCTCTAATCTCCACCGTCGGATCTAGGGATTTAATCTCCACCGTCGGTTCTAGGGATTTAATCTCCACCGTCGGATCTAGGGTTTTATCCCAACCGTCGGATCTAGGATTTCATCCCAACCGTAGGATCTAGGATTTCATACCAACCATAGGATCTAGGATTTCATCCCAACCGTCGGATCAAGGATTTCATCCCAACCGTCGGATCTAGGGATTTAATGTCCACCGTCGGTTCTAGGGTTTTATCCCAACCATCGGATCTATGGATTTAATCCAACCATTGGTTCTAGGGTTTCATCCCAACCATCGGATCTATGGATTTAATCCAACCGTTGGTTCTAGGTTTTGTTTTACATTCTTGGATCTAGACTTCACAAGGATTATATTAGGCTACGATAGGGACCATAAGGAGGAGTTGGGTCTTGGCCACCCGATGGATCGGAACCACACAAACTTGATCCATCAATGATGTTCCATTCCACTAGAGGATCATCATTGAACTACCTCACCAACCCCCATAAATTAATATGGGCTCCATATATTATTTGTACATTTATCTCCCCATGTTTAAGATATCGAATGTCCATCAATTAATTGATTTACTGACCATCAATTAATTAACATCTAACTCCTCGAGTAGTACCACTCAACCTTATCATCATGTTGACTAAGTCAACCAAATTGGTTTACATGATGAACCTTATGAGCTCCTCAAGGGGACATCATCAACCTAATATATAGGACACTGCTTCTCCTATAATCAATCTGACACCATGTAAATAATATTATTTCCCAACTTAATGGCATATTGATTTAATCCATCTAAATCTCACCCACCGTAAATCAAAGAAATAAATACTAAGTACATGTGCCCTATTATATCGATTAAGAGCATGTACAACATAATATCCGAGGTCCGATTCAATTATGTAGTCAAGACTAAATTGAATCACCTCTATGTTCTGGCCCCGCCAATACACCTAAGTGTACTAGTGTAACTCTATGTTCAAGATAAAACAATACCAAGCTACACTACAACCATGCCAATGGTTTGTCCAAAACCATCTTGGTTGTGAGCCTCTACTTATATTTCATAAGGACTGATAACATGATCTTCTGTACTACACCAAGCACCATGTTATCTACAATGTAAAATATTAGACAATATGCACACATATATAATGAATATATAAAATGCAAACAATGATCATGTGATTCTTATTTCAAAATAAAATGTTCATACAAAAGAGCTAGGCTTTCAAGATACATTCCAACAATCTCCCACTTATACTAAAAGACTATGCCACATCATCAATGCCATACATCCGATCCCCATGTCCTCCACATGCCTATCAAACGCTGGAAGGGCCTTAGTGAATGGATCCGCCAGTTATCCTCCGATGCAATCTTGGCGACAAGACTTCCTCGCTTAACGATCTCGTGATAAGGTGGTACTTGCGCCTATGTGTTTACTCGCCTTATGGGCTCTTGGTTCCTTCGAGTTTGCAATCGCACACATTATCACAATAAATTGTGATAGTTTTGGGCAAACCAGGAATCACATCCAAGTCCATCAAGAAGTTCCTGAGCCATACAGCTTCCTTGGCTGCCTCAGAGGCTGCCACATACTCAGCTTCCATGGTAGAGTCTGCCACGCATTTCTGCTTGACACTCCTCCATACTATGGCTCCACCTCCAAAAGTAAACACAAACCCCGAGGTAGACTTACTCTTGTCCCTATCTGATTGGAAATCCGAATCCGTGTAACCCACAGGGACTAATTGATCTGCCCGGTAAACCAGCATATAATCCCTAGTCCTTCTCAGGTACTTCAATATATGCTTTACCATAGTCCAATGTCCTCGCTCCAGATTACTCGATATCCGCTAACCATGCCCACTGCAAAGCAGTATATCCTGGCCTCGCATATAGCATGGCATACATAAGGCTTCCTACTGTCGAAGCATAAGGAACCGCCTTCATGTCCTCTATCTCCTTTGATGTTTTGGGACACATCTCTTTAGATAAAGGAACTCCATGCCTAAAAGGTAGAAAACCTTTCTTGGAGTTTTGCATGCTAAAACGAGCAAGGATAGTGTCAACATATGAAGCTTGAGATAAGCACAACATCCTTTTCTTGCGATCCCTTATAACTTTGATCCCAAGGATGTGTCCCACTTCTCCCAAGTCCTTCATGTCAAACCTGCTTGACAACCATACTTACGCCTCGATAACACTTTGATATTGTTGCCAACTAACAAAATGTCATCTACGATAGTACAAGAAACACCACTACGCTTCACACATCTCTTGTATACACAAGGCTCATCCGACTTTGAATAAATCCATATGACCGATTACCTCATCAAATGGATGTTCCAAGATCTAGAAGCTTGCTTCAATCCATAAATGGACCGATTGCTTACATACAAGATGCTTTGCCTTTAGCAATGAATCCTCCGTTGTGACATATAGATGTTCTCCTCAAGACTTCCGTTAAGGAAAGCTGTCTTGACATCCATCTGCCAAATCTCATAATCCATATGAGCAACTATAGATAAGAGAATCCGGATAGACTTAAGCATAGCTATCGGCGAAAAGGTCTCCTCATAATCGATGCCCTCTTTCTGAGTATACCCTTTCGCAACAAGCCTAGCTTTGAAGGTCTCAACCTTCCCGTCTACTCCTCTCTTTCTCTTGTAGATCCACTTGCATCCAATGGTTTTTACACCATCGGGTGGCTCTACTAGCTCCCAGACCTGATTAGAATCCATAGATTCTATCTCTGAATTCATCGCATTTTGCCAAGATTCCGTGATTCTATCTTGGAGTGCCTCATCATATGTCCAGGATCAGTTCATGTTCACTGTGACTAAGTCCAAGACTCTCCCAAAGAATCTGTCGGGTTGTCTAACAACCCTCCCACTACGACGAGGTGCCTCCTGTGTATGCTCTATGACACGTGGTGCAGTGACTTGTGGTGTGTCCTCTTGTACCGGTGGTACTGAAGTTGGGACTTCCCCTGTCAACTCCTCAAGAACAATCCTACTCGTGGGCTTGTGGTTCATCACATAGTCCTCCTCTAGAATTCTGGCATTCGTACTCACGATCACCTTCTGATCTCTAGGACTATAGAATAAACCACCCTTCGTTCCCTTAGGGTAGCCAACAAACAAGCGCACTTCTGTACGAGATTCCAACTTACCAAAGATCTCCTTCACCGGACTACCCCATATCCAATATGTCTTAAACTAGGCTTTCGCCACCCACAACTCAGGAGTAGAGGGTAATCGACTTAGATGGAACCAAGTTCGAGTGTACATTGCTATTTCCAGCAAACCCCATAACGAATCGTAACTCAATAACTCATCATAGATCCGACCATCTCCATAAGAGTCCTATTCCTTCGCCTCCGCTACACCATTCTCTGGGTGTGCGTGCATAAATTGGGATTTGAATCCCACCTCGATAAGTAACTCCTAAACTCTCCCAAGAGGTACCCACCACGATCGATCGTAATGTCTTGATACTTTTACCTCGACGGTTCTCCACATCACCTTGAATTCTTTTAAAACTCAAAGCATTCTGAGACTTATGGCGCATCAAGTAAATGTATCCATACCTTGAATAATCATCTATAAAAGAGACGTATTCAAAGCCACCTCTTGCCTCGATAGACATAGGATCAAGCACAAATCAGAATGAACCAATTCTAACACATCTTTGGCTCTATACCCTTGCCTTGAAAGGCCTCTTGGTCATTTTACCTTCCAAGCAAGATTCGCAGTTGGGAGATCCTCCACTACTAATGAACCCAAAGGTCCATCCTATCAACCTTGAATTCTCGCTTAGGTTAATATGACCAAGCCTTAGATGCCAAAGATATGTTTGGTTCATTTTGAAGGTTCTTTTCTCTTATTAGACTTAGAAGATGAGTTATTCACTTCTATATGCATCGTGGGAGCTTTTGGTTCAAGAGTATACAAATTGCCAACCAATGTACTAATCAGATAATCTCTCTATTTCTTTTATAACAACTCTGTCATTAAAAGAAATAGAATATCCGTCCATAAACAATTTAGAAATCGAAATCAAATTCTTTATAAATGTAGGTACATAAAGACAATTTCTCAAAACCAAAACTTTATTTCTATCAAACGATAAATAAATGTCTCCCACTGCAATAACCGCTACCTTTGTAGCATTGCCCATGTAGATGGTAATCTCTCCTTCATAGTCGTGTTTCTGGAACCCTCGAAAGAATTGCAGACATGATCGTGGCTCCCGTATCTACACACCAGGTACCGATAGATAACACCACTAAACATGTTTCAACGACTAAGGCAGAAGATATACCCTTGTTCTGCTTCAGGAAGGGGAAGTCTTTCTTCCCATGTCCAGTCTGTCTACAAGTGAAGCACTTGCCTTTCGTCCTCTTCACTCCCTGAGATCCTCCCACCACCTTTGCTCTACCTTGTTTCTTCTTCTTCTTGCCTTTGGCTTAGAAGTAGAAACCTTCTGAGCAACCATGGCTTCTGCCTAAGAGCTCGATTCGGTATCCGAAAAGTTCCTTTCCCCAAAAATCATCTCGCAGTCTAGGAGGACACTCATCATGCTTAAGACACTATCCATATTTCTTTTCCAATCACTATTGTTTGGGGGACAAGAAGTTTGTTTCCTTTAGTACCAAAGTAAGTGGATTGAAAGCCATTTGAAAATCCTTAGAATCACAATGATCAAAATATTAGATTTCAAATAATATTGATTCCTCAAAACAATAAAATTCAAAAATCAACCAACACCTCAAAACACCGAGAATATCGCATGCCACGATAGTGTGGACGCATACGAATTCTACATTTGTAAGAGGAGGTTTTACCCATTAATTTTATTATCTTGTCAACCTTACTTTTTGACAAATAAAATTAATAGTTGGTTCCTCTTTAGCCCTACAAATAAAAGCAGTGACTCCGATGGGGAGGATACTTTTTATTTGCATCTAAGTGTGCACCATTACACGGTACTAAGGGAATTATTTTGGATTATGTGCCTTACCGATGGGGAAGTACACACGCTCCTAGATAATTTCCCATAACCATTATTTGACCTAGTGATCCGCAAACAAACCCATCCGATGGGGAGGAAGGCACTGTGAGCCAACACACAAGTTTGTTGCATCACACGTCAAATTGTAATGGAGGCTGCGGGAATTATTTAAAATGTCTCTCTCCCACTTAGTAAATTGCAAATGAGGAATTTTAAAACCAACACAACATGCATATAAAACAAATAAGCAATAAATATGGAAAAAACAGAATTTTTCCAACTATTATGGCATTGTCCTCCAATATGCATCCCGTCGTGTCGCCACCTCGTCCACTCCATCTTTTCCCGTGCGCAAGTCACCAAAAAGATCCGAGCCGAGATAAATCATTTTAATTACATCCATCGATCCTATACTCCACGAAGGAGTGTACAAATAATCTAGATCGAAAGTAAACTAAAATGATTGGCTAAACAATGTCGTATTTAATTACAAAAATTAAATACTAATCTAGCCTCGTCAACCCCGAGGATTCAAATAATAAATTTTTACACACATCCATTCACATACACACACATGGCCATAATAGTCGGATCTTATGCCTGCAATCAAAGAGTTAAACTACGCATATCCTACTATTATCCGGCACATATAATATATGAAAAATTCATAAAAAAAAAGTTAACCGAATCCAAAACACACAAAACCGGAAATCGTGGCTCTGATACCACTTGTGGGGAGTTGCTTCGGAGGCTCATTGGCTCCCATATCCCCGGATTAAAATTTTCACTAATGAAAGGATTAATCTGGATGGGATGAGCTTCCTTAACGACACCATTTCATCGTCGTGCTAACAACTCGAGTGGTCGCTTGAACAAACTAGTTGTTCAAGCAACACAACTCTTCTAGTTGGTTAGTCGCGGAAGAGACGATGGACGGATCGCCGGTTTTTGTGTTTGTCTTCGGGGTCCATGATTATACAATATATATTCATACACACACATGCATAATCATCATATATAAGAACATGCTCAGATCTGAAATTAAAGTTATAAAACTTTATACCTTACGATCTTCTACCGTATGTCCTATCCTTCACGTGGACGACGTGTGGACGAAGATCCTCCACGAGTAGAAGCCTTCTAGATCGCGTTCTTCTCTTCCTTGTCCGCTGCGAACAAAGAGAAGAACCAACAAAACCTTTCCTTTCTAGAACCGGCCACCAAACAAGAGAGTTTGATGCACCAACTAGTTGTATAGTCCACCTAGATCTTGGAGAAGCACCGCCACCAATAGTTGGAGAGCCGCCACCAAGGAGCAAGAGAGGAGGAAGAAGAGAACCGGAGTAGGAGAAGAAGAGGCGCCGGCCAAAAACCTAGGGAGAACAATCACCTTGCCGCCCACTTTCCTAGCCGCCCAAAACCCTAGCTCCTCTAGGGTTTGTTGCCGCCCAACACTAGGATGAGCCAAACCCTAATTCTCTAATCCAAAAATCATTAGTTGCTGCCCAACCCTAAGCCTTTATTTATAGAATTTAGGAGAAAGTTGGTTAGCCTAAAATATAGGAACTAACTCCTATTTTCTTGCCGCCCAACCAACCTTATCTCCTTTAAGATTTGTTGCCGCCCAACACATGGATGAGCCAAACCCTAATTCTAGAATTTAGGCTTAAGCCTCCTCTAATCTCCACCGTCAGATCTAGGGATTTAATCTCCACCGTCGGTTCTAGGGATTTAATCTCCACCGTCGGATCTAGGGTTTTATCCCAACCGTCGGATCTAGGATTTCATCCCAACCGTAGGATCTAGGATTTCATCCCAACCATAGGATCTAGGATTTCATCCCAACCGTCGGATCAAGGATTTCATCCCAACCGTCGGATCTAGGGATTTAATCTCCACCGTCGGTTCTAGGGTTTTATCCCAACCATCGGATCTATGGATTTAATCCAACCATTGGTTCTAGGGTTTCATCCCAACCATCGGATCTATGGATTTAATCCAACCGTTGGTTCTAGGTTTTGTTTTACATTCTTGGATCTAGACTTCACAAGGATTATATTAGGCTACGATAGGGACCATAAGGAGGAGTTGGGTCTTGGCCACCCGATGGATCGGAACCACACAAACTTGATCCATCAATGATGTTCCATTCCACTAGAGGATCATCATTGAACTACCTCACCAACCCCATAAATTAATATGGGCTCCATATATTATTTGTACATTTATCTCCCTGTTTAAGATATCGAATGTCCACAATTAATTGATTTACACCATCAATTAATTAACATCTAACTCCTCGAGTAGTACCACTCAACCTTATCATCATGTTGACTAAGTCAACCACCGGGTTTACATGATGAACCTTATGAGCTCCTCAAGGGGACATCATCAACCTAATATATAGGACACGGTTTCCTCCTATAATCAACGGCACACCATGTAAATAATAATATCTCCCAACTTACCGCGCATATTGATTTAATCCATCTAAATCTCACCCAATCGTAAATCAAAGAAATAAATACTAAGTACATGTGCCCGCTATTATATCGATTAAGAGCATGTACAACATAATATCCGAGGTCCGATTCAATTATGTAGTCAAGACTAAATCAATCACCTCTATGTCGGTCCTGCTCAATACACCTAAGTGTACTAGTGTAACTCTATGTTCAAGATAAAACAATACCAAGCTACACTACAACCATGCCAATGGTTTGTCCAAAACCATCTTGGTTGTGAGCCTCTACTTATATTTCACAAGGTACTGATAACATGATCTTCTGTGTCACACCAAGCACCATGTTATCTACAATGTAAAATATTAGACAATATGCACACATATATAATGAATATATAAAATGCAAACAATGATCATGTGATTCTTATTTCAAAATAAAATGTTCATACAAAAAGAGCTAGGCTTTCAGTATACATTCTAACAATCTCTACTACTCCATAGGAGATGTGAAAAAGTAGAAAACCTCATTTACAAGTCGCTAGCCTAAGATGAATTCAACATTTTGCGGATAAATCAAAGAGTATACCATTATGACTAGTCTTCCAAAGTAAAAAAGCGCTGGAGGTCACATGTAACTGGAACGAAGTAATACCTATCATCCCTTGGAACAAAAGATGTTTGTTTCAAGGCATGTTGTATTCCTAGAGAAGGAGTTTCTCTTACAGGAAAACAGTGGGAGTGAGGTTGAACTAAGTGTAGTTCAAGAGGCTCCGAGACACTGAGAAGAGATACCTAGTCATGAACCACAGTTGATTACTCATTCGGATGAGGTAATAGCTGAACCTAATAATACACCACCTCCTCATAGATCTCGTAGGACATGTAGGGTTCCTGAGAGATATGTATTTCTCATAAGTGAATCTAATGACGTGTTGCTCATAGATGTTGAGGAACCTACTAGTTACGAAGAAGCACTGAATAGTTTAGACAGGGATAGATGGGTAATAGTCATGAAATCAGAAATGGATTCCATGTATGAAAACCAGGTTTGGAACTTGGTAGACCCACCTAAAGGCATAACGCTTATAGGGTGCAAGTGGGTTTTCAAGAAGAAAATCGACATGGATGGTAATATTATTACCTATAAAGTTAGATTAGTGGCAAAAGGCTATCATCAAAGGCAAGGTGTTGACTATGACGAAACCTTTTTGCCAGTAGCTATGCTTAAATTCATTCCGATACTCCTAGCTATAGCGGCTCATTTTGATTATGAGATATGGCAGATGGATGTGAAAATAGCTTTCCTTAATGGAAACCTATCTGAGGATGTATATATGATACAACCTGAGAGTTTCACATCCATTTACAAGAACAAAGTATGCAAGCTTCAACGTTCCATTTATGAATTGAAGCAAGCATCTAGGAGTTGAAATATCCGTTTTGATGAGGCAATCAAACAGTTTGATTTCTCATAAAATCTTGAGGAGCCCTGTGTGTATAAGAAGGTTAGTGGGAGTGCGGTCGTGTTCCTAGTATTGTATGTCGATGACATATTAATTATAGGAAATGATATTCCTATTTTGCAAACAGTCAAGGTCTGGTTGTCCAAAATGTTCTCCATAAAAGACATGGGAGAAGCAACCTATATTTTGGGTATCAAGATCTATAGAGATAGATCGAATTGGTTGCTTGGTCTTTCGCAGTCTACATACATAGACAAAGTGCTAAAACAGTTTAGCATGGAAGAATCAAAGAAAGGTTTTATTCCCATGAGGCATGGGATTCACCTTTCAAAGTCTATGTGTCCGCGCACTGAAGACGAGAGGATTCACATGAGTCTTATCCCATATGCATCAGTTATAGGATCGATCATGTATGCTATGTTATGTACGAGGTCCGATGTATCATACGCTTTGAGCATTACGAGTAGATACCAATCGAATCCTGGTATGGACAATTGGGTGGTTGTCAAGACAATCCTTAAGTACTTGAGAAGGACTAAGGATTTGTTTTTGGTATATGGAGGAGGTGATATGGTAGTAATCGGGTATACTGATGCAGTTTTCAGATAGATAAGGATGATTCCAAATCTCAGTCTGGATACATATTCATCTTGAATGGAGGTACGGTGAGTTGGAAGAGTTCCAAACAAGATACCATTGTTGATTCTACTACAGAGGAAGAGTATATTGTCTTACGAAGGAGCAAAGGAGGCGATACGGATCAAGAAGTTCATTCGAACTTGGAATAGTTACGATTGTTGAATCATTACCAATTTACTGTAACAACAATGGCGCCATTGCACAAGCAAACGAACCACGATCTCATCAGCAATCCAAAAATGTACTACGTTGTTACCATCTGATTAGAGATATCATTGGTAGAAGAGACATACAAATAGAGAAAGTTTCCACAGTTAGGAATCTAGTAGATCCCTTGACAAAGCTTCTTTCCCAAGAAAAGTTCGAGAGGCATATAGAGGCCTATGGTATTAGATATCAAGGGGATTGGTTGTAGGTCAAGTGGGAGTTTGATGTAATTGAGAGGTATCTTAAGGCAATCGCCTTAGGAGTTATTAAAAAAATTCACTATTTGAGTATACATTATCTATGTATTTGATTAGATCTTAAACTCATATACTGAAATCTACAATACGATGCATAGCTTGAGAGAAATTGTGAATGGATCACAATTAGTGGGTATCTCATCATGTGTAAATATGCAAGTATTGAAACTATCCCTAGTCAATGAATTGATGAGATTAGACATCATCAATTCTGTGAGACTAGCGCATGTTATGCTCCTTGGTTTATCCAACCATTCGGTACTTACTGAATGGAAGCATAGGGATGCTGAAAGTGAACATATGGATGCTAGTTATGGTAACTAGTTCATTGGAGTGGCCTGCTATGAGACTTCATATGATTCTATATATCGCTGAAGATCTCATTGCAGCTTGAGTGCGAGCTTCCTTAGACTTGAGGTATTCAAGTCTCCTTGATCATGGCGCCTTATACTTTGACTTCTTCACAACCATCTACATAATTGGTATAACTCCGGGATGATTGGGTGTAAGCCAAAGTGATCGAAGGTGTTTAAATAGCCTACAGAGGATTCACCACTCCTGATAAAGGAGATGTATACCCTAGGCTTCTTGTCGATTGTTATTTTCGAAGTCTCTAGCCAGAGAAAGCATGTTAAGAAGATGTTCTTCTTAGGAATATGTAGGAGTAACTTGAATCCACATGACAAGGAAATTAACTTGGGCAAGGTGTGACGTAGTCAGTCTAGTGGGGACGAACACAGAGACTATATCCTGAACCAAGTGGGTATAGGATGAGTGAAAGGAACAAGGCACAAACAACTGAAGCTGCTGAAGGGTTCAGAAAATGTTCTGAAGTCGATTTAGACTTTTCAGTCAATTGGGGGTCATGATGTACTTCTATGTGTCACTCATGATCTATTCATAATTAAGGCGTTAATTATGAATGGCCAATATAATCGGGAACCTATTGGGTTACACACACTACGGGTGATTTCAAAATGTAAAGAAGTCTGAGAATGAGATTCTCATTAAGAGAGAATATGTCTGTTTAGACCAGACCAAGGGGGTGCGAAACGGAGGCTATGGAACCTCCTATGGCCTTGTCAGACTTAGCACGGCTATATCGCACTTAAAATAAGTTAAATAGACCATACAGGGCCTCACATAGTCGTGCCTAACTTGGCATGGGTCGTGCCTAGCTCTGGCCACAAATTAACAAAGTCTGGATTGCGCCCAAAGAGACACATGACCATGCCATGTGAATACACACGGCTAGGCCATATGAATCCACACGGTCGTGTCGTATCTCTGTTGATTTTGGAGATTTTCTCTTATGGAAATTTCCTAGGTTATTCTCACCTTAATTATGGGATAATTATGGTAAGATATGTTCCGTTTAAGCCTCATAAGATGACCTAATCAAGAGGTCTATAAATGGATCCCTTCATAATCTTTGGCTAAGGTTTTGGTTTTAGGTTTCTCTCTTGGTAGCCACTTTTGCTCCTTCCTCTCTCCTCTTCTATTATCTCCGCCAGTTAGCTAGAACCAATCGGAGACAAAGACATGCTGCTCTAGGAGTTGTCTCAGGTGATTCCATCATGGATACTGATAGAGGCAAGGACCGTTAGTCTTGCTTGTGGTTTCGACGAATTCAAAAGAATTTCGAAGGTATAACTTCTCCTTCTTCGTGTGTGTTTTTCATGCGATTATGGCAAAGCAAGTTTTCCTGGCCCCCAGGGGATGTCTGGGATGTAATAAAAATTATTTTTATTCTCTTTATTCCGCTACTCATGATCCCAAAATCTCCAACAAGTGGTATCAGAGCCACCTTGTTCGTTTGGCATAGATTGCATATTGTAGGAGAATATTTAAAACATGTTTGATGTTTTAATATGCCTATGTCATGTTTATCTATATGATAGATTAGAGTATTCTCGATTTTACATATAGAATATGTTTGTAACCTAAAAGGAAATACCGAGGATGCACCTGAAACACCGAAGGTGTTGGCCGCATCGTTAGAACCTAAGCATAGACTAACGTTCACATCGGGAAATTTATTTCCTAATGTGACCTTGATTTTTCCATATTTAGATTTATTTCCTTTTTAGATGAGACCCATAATAATCTGAAATCCCTCGTGCAAATATTAGGGCTAACACCTTCCATTAATATGTTGAACCAGAGTTCTTTTTCGTGTTTGGGTTGTTAGCATGACATCGAGCATGTTCAATTCATATGAGATTCGATGTTTATTTTAAATGGTAAGGACCAGAGGTAAATTTCAAGTTTGGGTTGTTGGACTCTCTCCAAGCCTGACTTGTAAGTTGGATGTGTTCAAATCATTTAAATTTGATCTCACGATTAATGGGTCGGCCCTAACTAAAAGCATTGATTTGTTCGACTCTCTCCAAGGTCAATGTGGACAGAGGTGCAATTAGGTGATATGAATTGGATGTATATATGTTAATGAGTTAACAACCTAATGTATATGTGAACATTCAATTAGTTGATAGCATAAAGTGATAGTTGTATATTTGATATATAATGGGTACTGTTGATACCTAACATTATGACTATGAATGACTTGTTGGACTCTCTCCAAGGTTTTTCTTAGTCATAATGGATATAAACCCAGTAATAGATCACCTCCCATCTCTCGAATTCAAAGTGATGGCTATTGAATTTGATAAAATAGTGGGAGTTTCTTGTTAATATAAATTGTTTACATTACTATAATTTCATCTCTCTTATATGTTGGTGCAATCGGCCCAGGTCACGATTGACCAGGACTCGAGTTTGGCTCGAGTGATGTTTTGATGTGTTTTGATGTTTCGACAAAAACATATGACAATGTAATTGTCAGGGAAAGTCCAAGCATGGTCTTGGCAATGTAAAAGTCCAACATGGGTTGGCAAAGGAAAGTCCAAGCATGGTCTTGGCATGAAAAGTCCAACATGGGTTGGCAAGGGAAAGTCCAAGCAAGGTCTTAGCATTTGGGAAAGTCCAAGTATGGTCTTGGCATAGAAAGTCCAAGCATGGTCTTGGCATGGAAAGTCCAACATGGGTTGGCATTAGAAGTCCAAGGGGTCTGATATTGGCGGCGTAAAGTCCAAGCGGTAGTCTTGGCAGCATAAGTCCAATGGTTGGTGGCGTAAAGTCCAAGCGGTAGTCTTGGCAGCATAAGTCCAATGGTTGGCGGCGTAAAGTCCAAGCGGAGTCTTGGCGGCGTAAGTCCAATGTGCCTTGGCGGTGTAGACACCGTTAGCATGACATAGCCGACGGAAGCACCTGAAGGCTAGCGCGATGGATGAACAAGTCATGGATGACTTGGAGGGATCCGAGAGGCTTGAGGCTGATGGAGGTGGCTAGAAGGCTTAGGTCTAGGCTAAGGGTGGTCTAGCAAGTATGGGGGAACCATACTTGGGTTAAAACCTCATGTTTGAGGTGTGCAGTCGACTGATGCCATGTGGCAGCCGACTGGACCGAGTCAACTAGGGTTTGACTGAGGGTTATGGCCTAGCAGTCGACTGCCATAGGTTGGTAGTCGACTGATGGCTCGATCTCGGATCGATCGTGTGATCACCGATCGTGGTGCTCATTTCGCACGAATGGAGTCAAGACTATTTGGTCGAGTGAAGGCTCCATCAGTCGACTGATGGTCATGATCAGTCGACTGATGAAGGTTCCGTTGGACTTATCCAGCATGGATCTAGCCGTTGTCTCACGACAACAGTGGCATCAGTCGACTGATGGTCCCGATCAGTCAACTGATCGACTTTTTCCAGCACAGGTTGAAGCTATATATGGAGCTCGTGATGGAGGAAAAACAATCGGTTCTTGAGGGCTATTGGGGCGATTTGTTGGTGCAAATCAGGTCTCCAAGTGCAAGCAAGCAACCAAGCATTCAAGCAATCAAAACAAGTGTTGTAAAGTCTTTTCTTTACTTGTATTTCGTATTCATTATTGTAATTGCTTGTATTTGTATCTTATTGTTGTAAGATTACTTGTAAGGGGTTTCTCCACCCTTGACTTGTGTCAAGAAGGAGTTTTATTGGTTAGTGGTGTTTGTGGCATCGCTAGGGTTCGTACGAACCCAATCCGTGGAGTAGGAACCGATTCGGTTCCGAACCACATTATATGCTCTTGTTGTGATTTGTGTTGTGTCCATTTCGTTATTGCTTTATTATTATATATATTCCGCTGCGCTAACGAAATTGTAGTCACGAACGAGATTGAATTCCATCCACGATCGGGCGAAACGCTATTCACCCCTCCCCCCCTCTAGTCGTTCCAATATTCCTAACAAGTGGTATCAGAGCCCGGGGCTCTTCAACGGATTAACAACCGGGAGCAAGACGCTAGAGGGTGAAGATGGAATTTCAAGACAAGCTTGGATGGGATATCAACACTCCACCACCATACGACCGAGAAGATTTTCCGGCGTGGAGAGCAAGAATGGAAACATTCTTGATGATGAACATAGAGGATTGGTTCATCCTCATTGAAGGCCTTGAACCCCCTAGGGATAAGAAAGGGAATGTCCTAAAATTGAAAAAGTGGACCCAAGAGCAACGCCAAAAGCTCATGATCGAAATTAAGGTAACGAAACTTTTGGAAGATTTAATTCCTAATGATATTTTGTGCAAGCTAGGGGATTACATGTATGCCAAGGAGCTATGGAGGAAATTGGCAAGATTCCATGAAGAGAGCTCATCCTCTAGTGAAAGTGAGGAATCGAAAGTTGAGATGGAGTCAACTTCTGAATCGGAGAAAGAAGAGGTGGAAGAAGTGGAAGAGTATCCACTTCTAGGATTGAGGAGGAAAGACCATCCTCTATACCGGAGCAACCTCAAGAAGAGCCTTCAACATCCGGTCAAGATGAGGAAGCTCAAAATCCAACTCCGGCCTCCACTGTTGGGAGTATGGGGAATACAATCAAAGTCCCACATTGGTAAGACATTGAAAAGATCATGTGCTTATAAGAAAAAAGATATCTCCATTGGTTTGAGGCCTTTTGGGTAGAGCCCAAAAACAAAACCATGAGGGCTTAGGCCCAAAGTGGACAATATCATACCATTGTGGAGATATGTGGATCTTATAGGCACTAACAATTGGTATCAGAGCCATGGTCCATGTCAAGCCATGAACCTCGAACGAAGGAAGTTGAGCTCCCACGTCCGGATCAAGAGAACCAGACATCAGGAAGGAAGTCTAGTTGGGTCGGGGGGACCGAACAACTGGCAGGAAGTCCTGGTGGGTTGAAGATCGGACATCAAGCAGAGAAAATCCTTCGAGGAGGGATAGGCTTGAGGGGGGGGGCCCAATGTGGTCCTTCGTTTGAGGGGGGGATTGTTGGGAGTATGGGGAATACAATCAAAGTCCCACATTGGTAAGACATGGAAAAGATCATGTGCTTATAAGAAAAAAGATATCTCCATTGGTTTGAGGCCTTTTGGGTAGAGCCCAAAAACAAAACCATGAGGGCTTAGGCCCAAAGTGGACAATATCATACCATTGTGGAGATATGTGGATCTTATAGGCACTAACATCCACCACTACCCTAGGTAACTCAAACATATATGTTAATAATAAAATGCATATAATATGTTTTGAGTGTAGGGAAACCGGGCACTACAAGAGCAAGTGCCCAAAGAAGATTAGGAAAGCTCCACCGGCACAAATAGTCAATGAAGTCGGTGTTCACAATGCCAAGAAAAGCAAGGAGCAAGTCATTTGCTTCAAGTGTCGGCAACCGGGGCATTACCGAAATCATTGCCCTAGGTGGAGAAAAAAGACCCAAGAAGGAGCTATACATGTAGGGGGAGCCTCCAAGGCAAACCCTAAGGTATATTTCAATAATGCATCTTCTAAATTTAAAAGTCAAAAGCATGCTAGGAATTTTAATTCTCTTGCAATTTGCCATGAAAAGCATGCTAATAGAAATAAATACTTTTGTTTAGGTGCTAAGAGTGTTCACTTAGGAAATAAGAAGAAATTTGGGACTAATGTCCCTAAAAATATATTACCTAAGGAAAGCATTAAGAAAATAGGAGAACATCTAGGCTTTAATGCTAAGGAATCTAGACATATGCCTAGAAATAGAAATATCTCAAGAGAAAATGAAAAATTAAAAATTGAGATATTAGAAAAGGAAAATCAAGCCTTGAGGTCAAGGCTTGAAAAACATGAAAAGACCCTCAACATTATGCAAAATCAAATGCAAGGGTCAATTGGTCAAACTTTTAGGTCAAATAATCAAAGTCAACAAGTAGGATCTAAAAGACAAAAGTCAACCAAAGGCAAGAAGGGTTTGGGTCAAAAACCTAAGCCTAAGGTGGCCAACCATAGTGTTCCATTTGACTATGGAACACTAACTAGGTCTAGGAAGACCAAGGTCAATGAAGTCATCCCTAGAGTTGACCAAGGTTTGTGCCTAGTGGCCAAGGTTTCAAGAAACCTAGGGTGGCCACTAAGAAGGTTGTTAGGAGGCAATCCCTAAGGTTAACCTAGGCAAGACCAAAATGACCAAGGCTAATAAGCCTAGGAAGGTCATTAGGAAGGTATCTAGGGAGGTTATCCCTAAGAAATACCTAATTAACCCTAGGAGCTCCAATAGGTTTTGGGTTCCTAAGAGCGTGATTGATTCACGCTAGATGGGTTTTTGGTGTGTCAACCTTGATTGGATGGGTAGTTAACTCAACCATAATAAAGGTGACACTTTAGGTTATTTTCAAGGTTATTGTTGCCTTGGAAATACATTTAAGTCTTAATCCTAAAAGTTTTTAGGATGTGCCAATATTACTTGAGAAGTTTGATAAAATGATCAAAATTGGCACAATTTAGGTTTAGAGGTTAGTGTGCCATTTTGGGTTTTTGGCACACTTGGGAGAAAACTAGAAATATGGAAAAATGCAATTAATTATATGAAATGGCAATTAATATTAAAATTTAGGTATTATTATACCTATATATTTTATATGCCATGCTTTGATTGTTATATGCCATGTCATGACATCATGCCTATTTCTATGATTTTATATGTCATGAGTATGCTTAGGTTTTAGGTTAATGTCATGTATGCTTAGTTTTATATCATATGCCATGACATCATGATTATGAGCATGTGTTTATTTATATCATCATTAATTCCAGAATCATTCATGCATTTAAGAAAATTTTGATTGAAATTGATTTAAGGACTATGGCATGACTTGGAGTCCCATTTATAAGAGAATCAAGTAGAGTTGCCTTAGAAAAATGCATGAAACCCTAGATTAGGGAGAACAAAACCCACATCTCTCATTCTAATTGACATGTATGTGTATTTATACACCATAGATACATGTGAGATGCTAGGATATGAGTTAAGTTCAAGGTGCATAGTTTTTGCATCTAGATGAACTAAAACTCATCTAATTCTAGTTGTGGATCATTGGGAGAGCATGTGTACAAGTCATGTGCATAGAGCCCAAGGAATATGATCCAAAATAAGGTTTTGAAAACATTTTAAAATCATTTTAAAAAACCTTGGTGAAGTCTATCTTTTGATAGCAATCACCATTGATGAAGTTGATACAAAATAGGGCCAAAACATTGAAAATTTCAATGGTTTTGAGTTTTGTATCAAATTCACTATTTTATGGGTAAAATAATTTTAAAATATTTTTCACCCATTGTATTGCTGATAAGTAATATACTTATGAAGTTTAATGATTTTTCAAATTAATTATAATTATTTATGAATTTCCAAAACTCGATTACGATAAGCGAAATTCGGAAATTTGATTATCGATCAGCCTACAGTGGCGATCGGTGATGTGAAGTGTAATGATCGTAGTGGTGACGAGTCATTGCCAAGGCTGATTTCGGGAAAACTAGGTTTGGTTAGTCCGTGTTCAGCCATGGTAAAGGTCCCTAACCACTCCTAACCCTAGGATATGCTTTGGGAAGCATTATAAAGGGTGAAAATCCATTGGATATGGATTAGGAGAGTTGTTTAGGGTTTGTATCAATGTTAAGGTGTTGGAAAGTTCAATGTTGAATTGCTAACCTTAATTTTGATGGTTTAGAGTTCCTATTGGCTTAGGGATTTCCCAAGGACATTGTTGGTGCAATGGTCAAGGGGGAGCAAGCCTTTAGGGGGAGATATCCATCTTGGGATGATGGATGTGTTTTTCTCCTTGAAGGGGAGAATGTTATCAATTTGGGAAATTGATGGATTTTTAGAAACCCAATTTGGAAATTGGGAGAGTGTTTAGGATTGCCTCTCTTAAGTGATATTGGAATTATCACTAGGAAGATGGTAGGCATCCTAGGTATTTATTTTTAGATCAAGGGGGAGATTGTAAGATCTCATTGGGACATGAGACATTGACCCTCTTGGGGAGAAAACCTTTTTGATGTTAGTCAAAAAGGGGGAGAATGTTTGGAGGAGAACATTTGGAGAGTATTTACCAATTTGGGATAATTGGTAAGAGATTTGAGTTAGTGTTCTAACTCAATAATTTGTTTGGTTTTTGTCAAACATCAAAAAGGGGGAGATTGTTGGTGCAATCGGCCCAGGTCACGATTGACCAGGACTCGAGTTTGGCTCGAGTGATGTTTTGATGTGTTTTGATGTTTCGACAAAAACATATGACAATGTAATTGTCAGGGAAAGTCCCAGCATGGTCTTGGCAATGTAAAAGTCCAACATGGGTTGGCAAAGGAAAGTCCAAGCATGGTCTTGGCATGAAAAGTCCAACATGGGTTGGCAAGGGAAAGTTCAAGCATGGTCTTAGCATTTGGGAAAGTCCAAGCATGGTCTTGGCATAGAAAGTCCAAGCATGGTCTTGGCATGGAAAGTCCAACATGGGTTGGCATTAGAAGTCCAAGGGGTCTGATATTGGCGGCGTAAAGTCCAAGCGGTAGTCTTGGCAAGATAAGTCCAATGGTTGGCGGCGTAAAGTCAGCGGTAGTCTTGGCGGCATAAGTCAATGGTTGGCGGCGTAAAGTCAGCGAGTCTTGGCGGCGTAAGTCCAATGTGCCTTGGCGGTGTAGACACCGTTAGCATGACATGACAGTAGCCGAGGCTTGCACGATGGATGAACAAGTCATGGATGACTTGGAGGGATCCGAGGCGTGAGGTCGATGGAGGTGGCTAGAAGGCTTAGGTCTAGGCTAAGGGTGGTCTAGCAAGTATGGGAACCATACTTGGGTTAAAACCTCATGTTTGAGGTGTGCCACCGATCATGTCATGTGGCGATCGGTGGACCGAGTCAACTAGGGTTTGATTGCGGGTTATAGCCTAGCGTGATCATCGCCAGGTTGGCGGTCGATCGATGCTCGATCGATCGACCGATCGTGTGATCGATCGTGGTGCTCGGTATTTGCAATGGAGTCAAGACTGATCGTCGAGTGAAGGCTCCATCGATCGACGATGGTCAGCGATCGGCCGATGAAGGTTCCGTTGGACTTATCCAGTGTGGATCTAGCCGTTGTCTCACGACAACAGTGGCATCAGTCGACTGATGGTCCCGATCAGTCGACTGATCGACTTTTTCCAGCACAGGTTGAAGCTATATATGGAGCTCGTGATGGAGGAAAAACAATCGGTTCTTGAGGGCTATTGGGGCGATTTGTTGGTGCAAATCAGGTCTCCAAGTGCAAGCAAGCAACCAAGCATTCAAGCAATCAAAACAAGTGTTGTAAAGTCTTTTCTTTACTTGTATTTCGTATTCATTATTGTAATTGCTTGTATTTGTATCTTATTGTTGTAATATTACTTGTAAGGGGTTTCTCGACCCTTGACTTGTGTCAGGAAGGAGTTTTATTGGTTAGTGGTGTTTGTGGCATCGCTAGGGTTCGTACGAACCCAATCCGTGGAGTAGGAACTGGTTCGGTTCCGAACCACGTTATATGCTCTTGTTGTGATTTGTGTTGTGTCCATTTCGTTATTGCTTTTATTATTATATATATTCCGCTGCGCTAATGAAATTGTAGACACGAACGAGATTGAATTCCATCCACGATCGGGCGAAACGCTATTCACCCCCCCCCCCCTCTAGCCGTTCCAATATTCCTAACATTATACGCCTCTTTTTGTATGTCTAGGTACTAATTAGAACAGCATGTCAACCTCCAATAATTTATGTTTCAATTTTGGACAATAACAAATTGACTAGGCCAAACTTCTTGGACTGGCTTTGCAACCTGAGAATTGTTCTCAAGGCTGAAAAGCTAGCTTTGTCCTTGAAGAGGTTCTTCCCAAACCTCCTGCAGACAATGCATCTGGTGACCAAAAGTTGGCTTACCAGAAACATGTTGCTGACTCTGAGATTGTGAGTTGTATTATTTTAGCGTCGATATCTCCTGAGTTACAGAAGCAACATGAGCATATAGATGCTACTATGATTGTCTTTCATCTTCGAGAATTGTTCGATGAGCAGGCGCGATCTGAAAGGTTCGAGGTCACCCAGCTTCTCTTTCGCTCGAAGATGTAAGAGGGTTCATCTGCAGTGGAATTTGCACAAAAGTTGAATAGCTATATTGAGCAATTAGGATCATTAGGGTTTTTAATGGACCATGAATTAAGTATTGACTTAATTCTTCACAATCGGACTGGTAGCTCTTCACAATTTGTGATGAACTATCCGATGAATAAGATTGAGTCCACGATTCCTGAATTGATCAATATGCTCAAAATAGTGGTGTCATCTGTTGCGAAAGAACAGAAGGCGGTGATGCTGATTGACTCTTTAAAGAAAGGTTCTAAGAGGAAGTCAAAACCCAAAGATAAAGGGAAGACGAAGGCAAAGAAGGAAGAAATAACTCCCAAAGGCACCTTCCATCATTGTGGCAAGGATGGGCATTGGAAGAGAAACTACAAGCAGTATCTGGAGTCACTGAAGCAGAAAAAGGCATCTGATGCCCAATCTACTACAAGTTTATTTGTTATTGAATGTCATACTGTTTCTTCTAGCACTTGGGTATTGGATACCGAGTTTGGCTCATATATTTGTAATGACAAATAGGGGCTTAGGAACAGAAGAAGACTGGTAAGGGGAGAAACAAATCTAAGGATTGGTAATTGAGCAAAAGTTGTTGTAGTAGCCAAGGGTACTTATATGTTGCGACTTCCTATAGGACTAGTCTTAGAGTTGGATAATTATTGTTATATTCCTGCATTAATAAAGAACATTGTTTCTATTTTATGTTTGAATAAGAAAGGTTATCATTTGACGTTTAGTAATAATTGTTGTTACATTACGTTAAATGGTGTTTTTTATGCTACTGGGATATTAAATAATGGAATCTACACGTTAGATACATCTAACGAGATATTCAATATTGAATCAAATAGCAAACACACTAAGTTAGATAATCAATTAACCTCGCAACTATGGCATTGTCGTCTTGGCCATATAAGCAATGAATGCATGTACAAACTGCAGAGGCTTGGCATTTTGGAGTATTATGAATTAGATTCATTAGACACATGTGTTTCATGCTTAAAAGGAAAGATGACTAAACTACCTATCAAAGGAAAGGGTGAACGAGCAGTTGAGGTTTGGGCCTTATACATACCGATGTATGTGGACCAATGTCAACTCATGTCAAAGGAGGTTATAACTACTTTGTTATCTTTATCGATGATTATTCACGATATGGGTATTTGTATCTGTTAGGATACAAGTTTGAAGTATTTGAAAGGTTTAAAGATTTTAGAAAGGAAATAAAGAAACAACTTGGGAAAAGTATTAAAGTACTTCGATCGGATCAAGGTGGTGAATACTTAAGCAAAGAGTTTCAAGATTATCTAAGGGACAATGGCATCTTGTCCCAAAGGACTCCACCTTACACGCCATAACATAATGGTGTAGCTGAAAGGCAAAACAGAATCTTGTTGGACATGGTTAGGTCAATGATGCAGCATGCAAGTCTTCCAAAAACCTTTTGGAGTTACGCACTCGAGACCGCTGTTTACTTGTTAAATACAGTCCCGACTAAGGCAATCTTTACTACTCCATATGAGATGTGGAAAAGTAGAAAACCTCATTTATCTTATTTGATGATATGGGGTTGTCCTTCTTATGTGAAGAGGATAGTATCAGACAAGCTAGAGGCTAAGTTTGATAAATGTCTATTTATTGGTTACCCTAAGGAAACGAGGGGTTACCAATTCTATCATCCCTTGGAACAAAAGGTGTTTGTTTCAAGGCATGTTGTATTCTTAGAGGAGTTTCTTTTACAGGAAAATAGTAGGAGTGAGGTTGAACTAAGTGTAGTTCTAGAGGCTCCGGTAGACACAGAAGAGATGTCTAGTCAAGATCCACAGTTGATTACTCATTCGGTTGAGGTAATAGCTGAACCTAATAATACACCACCTCCTTGTAGATCTAGTATGACACGTAGGGTTCCTAAGAGATATGGATTTCTCATAAGTGAATCTAATGGCGTGTTGCTCATAGATGATGAGGAACCTACTAGTTGCGAAGAGTCACTGAATAGTTCAGATAGGGATAGATGGCTAATAGCCATGAAATCGGAAATGGATTCCATGTATGAAAACCAGGTTTGGAACTTAGTAGACCCACCCGAAGGCATAACACCTATAGGGTGCAAGTGGGTTTCAAGAAGACAACCGACATGGATGGTAATATTATTACCTACAAAGCTAGATTAGTGGCAAAAGGCTATCGTCAAAGGCAAGGTGTTTACTATGACGAAACCTTTTCACCAGTAGCTATGCTTAAATCCATTCGGATACTCCTAGCTATGGTAGCTCATTTTGATTATGAGATATGGCAGATGGATGTGAAAATAGCTTTCCTTAATGGAAACCTGTCTGAGGATGTATATATGATACAACCTGAGGGTTTCACATCCATTGACAAGAACAAAGTATGCAAGCATCCAGGAGTTGGAATATCCATTTTGATGAGGCAATCAAATAGTTTGATTTCTCACATAATCCTGAGGAGACCTGTGTGTATAAGAAGGTTAGTGGGAGTGCAGTTGTGTTTCTAGTATTGTATGTCAATGACATATTAATTATAGGAAATGATATTCTTGTTTTGCAAATAGTCAAGGTCTAGTTGTCCAAAATGTTCTCCATGAAAGACATGGGAGAAACAACCTATATTTTGGGGATTAAGATCTATAGAGATAGATCAAATTTGTTGCTTGGTCTTTCACAGTCTACATACATAGACAAAGTGCTAAAACAGTTTAGCATGAAAGAATCCAAGAAAGGTTTTATTCCCATGAGGCTTGGGATTCACCTTTCGAAGTCTATGTGCTCGCGCACTGAAGACAAGAGGATTTGCATGAGTCAGGTCCCATATGCGTCAATTATAGGATCGATCATGTATGCAATGCTATGTACGATGCCCAATGTATCGTACACTTTGAGTGTTACAAATAGATACCAGTTAAGGGAATTGCTTCTCGCTTTGGTCGCTTGTGCATGGCGATCCTATCACACGTCCCCGGATTAAAATTTAATCAACTAAAACTAATCTGGATGGAGATGAATTACCCAAGAAACCGATGCATCATCGTTCTATTCGATTTGAGTAGTCGCTTGAACAAACTAGTTGTTCAAGCAACCTAACTCTTTTCCTCGATTAGCCATGGAATAGATGATCAACGGATCGCCGGTTTTTGTGTTTATCATCGGGGTCAATGTTAATAAATAACATACAAAATACAAAAGAACTAGAATCAAAACTAAACAAGATTATACCTCTTGTTTTACCTCTTGATCTTCTATTGTATTCCTTTCCTCCTCTTGGACGTCGTGTGGGTGAAGATCTTACAAGAGTCGAAGCCTCCTAGATCGCGTCTTCCCTTCCTTGTTCGCTTCAAACAAGGGAAGAACAAAAGCTCCCTTCTTCTCCTTGCTTGCCCTGACAACCAACCACCAAGCTTGGTGTCCGCCGACCCTAAGGAGAGGGAGAGGGTGTGCCGGCCAAGACAAAGGAAGGAGGAACCCTCACCTTTGTTGTCGTCGGCCCTAGGAGAGGAGGAGATGGGGCACCGACCAAAGGTTTGAGAGAGGGTGGCGCCGGCCAAAGGTTGAGAGAAGGGTGGCACCAGCTAAAGGTTGAGAGAAGAGAATCAAAACCCTAACCTTGTTGCTAGCCAAAAAAAAGCAAACCCTAGCCTCCAATGCTTACCGCCCAAGCCTCTCAACCCAACCCAAACCCTAGCACAACCAATTGTATATTTCGCCCAAGCCTCTCCACCACCTTATATAGATCTAGGCTTCATGAGGTATTTATAATAGGCTACAATAGGGACAATGAGGAGGAGTTGGATCTTGGCCACCCAATGGATCTGAACCACAAAAAACCCGATCCATTAATGATGATCCATTCCAGTAGAGGATTATCATTGATCTACCTCACCAACCCCCAAAATTAAATATGGGATCCACATATTATTTGTACAAAATATCTCCCCGTGTTTAAGATATCGAATGTCCATTAATTAATTAAATTACTGACAATTTAATTAATTAATATCTAACTCCATGAGTAGTAGCACTCATCCTTATCATCATGTTGGACCAAGTCCACCTGTAGAATTTACATGATGAACTTTATGAGCTCCTCAAGGGGACATCATCATCCTAGTATATAGGACATGGTTTCCTCCTATAATCAACGACACACCATGTAAATAATATTATTTCCCAACTTACCAGGCATATCGATTTAACACATAAATCTCGCCCATTGGTAAATCAAAGAAATAAATACTAAGTACATGTGCCCATTATTATATCGGGATAAAGAGCATGTGCATCATAATATCTAAGGTCCAATTCAATTATATAGTCAGTATAAATTGAATCACCTCTAAATCGGTCCTCGCTCGAAGATTCTTGGTGTAAAGTGTAGATAAACCAATACCAAATTACACTACAACCATGCCAATGGTTTGTCCAAAACCATCTTGGTTGTGAGCCTCTATTTATACTCTACAAGGAACTGATAACATGATCTTCTGTGCGACACCACACACCATGTTATCTACAATTTAAAGTATCAGATAATATGCATAAATATAAAATGAAAACAATGATCATGTGATTTTTATTTCAAAATGAAGATGTTCATACAAAGAGCTAGGCTTTCAGTATACATCCCAATAATCTCCCACTTATAATTAAAGACTATACTACCATCAAACTGTCATACATCTGATCTCCATTCCCTCCACATGCCTATCAAAAGCTCTCGCTGGAAGGGCCTTAGTGAAAGGATCTGCTAGGTTATCCTCTGATGCAATCTTGGTGACAACAACTTCTCCTCGCTTTACGATCTCTCGTATCAGGTGGTACTTGCGCTTTATGTGTTTACTTACCTTATGGGCTCATGGTTCCTTTGAGTTTGCAACTGAACCACTGTTATCACAATAGATTGTGATAGTTCTGGGCAAACCAGGAATCACATCCAAGTCTATCAAGAAATTCCTGAGCCATATAGCTTCTTTGGCTGCCTAAGAGGCTACCACATACTCAGCTTCCAAGGTAGAGTCTGCCACGCATTTCTGCTTGACACTCCTCCATACAATGACTCCACCTCCCAAAGTAAACACAAAACCCGAGGTAGACTTACTGTTATCCCTATCTAATTGGAAGTCGGAATCTATGTAACCCATAGGGAGTAATTGATCTGTCTGGTATACCAGCATATAATCCCTAGTCCTTCTCAGGTACTTCAATATATGCTTTATCGCAGTCCAATGTCTCTGCCCTAGATTACTTTGATATCTGCTAACCATGCCCACGGCAAAGCAGATATCCGATCTTGTACATAACATAGCATACATGAGGCTTCCTACTGCCGAAGCATAAGGAACTGCCTTCATCTTCTCTATCTCCTTTGATGTTCTAGGACACATCTCTTTAGATAAAGGTACTCCATGCCGAAAAGATAGAAAACCTTTCTTGGAGTTCTGCATGCTAAAACGAGATAGAATAGTGTATATGTATGAAGCTTGAGATAAGCACAACATCCTTTTCTTACGATCCCTTATAACATTGATCCCAAGGATGTGTCCCACTTCTCCCAAGTCCTTCATATCAAATTGTTTGGACAACCATACCCTTACGTCGATAATACTTTGACATCGTTGCCAATGAGAAAAATGTCTTCTATGTATAGTACAAGAAATACCACTACGTTTTCGTCACATATCTTGTATACACAAGACTCATACGGACTTTGAATAAATCTATATGACTGGATTACCTCATCAAAGTGAATGTTCCAAGATCTCAAAGCTTGCTTCAATCCATAAATGGACCGATTAAGCTTGCACACAAGATACTCTTTGCCCTTTGCAATGAATCCCTCTGGTTGCTCCATATAGATGTTTTCTTCAAGACTTCCATTAAGGAAAGTTGTCTTGACATCCATCTACCAAACCTCATAATCCATATGAGCAGCAATAGATAAGAGAATCCGGATAGACTTAAGCATGGCTACCGGTAAAAAGGTCTCCTTATAATCGATACCCTCTTTCTGAGTATACCCTTTCACAACAAGCCTTGCTTTGAAGGTCTCTACCTTTCCGTCTGATCCTCTCTTTCTTTTGTAGATCCACTTGCATCCAATGGCTTTTACACAATTGGGTGGTTTTACTAGCTCCCAGACCTGATTTGAATCCATAGATTCTATCTCAAAATTCATTTCCCTTTGCTAAGATACCGCATCTTTATCTTGGATTGCCCCGTCATATGTCCAAGGATCAGGTTCATGTTCGCCAGGGACAAAATCAAAAGATTCTCCCAAGAACATAAATCTGTCAGGTTGTCTAACAACCCTCCCACTATGATGTGGTATCACTTGTGTATCCTCTGTGACATGCGGTCTGATTACTTATGTCCTCTTGTACCATTGAGTCAAGAAGTGACTTCCCTCTTAATTCCTCGACAATCTTGCTCATGGGCTTGTGGTTCATCACATAGTCTTCCTCTAAAAATCGGGCGTTCGTGCTAACGATCACCCTCTGATCTCTAGGACTATAGGATAAACCACCTTTCATTCCTCTAGGATAGCCTACGAACATGTGCACTTCTGTACGAGATTCCAACTTACCAGCATCTCCCTTCAGCACATGTGCTGGACTACCCCAAATTCGAATATGTCTCAGACTAGGCTTTTGCCCAGTCCACAATTCTGTGGGAGTAGAAGGTACTGATTTAGATGGTACCAAGTTCAAAATATATACTATCGTATCCAGAGAATACCCTCAGAACGAATCTGGTAACTCAGAATAACTCATCATCGATCTAACCATCTCAATAAGAGTCATATTCCTTCGCTCCGCTTCACCATTCTGCTGGGGTGTGTCAGGTGCAGACAATTGGGATTAAATCCCAACCTCTGATAAGTAACTCCTAAACTCTCCCAAGAGGTACTCACCACCACGATCAGATCGTAGTGTCTTGATACTTTTACCTTGATGTTTCTCCACATCAACCTTGAATTCTTTGAACCTGTCAAAGCATTCAGACTTGCGGCGCATCAAGTAAATGTATCCATATCTTGAATAATCATCTATAAAAGAGACAAAATATTCAAAACCACCTCTAGCCTGGATATACATAGGACCACACAAATTAGAATGAACCAATTCTGACACATCTTTGGCTCTATACCCCTTGGCCTTAAAAGGCCTCTTGGTCATTTTACCTTCCAAGCAAGATTCGCAGGTTGGGAAATTTTCCTCCACCAATGAACCCAAAGGTCCATTAAATATCAACCTTTGAATTATACTCAGGTTAATATGACCTAACCTTAGATGCCAAAGATACGTTTGATTCATTTTCAAAGGTTCTTTTCTCTTATTAGATTTTGAAGATGAGTTATTTATTTCTATTTGCATCGTGGGAGCTTTTGGTTCAAGAGTATATAAATTTTCTACCAATGCACTAGAACAGATAATCTTCCTATTCCTTTTTATAACAACTCTGTCATTAAAAGAAATAGAATATCCATCCAAAATCAATTTAGAAACTGAAATCAAATTCTTTCAAAATGAAGGTACATAAAGGCAATTTCTCAGAACCAAAGTTTAATTTCTATCAAAAGATAAATAAACATCTCCCACTACAATAGCCGCCACCTTCGTAGCATTGCCCATGTAGACGGTAATATCTCCCTCAGCTAGTCGTCTGGTTTCCTGGAACTTCTGCAAAGAGTTGCAGACATGATTAGTGGCTCCTGTATCTACACACCAGGTACCTGTAGATAACACCACTAAATATGTTTCAACGACTAAACTAAAAGATATACCTTTGTTCTATTTTCGGTTGGGACAGTCCGCCTTCCAATGTCCAGTCTACTTGCAAGTGAAGCACTTGTCATTCAGCTTCTTCACTCCTACCTGAGGTCCTGCCACCATCTTTGCTACACCTTGTTTCTTCTTCTTCTTACCTTTCGGCTTAGAAGTAGAAACCTTCTGAGCAACCAAAGCCTGAGAACTCTGACGAAAAAGTCCCTCTGCAGCCTAGAGTTCTATCAGAAGCTCCGTCAATTAATACAACCTTTTATTCATGTTGTAATTTATGTGAAACTGCTCAAAACTCCTAGGTAGGATTGGAGAATGATATCGATCTGGGTTTCCTCATCGATTTCCACTCCAAGGACTTCCAGCTAATTCAAATGAGCCATCATCTTGAGAACATGATCCCTCACGGGTGTTCCCTCAACCATGGTGGTCATCATCAAGTTCATCATAGCTTTCTACCTAGCAGCCAGATTCTAGTGTCCGAAAAGTTCCTTGAGATTGAGCATCATGTCATAGGTAGTAGTCTTGGCATGATGTTGATGTTGCAATACATTTGACATAGAAGCCAAAATGTAACACCGCATCATCTCATCAGCCTTGATCCACTTCCTATAACTCTCTTTCTCCATTTCACTAGAATCATCCATAGGCTTAGGAGGACACTCTTCGAAGAGTACATATTTGTACTCCTAAGCAGTTAAGACAATGTTCAGATTCCTTTTCCAATCAACATAGTTAGGTCTAGTAAGTTTGTTTTCTTTCAGAATCACAGCAAGTGGGTTGAAAGTCATTTTGAAAAACCTAAGAATCACATAAATCAAAACATTAGATTTCAATAATTTATTGATTCCTCAAACAATAAAATTTTAAAATCAACCAACACCTCAAAACATCGAGAATTTTGTATGCCACGATAGTTTGGACGTATACGAATTCTACATTTGTAAAAAAAGGTTTTACCCATTAATTTAATTATCCTATCAACCTTACTTTTTGACAAACAAAATTAATAGTTAGTTCCTCTTCGGCCCTACAAATAAAAGCAGTGACTCCGATGGGGAGGATACTTTTATTTGAATCTAAGTGTTTACCATTACCCGATACTAAGGCAATTGTTAGGGCAATCAACCCATGTGATATGGTTTTGATGTGTGTGGCAAAGGGTTTAAGCTAAGATTGTTATGGATTTGATATGTTCATTAAAGTCATGCAAGACTTAGTAATTCGCACATGGATGGAGCATTGGCAAGATTCACCATCTCATGACTCGGTCCTTGAGTCGGTGAAAGAAGCATTGCGGAAGTCGTGCGCTTGGTGCATCCGAGGGACCGCCAGACGAGGAGCATTGGAGTGAAGCTGAAGGAAGTAGACTTCGGAGCAAGATGCGAAGGATGGCACTGCGAAGCCGTGCGCTTGGCGCATCCGAGGGACGTGGCCAGACGAAGAGAACTTCAAAGGTGAGGGACTCCAAGAGTGAGCGATTGTAACTCGGGAAGGGGTAGCTCATAGGTGAAACTTGGCCAAATGGCTAAGTGTCGGATGGGTGTTTCCCGACACCAGTCGACTGCTATAGGTAGCAATTGACTGCTCCAAGTTGACTGGAGACTCGACTGGTGTTCGAGTCAAACTTCTGGCCGAATTGTCGATTGTCAGCTTATGGTAGTCGACTGCTAGCTCCATCAGTCGACTGCCAAGGGGAGCAGTCGACTGATGTTGAGGGTTTCGGGCACAGAAGAGTGAACAGTTGAGTGCTCGCTTTCGGCACTCGACTGTTGGCTCCATCAGTCGACTGATCTGGGAGTAGTTGGATGAAATCCAACGTGGAAGAAGCCATTAGACGGTAACGGCCACAACGACAGTCGACTGATCGGGGCATCAGTCGACTACTGCTATCTCAACGGAAAGAATGGGCTCTTCCCTATAAGAAGGAGCATTTGGACACTTGGAGAGCCTAATGCTTTAACTCCAAACAACACCCAAGTTCCCAAAACGTTTTCCTACTCATCTTACTTGCATTTATCTAAATGCTATTGTAAGAAGAGTGATCTTGTAAGAAAAGGTTACCTCCACCTAGCTTTGTTCAAAGGATAGATTAGTTGAAAGGTTAAGGAGTGATTCACCTTGGAACGAATCGGGTCGTGGATTAGCGACAAGGCTGTGAACCACGTTACATCTCCGGTGTTAGCATTTGTGCTTACTTCTTTCATTTACTTAATTGTCTTTTATTATTCCGTTGTGCTAATAATGTTTGTAGACGATTAAGAGCGATAAACCACCACCGTACACGAGAAAGGCTATTAACCCTCCTCTAGCCGGCCACCGACGTTCCAACAAGTGGTATCAGAGCCAAGGTCGCTTGTCACCGAACTCACTGCCGCTACAATCACGACAACAAAGATGGTCAGCTATAATATTCATCCGCCAAAGTTTGAAGGAGAATTCGCTTGGTGGAAAAAGTGAATGGAGGTATTTTTCGAAATGGATTTTGTTATCATGTTAATAATGGAATCCGGTTTCGATATACCTAGGGATAAAGGGGGGGAGCCAATAGAAAAATCAAGGTGGACCAAGAAGCAAAGAGAGGAGCATCTTGCAAACTCAAAGGCCAAGCACCACCTTTTCAACGTGCTCCCCCAACAAGAGAAAAATAGAATTGGGGAGTGATCAAGTGCCAAAGAGATGTGGGAGAGATTGATTGAGCTTCATGAAGGCACCTCCGAGGCCAAGCTAGTGAGAAGAGACCTCCTCCTCTCCCAATTAAACAACATCAAGTTAGAAAAGGGAGAGAAGGTATTATCGTTGCATTCTTGATTTAAAGAAATCATAATCAGTTTATCAAGTGTAGGTGAAAATCTATCGAACCGGGACATGATCATGAAGGCTATTGATGCATTCCCCCGGTCCTCAAGATGGAGCTCTATGGAGGACTCCTTTTATATTTCAAAAAATCTAGAGTTGAGCACTCTAGAAGAGTTTTTCTCCACCATGGAGCTTCATGAGACAAGGCTTGAAGGGATAATTGAAGAACCAAGTTTAAAGCCAACAAGGGGAGTAGCACTAGTAGCAAAAAAGGGGAAGAAGAAAAAGAAGATGCCACCTTCCTCATCCGATGTAGATTCATCTTCCTCATCAATGGAAACCAATGAGGAAGCATATATGGTAAGGAAAGTAAGGCATGCATTGAAAAATTTTAAATTTAATAAATCTAATGATAGGAGAAGAAGGCCAAGGAAAAAGATTATATGCTATAATTTCCAAGGAGAGGGACACATAAGGGATGATTGTCCCCTCTTGAACAAAAGCAAGGAGGAGAGAAGAAAGAAAGAAGAGAAGAAGAAAGGGAGCAAGAAGAAGGAGGATGAAAAGAAAGCCAAGGAAAAAGGGAAGGCTAAGGCACACAAAGCGGTGACATGGGATGATCCATCATCCTCATCGGAAGAAGAAGAAGCCTTCATAAGCCCTGCCTTAATGGCAATAGAGGACTTGGACACCTCCGAAGAAGAAGAAGAAACAAGCACAAGTGAGGAGAGCTCGAGTGAAGGGGGAGCTTCATCCTCATCCTCATCGACATCACAAAAAGGAGATTTGGTAAGTGAGGTAACAAATCTCCCTCCCAAGAAAATTATGGCTATGATTTCTAGCTTAACTAAGGAATTATTTAGGGCTAAAAAGAAAAATAAGAGTATGCTTGATGAAATTAAGGCCCTAGAAGAAAAGCTAGAAAAATCTTGTTTAAATGTTAATGATAATTCTTTTTCTTCTATTTTGATAATACATGCTCACATGATGATTACATGCCTTTTAATGTTAATGATTCATGTATTAAAGAAAATAAGGCTTTAAGGGAAAAGGTAGATCACCTAACTAAAGCCTTAGAAAAATTCACTATTGACTCCAACACATTGAACATGATTATAGGGAGCCAAAGGGCTAGCTTTAATAAGAAAGGCCTAGGATATAAGGGAAACAAAAATGAAAAGGCCTATCATTGTCTAATTGCTAGGGGTCAAGCCAAATATAAAATGATAGCTAGAAAATGGATCCCTAAGGAATATTTAGTGAACCCTATAGGAAAGAACTTGTATTGGGTTCCTAAATCCATCCTTAAGGGTTAGGAAAACCTTAGGATAGTCAAACATGAGTGGACTTTACTTATATCATATTGAATGGTTGACTTAGGATGATGTGGGTTATAAACTTTTAACATAGTGTTGGGTGATGATAATGTATAACCCATAAATTGAATGCTTGAATCATGATTCATGCTTAATTTTATATTTTATGACCATGTTATGTAATTAGTGATTTATAATCATGATATGCAATAATTGATGATTTATGATCATGATTAATAATTCTTGATGCACGTTCATGATTGGGTTTTTAGGATGATACTTAACCATGGGTAGAATTGCATGAAATTTTGGTTAAGTATAAATACCTTTAGATACATCTCACGTCTCACTATAGGCTAACTTAATTGAAAAACATAGCATGGGTGAGATTATAGGATGATACAAATGACTCACTTATGATTATCACATTTAGATGAGTCATTAAGTGTATCAATAGATTAATCGTAGATCAACTATGGGGAAAGCAAATGTTTAATCAATGGACATATTTCCCATATATCATAGTTTGAAATTTTAAATGTTTTAAAACCATTTTATGTTTCATAAATAGTGAGTTCATGTTTTGAAAAATTTCAAGGCAAAACTAGGTCTCAAAGATGATACAAACTTTAGACGTTTTGCAACTTTTGAGTTTTTACCTAATTTTCGAAAATTAAATTAATTTTCATGAAAAATCATTTTTTACTGATAAAGAAACTCACTAGAAATAGTACTTCAAATTTTATGATTTTTTGAATTTTCTATAATTTCTGGTGCATTTCTGAAGTTCATTTGAAAAATTAGAAAAACCTGAAAATTGAGTGACAACCGACTGATGGACTGATTCAGTCGACTGATGTACTGTGCACGAGCACAGTAACCTGTTTTATCAGGTTTTGGGTAGGTTTTTGGTATTTTCTTCCATTAGACTTGATGTCATGCGTGTATAACATTTATATATTATTTTTATTAGTGTCAAAGGGGGAGAAATGATAGGTTTAAGTTAATCATGCTAAGGGGGAAATTTTAGCATGTCTTAAGGGGGAGTTGCATGTTTAATGGGGAGTTTTTATACTCATGTTATTTACATGCTTTCTTGCCTTATGTATTTGTGTTAATATTTTACCTAAGCAAGCGGATTACCACACATCAAAAAGGGAGAGATTGTTAGGGCAATCAACCCATGTGATATGGTTTTGATGTGTGTGGCAAAGGGTTTAAGTTAGGATTGTTATGGATTTGATATGTGCATTGAAGTCATGCAGGACTTAGTAATTCGCACATGGATTGAGCATTGGCAAGATTCACCATCTCATGACTCGATCCTTGAGTCGGTGAAAGATGCATTGCGGAAGCCGTGCGCTTGGTGCATCCGAGGGACCGTCGGACGAGGAGCATTGGAGTGAAGCCGAAGGAAGTATACTTTAGGGCGAGACGCGAAGGATCACGCTGCGAAGCCGTGCACTTGACGCATCCGAGGGACGTGGCCAGACGAAGAGAACTTCAAAGGCGAGGGACTCCAAGGGAATGAGAGTGAGCGATTGTAACCCGGGACGGGGTAGCTCATAGGTGAAAAATGACCAAACTCCTAAGTGTCGGATGGGTGTTTCCTGACACCAGTCGATTGCTCAAAGTCGACTGGGTTTCAAGTCAAGTTACAGCGAGCGATCGACTACCGGCTTATGGCGATCGACTCCTAGCTCCATCGATCACGCGAGGAGCATTCGGTGATGTCGAGGGTTCGGCAAAAGCGGCGATTGAGTGCTCTCTTTCGTCACTTGACTGTTGGCTCCATCAGTCGACTGATGGGACGATCAATCGACTGATGTGGGAGCTGTTGGATGAAATCCAACGTGGAAGAAGTCGTTAGAGGGCAACAGCCACAGCGACAGTCGACTGATCGGGGCATCAATCGACTACTGCTAGCTCAACGGGAAGAATGGGCTCTTCTCTATAAGAAGGAGCCTTTGGACACTTGAAGAGTCTAAAGCTTTAACTCCAAACAACACCCAAGTGCCCAAAACATTCTCCTACTCTTCTTACTTGCATCTATCTAAATCCTATTGTAAGAAGAGTGATCTTGTAAGAAAAGGTTACCTCCACCTAGCTTTGTGCAAAGGAGAGATTAGTGAAAAATTAAGGAGTGATTCACCTTGGAACGAATCGGGTCATGGATTAGCGGCAAGACCGTGAACCACGTTACATCTCCGGTGTTAGCATTTGTTCTTACTTCTTTCATTTACTTAATTGTCTTTTATTATTCTGTTGCGCAAATATTGTTTGTAGATGATTAAGAGCGATCAACCACCACCGTACACGCGAAATGCTATTCACCCCCCTCAAGCCGGCCACCGACGTTCCAACAAGTGGTATCAGAGCCAAGGTCGCTTGTCACCGGACTCACTGCCACTACAATCACGACAACAAAGATGGTCAGCTCCAATATGTTGGGATGTATACTGAAAAGTCTATCTTTTATATGAACATCTTTATTTTGAAATAAGAATCACATGATCATTGTTTGCATATTTATGGTTATGCGTATTGTCTAATACATTAAATTATAGATAACATGGTGTGTGGTGTCACACGGGAGATCATGTTATCGGCCCCTTGTAAAGTATAAGTATAGGCTCACAATCGAGATGACTTTGGACAAACCATTGGTATGGTTGTAGTGTGATTTGGTATTGATTTGTCTTGACCATAGAATCACACTAGTACACTTTTTGTGTATTGAACAGGACCGACTTAGAGGTGATTTGATTTATTGCTGACTACATAATCTTATCGGACCTCATATATTATATTGTACATACTCTTAATCCCGATATAATAATGGGCATATATACTTAGTATTCATTTATTTGATTTATCAATGGGCGAGATTTATAGATTAAATCGATAGACTTGGTAAGTTGGGAAATGATATTATTTATATGGTGTGTCATTGATTATAGGAGGAAACTGTGTCTTATATATTAGGATGATGATGTCCCCTTGAGGAGCTCATAAGGTTCATCATGTAAACCCTGCAGGTGGACTTGGTCTGGCATGATGAAAAGGTTGAGTGGTACTACCCATGGAATTAGATGTTGATTAATTAATGGTCAGTAAATTAATTAATCGACGAACATTCGAGATCTTAAACACGGGGAGAAAAATGTACAAATAATATATGGAGCTCATATTAACTTATGGGAGTTGGTGAGGTAGATCAATGATAATCCTTTAGTAGATTGGATTATCATTAATGGATCGGACTTTATGTGGGCTTGATCCATTGGGTGGCAAAGATCCAACTCCTCCTCATGGTCTCTATTGTAGCCTATTAATACCTCATGAAGCCTAGATCCAATGGATGAAAACAAAACTCTAGATCCAAAGGTAGAGATTAAATCTCTAGATTCGACGGTTGAGATTAAATCTCTAGATCCAACGGTTGAGATTAAATCCCTAGAACCAATGGTGGAGATTAAAACAAGGCTTATCCCTAACTCTATAAAAGGAGAGGAGGGGTGGGCGGCAAGATGAATCCCATTAGAGATAGGATTAGGGCAAGCGGCGGCAAGCAAGGGGATTAGGGTTTAGGTGTTGGCGGCACTAAATAAGGAAAAGTTTTCCTTATCTTCTTCTTCTTCCTTGGTGGTCGGCGCCCATACAGCTCTTCCCTCCCTTGGCCAGCGTCCAAACCAGCCCTTCTCCTTCTCCTTGGCCGGTGGAAACAAGACTTAGGGTCTTCCCTTGGAGTCTTGGTCGGTTTCCATCTTATTCTTCTTCTCCTTCTTGGCCGGCGGCAAGCACCAAGCTTGGAGCTTGGTGGTTGGTTGAAAGAAGGAGAAGTCCTTTGTTTCTTAGTCTTCCTCTTATTCGGAGTGAGCAAGGAAGGAAGATTGGTGATCTAGGAGCTTCGACTTTTTGTAGATCGTCGCCCACACGACGTCCAAAAGGAGGAAGGACATACGATAGAAGATCGAGAGGTATAATACTTGTCTATTTTCTTATGTAACATGTTTATGATTGTTTTCAATTATATATGCATGACATATTCTGTTTTGTGACTAATATAACTTGGACCCCGAAGATAAACACAAAAGCCAACGATCCGTACATCGTCTATTCCACGGCTATTCATAGAATAGAGGTTGGTTGCTTGAACAACAAGTTTGTTCAAGTGACTACTCTAATCGAATAGCACGACGATGAAACGGTTTCTTGGGAAATTCCTCTTTTCAAGGATAATTTTTTTTTATTCGGGGATGTAGAAGGGATCGCCATGAACAAGCGATCGAGTTAAAGTGGGAAGCGAAGTTCCTACCTTCAAGTGGTATCAGAGCCACGGTTTCCGATTTTGTGTGTTTAGGATTCGGTTACTTTTATGCACTTTTCATATATTATATGTGCTGGATAATAGTAGGATATGCGTAGGTTAAATCTTTGATTGCAGGCATAGGATCCAACTATTATGGCCATATGTGTGTATGTGATTGTATGTGTATAATTGTATATTTTGTTGAATCCTCGGGGTTGACGAGGCTAGTATTTAATTTTTGTAAATTAGATACGGCATTGTTTAGCCACTCTTTTTATTTTAGTTTACTTTTGATCTAGATTTCATGTACACTTCCTCATGGAGTATAGAATCAATGGATGTAAATTAAAATATTTTTTTCTCGGCTCGGATCTCCGGATGGCTCGTACATGGCATAGGAGGAGAGGACGAGATGGCGATACGACGGGAGACATATTGAAGACAAAAGCCATAATAGTTGGAAAATTATTATTTTTCATATTTATTGCTTATTGTTTGATATGCATGTTGTAGGCTAAAAAATTTGTCAATTTCAAATTACTAAGTGGGAGAGGGGTATTTTTATAAATTCCTATGGCCTCCATTACGATTTGACATGTGATGCAAACAAACTTGAGCGACGGCTCTAAGTGCCCTCCTCCCCATCGGATGAGTTTGTTTGCGGATCACAAGGTTGAATATGGTTATAGAAAATTATTAAGGAGCATGTGTACTTCCCCATCGGAAGGCACATAACCCGAGATAATTACCTTAGTACCAAGTAATGGTGAACACTTAGATACAAATATAAGTATCCTCCCCATCGGAGTCACTGCTTTTATTTGTAAGGCCAAAGAGGAACCAACTATTAATTTTACTTGTCAAAAAGTTAGGTTGACAAGATAGTAAAATTAATGGGTAAAACCTCCTCTTAAAAATGTAGAATTCGTATACGTCCACACTATCGTGGCATACGATATTCTCGGTGTTTTGAGGTGTTGGTTGATTTTATAATTTTATTGTTTGAGGAATCAATAATTTTTTGAAATCTAATGTTTTGATCTATGTGCTTCTTAGGTTTTCTTTCAAAATAACTTTCAACCCGCTTGATGTGATATTGAAAAAAAATAAACTTACTGGACCCAATTATGTTGATTGGAAGAGGAATCTTGACATTGTCTTGACTGCTGAGGAATACAAATATGTACTCCTCGAAGAGTGCCCTCCTAAGCCTACGGATGATTCTGGAGAAAAGGAGAAGGAGAGTTATAAGAAGTGGATTAAGGCCGATGAGATGGCGCGGTGTTACATTTTGGCATCTATGTCAAATGTACTGCAACATCAGCATCAAGCCATGCCCACTGCTTATGACATGATGCTCAATCTCAAAGAACTTTTTGAACACCAGAATCAGGCTGCTAGGCAAGAAGCCATGAGGATCTTGATGACGACCACCATGATCAAGGGAACACCCATGAGGGATCATGTTCTCAAGATGATGGCTCATTTAAATGAGTTGGAAGTCCTTGGAGCTGAGATCGATGGGGAAACCCAGGTCGATATCATTCTCCAGTCTCTACCTAAAAGTTTTGAGCAGTTTCGCCTGAACTACAACATGAACAAGAGGTTATATTCATTAGCGGAGCTTCTGACAGAACTCTAGGCAGCAGAGGGGCTATTTCGTCAGAGTGCTCAGGCCCATGCCATGGTTAACCAAAAGGTTTCTACTTCTAAGCCGAAAGGCAAGAAGAAGAAGAAACAAGTTGGGGCAAAGGCGGTGGGAGGAACACAGGGAGTGAAGAAGCCGAAAGGCAAGTGCTTCACTTATGTAAGGGACAACTGGAAGAAGGGCGCCTAACCGCAAGAAGAACAAAGGTATATCTTTTGGTCTAGTCGTTGAAACATGTTTAGCGGTGTTATCTACCAGCACCTGGTGTGTAGATACGGGAGTCACTGATCATGTCTGCAATACTTTGTAGGGGTTCCAGGAAACCAGACGACTGGCTGAGGGGGAGATTATTGTATACTTGGGCGATTCCACGAAGGTGGTGGCGGTTGAAGTGGGAGACGTTTATTTATCTTTTGTGAAAAATAAAGTTTTGGTTCTTAAGAATTGCCTTTATGTACCTTTATTTAGAAAGTATTTAATTTTGGTTTCTAAATTGTTTATAGATGGATATTCTATTTAATTACAGAGTTGTTATAAAAAGGAATAGGGACATTATCTGTTCGGGTGCATTGATAGGAAATTTATACACACTTAAACCAAAAGCTCCCATGATGCAAATAGAAGCTAATAACTCATCTTCTAATTCCAATAAGAGAAAAGAACCTTCGAAGATGAACCAAACATATCTTTGGCATCTTAGGCTTGGTCATATTAACCTAAGCAGAATTCAAATGTTGATAGCTGATGGACCTCTGGGTTCATTAGTGGTGGAAGATTTCCCAACCTGCGAATCTTGCTTGGAGGGTAAAATGACCAAGAGGCCTTTTAAGGCCAAGGGGTATAGAGCCAAAGATGTGTTAGAATTGGTTCATTTTGATTTTTGTGTGGTCATATGTCTATCCAGGCTAGAGGTAGTTTTGAGTATTTCATCTCTTTTATAGACGATTATTCAAGATATGGATACATTTACTTGATGCGCCGCAAGTCTGAATGCTTTGACAAGTTCAAAGAATTCAAGGCTGATGCGGAGAAACGTCAAGGTAAAAGTATCAAGACACTACGATCTGATCGTGGTGGTGAGTACCTCTTGGGAGAGTTTAGGAATTACTTATCAGAGGTTGGGATTCAATCCCAATTGTTTGTACCTGGCATACCCCAGCAGAATGGTGTAGCAGAGTGAAGGAATAGGACTCTTATGGAGATGGTTAGATCGATGATGAGTTATTCTGAGTTGCCAGATTCATTCTGGGGATATGCTCTAGATACGGCGGTGTACATTCTGAACTTAGTTCCATCTAAATCAGTGCCTTCTACTCCCACAGAATTGTGGACTGGGCGAAAGCCTAGTCTAAGACATATTCGGATTTGGGGGAGTCCAACACATGTGCTGAAGGTGGATGTTGGTAAGTTGGAACCTCGTACAGAAGTACGCATGTTCGTAGGCTATCCTAGGGGAACGAAAGGTGGTTTGTTTTATAGTCCTAGAGATCAGAAGGTGATCGTTAGCACGAACGCCAGATTTCTAGAGGAAGACTATGTGATGAACCACAAGCCCATGAGTAAGATTGTTCTAGAGGAAATAAAAGGGGAAGTCGCTTCTTCAGTACCACCGGTACAAGAGGATATACCACAAGTCACTACACCGCGTGTCACAGAGGATACACAGATGATACCTCGTCATAGTGGGAGGGTTTTGAGACAACCTAATAGATTCATGTTCTTGGGAGAATCTTCTGATTTGATCCCTAGCGAACATGAACCTTATCCCTGGACATATGAAGAGGCAATCCAAGATAAAGATCGGATATCTTGGACAAAGTCTGATGAATCTTTGAGATTGAATCTATGGATTCGAATCAGGTCTGGGAGCTAGTATAACCATCCGATGGTGTAAAAACCATTGGATGCAAGTGGATCTACAAAAGAAAGAGAGGAATAGATGGGAATGTAGAGACCTTCAAAGCGAGGCTTGTTGCGAAGGGGTATACTCAGAAAGAGGGTATCGATTATGAGGAGACCTTTTCACCGGTGGCCATGCTTAAGTCTATCCGGATTCTCTTATGCATTGCAGCTCATATGGATTATGAGGTGTGGCAGATGGATGTCAAGACAGATTTTCTTAATGGAAGTCTTGAGGAAAACATATATATGAAGCAACCAGAGGGATTCATTGCGAAGGACAAAGAGTATCTTGTATGTAAGCTTAATCAGTCCATTTATGGATTGAAGCAAGCTTCGAGGTCTTGGAACATCCGCTTTGATGAGGTAATTCAGTCTTATGGATTTATTCAAAGTTCGGATGAGTCTTGTGTATACAAGAGATGTGATGGAAACGTAGTGGTATTTCTTGTACTATACGTAGATGACATTTTGTTAATTGGCAACAATGTCAAGGTGTTATCGGACGTAAGGGTATGGTTGTCCAAACAGTTTGATATGAAGGACTTGGGAGAAGTGGGACACATCCTTGGGATCAAGGTTATAAGGGATCGCAGGAAAAGGATATTGTGCTTATCTCAAGCTTCATACATAGACACTATTATGGATCGTTTTAGCATGCAAAACACCAAGAAAAGTTTTCTACCTTTCAGGCATGGAGTTCCTTTATCTAAGGAGATGTGTCCTAGAACATCTGTGGAGATAGAGGAGATGAAGGCGGTTCCTTATGCTTCGGCGGTAGGAAGCCTCATGTATGTTATACTATGTACGAGACCCGGATATACGCTATCTTTGCCATGGGCATGGTCGTGATATCGAGTAATCGGGCGAGGACATTGGACTGCGGTAAAGCATATATTGAAGTACCTGAGAAGGACTAGGGATTATATGCTAGTTTACCAGGCAGACCAATTACTCCCTGTGGGTTATACGGATTTCGACTTCCAATCATATAGGGATAACAGTATGTCTACCACAGATTTTTGTGTTTACTTTGGGAGGTGGAGCCATTGTATGGAGGAGTGTCAAGCAGAAATGCGTGGCGGACTCTACCATAGAAGATGAGTATGTGGCATCCTCTTAGGCGGCCAAAGAAGTTGTGTGGCTCAAGAACTTCCTGATGGACTTGGATGTGATTACTGGTTTACCCAGAACTATCACAATTTATTGTGATAATAGTGGTGCAGTTGCAAACACGAAGGAACCACGAGCCCATAAGGCAAGTAAACACATAGAGCGCAAGTACCACCTGATACGAGAAATCGTAAAAAGAGGAGAAGTTGTTGTGGCCAAGATTGCATCGGAGGATAACCTAGCAAATCCTTTCACTAAGGCCCTTCCGACGAGAGCTTTTGATAGGCATGTGGAGGGAATGGGAATCAGATGTATGACAGTTTGAGGACAGCATAGTCTTTTAGTATAAGTGAGAGATTGTTGGGATGTATACTGAAAAGTCTATCTTTTGTAAGAACATCTTTATTTTGAAATAAGAATCACATGATCATTGTTTGCATATTTATGGTTATGCATATTGTCTAATACATTACATTGTAGATAACATGGTGTGTGGTGTCACACGGGAGATCATGTTATCGACCCCTTGTAAAGTATAAGTATAGGCTCACAATCGAGATGGCTTTGGACAAACCATTTGTATGGTTGTAGTGTGATTTGGTATTGGTTTGTCTTGACTATAGAATCACACTAGTACACTTTGTGTGTATTGAGCAGGACCGACTTAGATGTGATTCGATTTATTGCTGACTACATAATCGAATCAGACCTCAGATATTATATTGTACATACTCTTAATCCCGATATAATAACGGGCACATATACTTAGTATTCATTTCTTTGATTTACCAATGGGCGAGATTTATAGATTAAATCGATAGGTTCGGTAAGTTGGGAAATGATATTATTTATATGGTGTGTCATTGATTATAGGAGGAAACCGTGTCCTATATATTAGGATGATGATGTCCCCTTGAGGAGCTCATAAGGTTCATCATGTAAACCCTGCATGTGGACTTGGTCCGGCATGATGAAAAGGTTGAGTGGTACTACTCTTGGAATTAGATGTTGATTAATTAATGGTCAGTAAATTAATTAATCGACGGACATTCGAGATCTTAAACACGGGGAGAAAAATGTTCAAATAATATATGGAGCCCATATTAACTTATGGGGGTTGGTGAGGTAGATCAATGATAATCCTTTAGTAGATTGGATTATCATTAATGGATCGGACTTTATGTGGGTTTGATCCATTGGGTGGCCAAGATCCAACTCCTCCTCATGGTCCCTATTGTAGCCTATTAATATCTCATGAAGCCTAGATCCAATGGATGAAAACAAAACTCTAGATCCAAAGGTAGAGATTAAATCTCTAGATCCGACGGTTGAGATTAAATCTCTAGATCCGACGGTTGAGATTAAATCCCTAGAACCAATGGTGGAGATTAAAACAAGGCTTATCCCTAACTCTATAAAAGGAGAGGAGGGGTGGGCGGCAACATTAATCCCATTAGAGATAGGATTAGGGCAAGCGGCAGCAAGCAAGGGGATTAGGGTTTAGGTGTTGGCGGCACCAAATTAGGAAAAGTTTTCCTTATCTTCTTCTTCTTCCTTGGTGGCCATCGCCCATACAACTCTTCCCTCCCTTGGCCAGCGTCCAAACCAGCCCTTCTCCTTCTCCTTGGCAGGTGGAAACAAGACTAAGGGTCTTCCCTTGGAGTCTTGGCCGGTTTCCATCTTATTCTTCTTCTCCTTCTTGGCCGGCGGCAAGCACCAAGCTTGGAGCTTGGTGGTTGGTTGAAAGAAGGAGAAGTGCTTTGTTTCTTAGTCTTCCTCTTGTTCGGAGCGAGCAAGGAAGGAAGATTGGTGATCTAGGAGCTTCGACTTTTGGTAGATCGTCACCCACACAACATCCAAAAGGAGAAAGGACATACGATAGAAGATCGAGAGGTATAATACTTGTCTATTTTCTTATGTAACATGTTTATGATTGTTTTCAATTATATATGCATGACATATTCTATTTTGTGGCTAATATAACTTGAACTCCAAACATAAACATTAAAGCCGGCGATCCGTACATCGTCTATTCTGCGGCTATTCGTAGAATAGAGGTTGGTTGCTTGAACAACAAGTTTGTTCAAGTGACTACTCTAATCGAATAGCACGATGATGAAACAGTTGCTTGGGTAATCATTCTTGTCAAGGATAAATTTTTTTTATCCGGGAACGTAGAAAGGATCGCCATGAACAAGCGACCGAGTTGAAGTAGGAAGCGAAGTTTCCTACCTTCACAATATTCATCCGCCGAAGTTTGAAGGAGAATTCACTTGTTGGAAAAAGAGAATGGAGGTAGTTTTTGAAATGGAGTTTGATATCATGTTAATAATAGAATCTGGTTTCGATATACTTAGGGATGAAGAGGGGGAGCCAATAGAAAAATCAAGGTGGACCAAGAAGCAAAGGGAAGATCATCTTGCAAACTCAAAGGCCAAGCACCACCTTTTCAAAGTGTTCCCCCAACAAGAGATAAATAGAATTGGGGAGTGCTCAAGTTCCAAAGAGATGTGGGAGAGATTGATTGAGCTTCATGAAGGCACCTCCGATGATAAGCCAGCGAGAAGAGACCTCCTCCGCTCCCAATTGAACAACATCAAGTTAGAAAAGGGAGAGAAGGTATTATTGTTGCATTCTCGATTTAAAGAAATCATAATTGCTTTATCAAGTGTAGGTGAAAAGCTATCGAACCGGGACATGATCATGAAGGTTATTGATGCATTCCCCCGGTCATCAAGATGGAGCTCTATGGTGGACTCCTTTTATATTTCGAAAAATCTAGAGTTGAGCACTCTAGAAGAGTTTTTCTCCACCATGGAGCTTCATGAGACAAGGATTGAAGGGAAAATTGAAGAACTAAGTTTAAAGCCAACAAGGGGAGTGGCACTAGTAGCAAACAAGGGGAAGAAGAAGAAGGAGACGTTGTAGGGGATCGATCGGCCGGCTAGAGGGGGGTGAATAGCCCTCTTTCGTTGGATGAAGTAATTTTCTCGTCTACAAACAAGATTAGCGCAACGGAAACAACAAGACGAGAAAATAAACAATGAAGAATACAAACAATGCTAACACCGAAATATAACGTGGTTCACGGCTACGCCGCTAATCCACGGTCTGATTCGTCCCCGATGAATCACTCCACAACCAAATCACTATCGGTCTCTCCTTTTCACTAAGCTAGGTGGAGGTAACCCTTACAACTCAAAGACACTCCTTCTTTTACAATAGATGTGAAAGAAAGCTAAGAGAAGGAGTTTGAATCTTGTAGAGCACTTGGATGGTCAAGTCCAACGGATCCCTTGGTACGATGGATCCATCGATCAGCCTCCGTAGTCGGATCGTTAAACCCTCTTGACGGTTGATGCTACCTTGGCAGATTGATGGTCTTGGTAGTCGACTGCCAACATATGGCGCGATCAGGCCTAAAACCACTCGATCAAATACGGTCGAACCCATTCGACTCGAGTAGTCGTCATTCCATGGCGCGATGTCGGGAAAACTCAGCCGAAACTTAGCCATTTCGGCCAAGTTCACCTAATGAGCTACTTACAATTCACTCATTCTCTCATCTCACTCGAAGTCCCTCGCCGAAGTTCTCTTCGTTCACGACCACGTCCCTCGGCAGCATCAGGTGCACGGCTCTGCAATGCTCCTTCGCGTCTCTTGCCTTCGAAGTCTGCTTCCTTGGCTTCGCTTCAAGTCATCTCGTCCGGTGGTCCCTCGGCAGCATCAAGCGCACGGCTCTGCAATGCTCCTTCTCCAACTCAAGCACGAGGTTGTGAGTGGTGAATTCGCCAAGGCTCCATGTGTGAATTACTAAGTCCTGCATGACTTCAACGCACATATCAAATCACAATAACAAACTAACTTAAACCCTTTGCCACACACATCAAAACCATATCACGGCAAGAGATTGCCCTAACATGTGTTTCATGTTAGGTGATGATAAGTCTTGCTTTGGTTGTTAGGTGATGATAATGCACCTATAAGTTGATGAATACATGTGTTTCATGATCATAATGTGAAATTAATTCATATACATCTTTATGATCATGTGGAATGATAGGATGATTCTTAATCTTGATAGAATTGCATGAAAATAATGGTTAAGTATATACAAATACCTTTAGGATACATCTCACACTCACCATAGGCTACTTTGATTGAAAACTTAGCATGAGTGAGATGTTAGGATGATACAAATATCTACTAGTGCCTATGGCATTTAGATGGTCATTTAAGGTATCAAAATAGCAATAATAGACCAATCATGGGGAAGGCTTATGTTTAATTCATAGACATATTGCCCAAAGATCATGGTTGGATATTTCATATGTTTTCAAAACAATTTCTTACTTTAAATTCAGTGTGTTCATGTTTTGAAACAATCCAAAGCAAGACTAGGTGTTAAAATGGATACTAACATGATCAAAACCTAGTAGTTTTTAAAGCGTTTGGATTTTTGGAAAATCTTTGAAAATATAATTATTTTTCATGGAAAATTATTTTTCATTGATAAAGAACCCTAAAATAAATGTGTTCCCCAAATTTCACTATTTTTTGAATTTTTTGGAATTTTTAATGCATTTCTGAATTTCGTCCAGAAAATCAGAATTGATGTTTTCTTTGTGCCAATTGACTATCATACTGATAGCAGTCGACTGATGGACTATAAACGAGCACAATAACCTTATTTTATCAGGTTTTTGACTGATTTTAATTTTTGTTTCTCTCTATACTTGATGTCATGATATATAAACATTGTTTAATCTTGTTGATGGTGTCAAAGGGGGAGAAAACTATATGTTTAAGTAAGGGGGAATATATTTAGGGGGAGTTTCATGTATTAAGGGGGAGAGTTGCTAATCATGTTATTCACATTCTTTCTTTTCTTAATATTTTATCAAATGTTTTTACCTAACTTAAACGGATTGCCACATATCAAAAAGGGGGAGATTGTTAAGGCAATCTCTTGTCGTGATATGGTTTTGATGTGTGTGGCAAAGGGTTTAAGTTAGTTTGTTATTGTGATTTGATATGTGCGTTGAAGTCATGCAGGACTTAGTAATTCGCACATGGAGCCTTGGCGGGTTCACCACTCACAACCTCGTGCTTGAGTCAGAGAAGGAGTATTGCAGAGTCGTGCGCTTGATGTTGCCGAGGGACCGCCAGACGAGATGACTTGAAGCGAAGCCAAAAGCGAACCGAAGGCAAGAGACGCGAAGGAGCATTGCAGAGTCGTGCGCCTAATGCTACCAAGGGGCGTGGCCACGAACGAAGAGAGCTTCAGCGAGGGACTTCGAGTGAGATGAGAGAATGATTGAATTGTAAGTAGCTCATTAGGTGAACTTGGATGAAATGGCTAAGTGTCAGATGAGTTTTCGATATCGATCATGCCATGGAATGGCGATCGCTCTAAGTCGAATGGGTTCGATATCCGGTATCGAGTGGTTTTAGGCCGCGACTACCATATGTTGGCGATCATGTTGCCAAGACCATCAATCAACTGTCGAAGGTAGCAGTCGACTGGTCAAGAGGGTTTGGGCCACAGAACCACTCGTAGCTAACTCGGGCGTCGACGGAGGGGCGTGATCGTGATGGATCCATCGATCCGCCAAGGGATCCGTTGGACTACAACGGTCAGGATCTGACATGTTCGGAGGTCGTTGAAGTGGTGGCAGTCGACTGCCAAGGGTGGCAGTCGACTGGTGGCGGCCAATGGGAAGAAATCAGCCCTCTCTATAAAAAGAGAGGGTGTGGGCTTTTGGATGGCTAATGCTTATGCTCTAAGTGACCATCTAAGTGCTCTACAAGATTCAAACTCCTTCTTTTAGCTTTCTTTCACATCTATTGTAAAAGAAGGAGTGTCTTTAAGTTGTAAGGGTTACCTCCACCTATCTTAGTGCAAAGGAGAGACCGATAGTGATTTGGTTGCGGAGTGATTCACCGGGGACGAATCAGACCGTGGATTAGCGGCGTAGTCGTGAACCACGTTATATTTCGGTGTTAGCATTGTTTGTATTCTTCATTGTTTATTTGCTTGTCTTATTGTTTCCGTTGCGCTAATCTTGTTTGTAGATGAGCAAATTACTTCATCCAACGAAAGAGGGCTATTCACCCCCCTCTAGCTGGCCGATCGATCCCCTACAGATGCCACCTTCCTCATCCGATGAAGATTCATCTTCCCTATCAATGGATAGCAATGAGGAAGCATATATGGTAAGGAAGGTAAGGCGTGCATTGAAAAATTTTAAATTTAATAAATCTAATGATAGGAGAAGAAGGCCAAGGAGAAAGATCATATGCTATAATTCTCAAGGAGAGGGACACATAAGGGATGATTGTCCCCTCTTGATCAAAAGCAAGGAGGAGAGAAGAAAGAATGAAGAGAAGAAGAAAGGAAGCAAGAAGAAGGAGGATGAAAAGAAATCCAAGGAAAAAGGGAAGGCTAAGGCACACAAAGCGGTGACATGGGATGATCCATGATTCTCATCAGAAGAAGAAGAATCCTTCACAAGCCTTGCCTTAATGGCAATAGAGGACTTGGACACCTCCTCCTCAGAAGAAGAAACAAGCACAAGTGAGGAAAGCTTAAGTGAAGGGGGAACTTCATCCTCATCCTCATCGACATCACAAGAAGGATATTTGGTAAGTGAGGTAACAAATCTCCCTCCCAAGAAAATTATGTCTATGATTTCTAGCTTAACTAAGGAATTATTTAGGGCTAAAAAGAAAAATAAGAGCATGCTTGATGAAATTAAGGCCCTAGAAGAAAAGCTAGAAAAATCTTGTTTAAATGTTAATGATAATGCTTTTTCTTCTAGTTTTGATAATACATGCTCACATGATGATTACATGCCTTTTAATGTTAATGATTCATGTATTAAAGAAAATAAGGCTTTAAGGGAAAAGGTAGATCACCTAACTAAAGCCTTAGAAAAATTCACTATTGACTCCAACACATTGAACATGATTATAGGGAGCCAAAGGGCTAGCTTTAATAAGAAAGGCCTAAGATATAAGGGAAACAAAAATGAAAAGGTCTATCTTTGTCTAATTACTAGGGGTCAAGCCAAATATAAAATGATAGCTAAAAAATGGATCCCTAAGGAATATTTAGTGAACCCTATAGGAAAGAACTTATATTGGGTTCCTAAATCCATCCTTAAGGGTTAGGAAAACCTTAGGATAGTCAACCTTGAGTGGACTTTACTTATATCATATGGAATGGTTGACTTAGGATGATGTGGGTTATAAATTTTTAGCATAGTGTTGGGTGATGATAATGTATAACCCATAAATTGAATGCTTTAATCATGATTCATGCTTAATTTTATATTTTATGATCATGATATGTAATTAGTGATTTATAATCATGATATGCAATAATTAATGATTTATGATCATGATTGATAATTCTTGATGCATGTTCATGATTGGGTTTTTAGGATGATACTTAACCATGGGTAGAATTGCATGAAATTTTGGTTAAGTATAAATACCTTAGATACTTCTCACATCTCACTATGTAATTGCATCACTGATGCATCAAGCTGGGTAGATGATGTGCATATAAAGATCCAAGGGTAGATGGCATAAGGCCTAACCCATCGCCATGGTCCCTATAAGGACAGAGCATAATACGTAACTGAATGGGAAAAGAAAATGTTTAATCAATGGACATATTGCCCATAGATCATAGTTGGATATTTTAAATGTTTTAAAATCATTTTATGTTTCATAAATAGTGAGTTCATGTTTTGAAAAACTTCAAGGCAAAACTAGGCCTCAAAGATGATACAAACTTTAGACTTTTTTCAACTTTTGAGTTTTTGCCTAATTTTCTAAAATAAAATGATTTTTCATGAAAAATTATTTTTCACTTATAAAGGAACTCACTATAAATATGTACTTCAAATTTCATGATATTTTGAATTTTCTATAATTTCTGGTGCATTTCTGAAGTTCATTCAAAAAATCAGAAACACTTGAAAATTGAGTGTCAGTCGACTGATGGACTGATTCAGTCGACTGATGTACTATGCACGAGCACAGTAACCTGTTTTATCAGGTTTTGGGTTCGTTTTTTGTATTTTCTTCCATTAGACTTGATGCTATCCGTGTATAACATTTATATAATGTTTTTGATGGTGTCAAAGGGGGAGAAATGATAGGTTTAAGTTAATCAGGCTAAGAGGGAAAATTTAGCATTTCTTAAGGGGGAGTTGCATGTTTAAGGGGGAGTTTTTATACTCATGTTATTTACATGCTTTCTTGCCTTATGTATTTGTGTTAATGTTTTTACCTAACTTAAACGGATTGCCACACATCAAAAAGGGGGAGATTGTTAGGGCAATCAACCCATGTGATATGGTTTTGATGTGTGTGGCAAAGGGTTTAAGTTAGGATTGTTATGGATTTGATATGTGTGTTGAAGTCATGCAGGACTTAGTAATTCGCACATGGATGGAGCATTGGCAAGATTCACCATCTCATGTCTCAGTCATTGAGTCGGTGAATGATGCATTGCGGAAGCCGTCCGCTTGGTGCTTCTGAGGGACCGTTGAACAAGGAGCATTGGAGTGAAGCCGAAGGAAGTAGACTTCAGGGTGAGACGCAAAGGATGGCACTGCGAAGCCGTGCACTTGGCGCATCCGAGGGACGTGGCCGGACGAAGAGAACTTCAAAGGCTAGGGACTCCAAGGGAATGAGAGTGAGCGATTGTAACCCGGGACGGGGTAGCTCGTAGGTGAAACTTGGCCAAATGGCTAAGTGTCAGATGGGTGTTTCAGACACGATCATTGCTATAGGTAGTAGTATCATTGCTCTTATATTGGAGACTCGGTGGTGTTCGAGTCAAACCTGGCGAGCTTATTTGCTAGCTTGTGGCGATCGCTAGCTCCATCGATTATTGCGGGAGCGATCGTGATGTCTAGGGTTTCGAGCATAGAAGCTTTAGCAGTCGAGTGCTCGCTTCCGGCACTCGACTGTTGGCTCCATCAGTCAACTGATGGGATGATCGATCGATTGATGTGGGAGTCGTTGGATGAAATCTAACGTGGAAGAAATCGTTAGAGGGCAACGGCCACATTGGCAGTCGACTGATCGGGGCATTAGTCATCACGCTAGCTCAACAGGAAGAATGGGCTCTTCCCTATAAGAAGGAGCCTTTGGACACTTGGAGAGCCTAATGCTTTAACTCCAAACAACACCCAAGTGGCCAAAACATTTTCCTACTCTTCTTACTTGTATTTATCTAAATCCTATTGTAAGAAGAGTAATCTTGTAAGAAAAGGTTACCTCCACCTAGCTTTCTACAAAGGATAGATTAGTGGAAAGGGTAAGGAGTGATTCACCTTGAAACGAATCGGGTCGTCGATTAGCGGCAAGGCCGTGAACCACGTTACATCTCCGGTGTTAGCATTTGTGCTTACTTCTTGTATTTACTTAATTGTCTTTTATTATTCCGTTGTGCTAATATTGTTTGTAGATGATTAAGAGCGATCAACCACCACAGTACACGAGAAAGGCTATTCACACCCTCTAGCAGGCCACCGACATTCCAATAGCAATTACCTCGGATTATGTGCCTTCCGATAGGGAAGTACACATGCTCCTAAATAATTTCCTTTAACCATATTTGATCTAGTGATCTGCAAAACAAACTCATCCGATATGGAGGAAGGCACTCAGAGCCAATGCGCAAGTTACTTCGCATCACATGTCAAATTGTAATGGAGGCCGCGGGAATTAAAAATTATCCCTCTCCCACTTAATAATTTAAAATTGAGGAATTTTCACATAACATGCATATCAAACAATAAGCAATAAATATGAGAAAAACTTTCCAACTATTATGGCTTTTATTTTCCAATATGCTTCTAGTCGTGTCGCCACTTCGTCCGCTCCTCCTTTTACCATGCTCTTGCCATAAGGGGATCCGAGCCGAGATAAAATATTTTAATTTACATCCACAAATCCTATACTCCACGAAGGAGTGTACAACATATCTAGATCGAAAGTAAATTAAAATGAGCGACTAAACAGTGCAGTATTTAATTACAAAAAACTAAATACTAATTAGCCTCATCAATCTCGAGGATTCAAATAAATAATTACAATCACACACATACAATCATATACATCTATATAGCTGATGCACACTAACGCAACTTCAAATCTCGCGATGAGACCGTCGAGGACTCAAAGCACGCGCTGCGCTCAATGCCTGCAAGTGCACGGATGTTGTCAAGTAATAAAAAGATTATCGATCCCACAGGGACTGAGATTCAAGTACCGATTTGTTCGGTGGGTGTAATTATTCAGGACTAGACTCTAAGGGGTTGTGAATGTGAGGGTTATCGGTGGTCCTACTCAATACGGTGTCACACGGAGGAAGAGAAGAGGTTGCCGCGAGATCTTTTAAAGGGATTCTAGGACTTCAGTTTCGCTTGTGTGTCACAAGACATGCTATCAACTGGGCGTTGTCTAAACGTCTAACTATGGTCTTGTAGAAGGGACATCATACACGCTCCCGATGATCCGGTGCATCTATCGGGAGCTATCTCTGCCTTACAAGGACTAGATATGCAATACAAGGATGTCGAATCAATCCCCACGACGAACCGTTTCCAGTTCTATCGCATCCTTCTACCCACAGTTATAGGAGATGAGGCTAACCCCTAGGTTCCTCGTATAAATCCCCTAAATCTTAGATACGAGGGTCGTCACCCCTCGTATTGGCTAAGCACAATAGATAGAAAACCAAATACACATAGATATCGGTCTAAACAAATTCCAATTGCAAATTCAAACTCAATAATAGAATTCAATTTGAAACAGCATGTCATACGCACACAAGCTACTCCCTAATCCTAGAATCGAAGAAACTACTCCATAGATGGGAAAGAAGAAACACAAGGCATGTTCATGTTCTAATACATAGTAGATAAAGTGCAAGAATAGGAATTTACAATGCCAATGTGGCCTTCTCTCTGGTGTTGAAGTGCAGAACTCTGATCTCCGACGGTGTTCTTCCTCCCCGTTGTGAGTTCCCGAAGCTTTTTAGGGCTTCGGTGTGTCGTCCCAGCCGTCTTGCCTTTCCTCCAGGGTTTGGGCAGAGCTCTCCTTATATAGACATCACACCGGATCGCTACAAAATCCAAAAAAAACCCTAGTCACGTCAATCTCCTGGGCCGCCACACGGCCATGTGTTTTCACAGGCGTGTCGTGTGGCCACAGGGTGGCCGATTGACCCCTTGGACGCGTGTGTGTAGCCACACGCCCTAGCCATGTCCCCTTCTGCATCTAGCTGCAAAATGCCCTTCTTTTGCTCCGAAAGTGCACTTTTTTCCCATGAAATATTGTCCTACATGGAAAAGTACAAAGAGCAGACCTCCAAACCAAAAAAATAGGAAATTCATGCAAAACAAAGTGACATATGCATGAAACTAACATAAAATATAATGAGATATGAGCGAAAACTACTCCTAAAACCCTATATGTTTTGCTCACATTAATTCCCCCAGACTAAAATCTTTGCTTGTCCTCAAGCAAACCTTGGTGCCAAGAAATTTTAAAAGGATATTGTTCCATACTTAGCATGTTAACTAAATTTATCAAGTGGTATTTGCAATCAAAGAAAAATAAATATATTCTAGAAATTCACTAAATTATCTCCTCGTGCTCGTGCTGAGCGGATCATTCTTAGGGGATACTCGTTCCATGGTGAGTTAAGTCGTCATCCTATATCTTTCCTAAGGTATCCAGCTCTTAGGCACTTACCTGCCCAAAGCGAGGGTCGTTCCTTAGATCTAGCACAAAGTCTCAAAGGCGTGCTCGGTATTGAAAGAAATTGATAGGTGTTTCCCCAGTAACCTAATTCGGTCTCAAAGGGGAACCTAGCCATTTCCACCCACAAAAACTATTTTTTATGTTGGATCGAGAAGCGTAGCTAGAGGGGGGGTGAATAGCAAGCGTAAATCTTTTCGTTCGTTCGTTCGAAACATGAGTAAGTGTAATGGAAAATAAAGAGACACGTTTATTTTACTTGGTTCACACCCCAACGGTTGCTACTCCAAGGCCCTATCGGTCCTAGGCAACGTACGGAGGGCAAAGCACTATAACGTCTCCTCCTCGTTGGAAGTAGGAGACAACGATCACAAAAATGAAATTACGAGGATGAGGCAACAAGCCTACCTCACCTCGTTACGAATAAAAACAAAGAATACAATATCAAAATATATTACTTGATTTTTCTACCGACGAAGAAGATCGAAACTTGTCGTCGCGTCGGTGTTATGATGGTGTTGAAGCATTGCCGTTGTAGGAGCACTTGAGAATAAACTTGATGATATTTAGAGTTGGAATCCTCCCCTCCTTTTATAGATTTTGGCCTCTGAATATGTCTTCTCTTTATCCGGAACAAATCACGAAGTTGTATAAATTTTATCGCGAAGTGGCCGTGTCAAACCTTATTCATTCCGCCATCGGTCGATTGATGCCTCCCATCGATCATGATGAGCATCGATCGGCCTTAATGCCCAATGTGATGGGTGCCCGGCTGGTCACTTCCCTGCAATAAGAGGTTAGTACGAAAAATGGTAAATACGATGGTTTCTAACCGTTCGATCTCGACCTAGACCTTCTACAGGAAGTCTTAGTCGGATCGCCGCCTACGGTCATCCCCGTATAGAGGACACGACCTTACCATCTCTCACTCACACGAGCTTACCTCGATACTTACCTTGTAGCTCTCACTTCTGACCTTCCACTCGATTCCTTTGGCTCCGTCCGAAGTCACTCGAGTGTCGCCCGACCACCGCGACTTCCTCCGGGTGTCGCTAGCCTTCAGCTTCAGCTTTAGTACTTTTTTTCACACTCAATTTAGCTCGTGAGATAACAATGTAAACTTAACTTTGTGTCTTTGCCATAATCATAACACAGGTTTGATTATCTAGTGCCCCTGCACCAACAATCTCCCCCTTTTTGATCTATAGCAAACCAACACAAAGTTAAGGGAAATTAAAGCATAAAATAAATGATGAATGTCATTAAACTCCCCCTTAACCCTAGGTGAGTTTTTGAAAGAGATAATTTAATTTTCAAAATTAAATTTTGTGTTACTCCCCCTTAACTTTCACTCTTCTCCCCCTTTTGCCATAAATAAAAAAAAATATGTTGGGGTTTGTGTATAAAATAGGTGTTTAAAAAAAATAATATCGTATACGCATGCATCTAGATAAATCAATTATAAGTCCAAGCATGCGTCTAGTAGTAGTTAGATAGATTGGTTCGAGGTGTGTCCCTCGACACCAATAATCTAAAGGTTTATAATATAACCCTTAGGGTTAGTTTGCTCTCCCCCTTAGTCAAATATATGAATTATAAGAGATGTAGGGGGCGCTAAACTTGGGCCTAAGAGTTGTTAAGTACAATAGTTGAGAAAATAAGTAGTATTTTGAAGAGGTTGTTTTAAGTATATTTCAATTATCCTTAACATCTCACCCATTCAATGTGTCTCAGAATTTGTTCACCTTATATGTTTTGTGAGATGATTTTAAATTGATTAAAGATAGTCAACCTTGGGTTAGATTTAGATTTAACCTTTAGATCGTTAAGTAACTTTTCGAGAAACTGGCTTCCAGGTAGTGGCGAGGCACAGGGGCCTTCTTTGATTGGAACAATGACCACTTCCTTAGACAAAGCCAAATTCAAGAAAATATCACTTAAGTCACTTAGGGTTACTTCCTGGTCTAACTAGTTTAGGATACGGCGAGGTAGCTTCAGCTAGTTCCACTCGGTCAAGTGCATCAAGCTAGATACGCCATATGTAGCTCGAATACACGAGACTTTGTTTCCCTAACGTACTATCATCTCGCCGCATCCTGATACTATGTTGTCAAGAGTTGACAACTATTTTTCCTATCTAGCCATTCTAAAAATTAAAGTAAAATATTCAATGGTTTTGCTAAGTAATCGGGTATACTATTTTAGTGTTAGCTCCCCCTGGACCATTGAACCAATATGGTCTATTCAAATAATGAACTTGATCCTGAGGAATCCAATACATATTAGTCCTTATATGTGAGTTCAATAAAACCTTTGGGACCCATGCTTGGACTCTTTGATGACTACGATTTATGATAGACATATAAGATCTATTCGTAGTCTTTGACCTAAATCCGAGTCCGGCTTTGTTGTACACGGCTCTTTGGGTTCCAAGTAGTCGATTAAGGTTCTTAGATCCCAACGTGAACCTTTCTAACCTAGCCTCAAGCTCTTGAACTCGGCCTTTCAAGAGAGAATTCTCCTCCTCAAGTTTTTCAATTTGGGTTGAGTTTTCCTCTTGAACTTGACTAGTTGAAGAGGTTAGAGTAGCCTCTTGCTTGAGGCTTTCAACCTCCTCAAGTAACGACTCAACCCTAGACTCGGACTTAGTTAATTTCCTATTAAGCATTTTAATTGTATTGTAAAGTGTATGAATTAGTGTGTGGCTAACCTTAATTTTCTCTTTTGGTCCGGCTTTGAGTTGCTTCTCGAAGTAGTCCTCGAGTTTGGAGTCGGTGTTGTAATTAGATTCGGATTCGGACTCTGACTCAGACTCTTCGGGTCTTGCCATGCATGTTATGTCGCCGCCTTCTTCGTTGTCCCAAGTTGCATGGAAAGCCTTCTTTTGATTTGATTTGAATTGTGCCCTCTTTTGGTTCTTTAGTAGCCTCCTTTCCCTCCGAACGATCTTCCACACTATGTTCGCTATTGCTTCCACCTCTTCGGATTCGGACTCTGATTCGTCTTCGGGTTCGAGTTCGTCTACTTGCCTAGTAGGTGGCTTCCTTCTTTGTCCTGCAAGTAGAGCAATACCTCTCTCGGCCCGGACCACGTTAGTTTGCTCGTGAAGTTCAAACTCGAAAAATAATTCGTCTAACCTAAGCTTCGAAAGGTCCTTAGAGACCTTGTAGACATCGACCATGAATGCCCACAAGGTAGTCCTAGGGAAAGTATTTAAAGCATACCTTATAAGGTCCCGGTTCTCCATGGCTTGCCCGATCGAGTGAAGACCATTGACGGTGTCTTGGATCCGCGCATGTAATTGGGTGACGGTCTCGTGATCCTACATCTTTAGATTGTATAGTTTATTTAAAAGTAAATCTCTTTTACATACCTTAGCATCGGGCATCCCTTCGTGTAGATCAATCAATTTGTTCCAGAGGTCTTTGGCGCTAATGAATGGTCTGATGCAGTTGGGTTCCTCCTTGGACAAGCCACATTGCAATATTTGAGTTGCTCTTGCATCGGCTTCAATTTGCCTCTTGGTTGCATTGGTCCACTTGTTGAAATCCAAGGGATCTCCTTGATTATTGGTGGGTAGAACAAAGCCGGTTTGGATTATTATCCAAGTCTCGACTTGTGTTTTCAAGAAACACTCCATCCGACCTTTCCAATAACGGAAATCATTTCCGTTAAAGAACGGAGGTCGGGTGGTGCTATACCCCTCAATGTGAGCCATTAAGTATCTTGCAAAACACGAATAAAAACCAAAGAGAATTCCAAGACTCGGTCTTGGATTAGTAGTGTGGGAAATAATAGGAAATAAACAGAAAAAAATAAGAATAATAAAAAACTAACAAAAACTAGAAACTTACGACCTTTGATGTCCCCGAAAGGGTACTAAACGTTGGATTGTGGGACTGGAAACATCTTGTTACATGGGTAAATCCTGATAAGAAATGTAGATCTTTCTCAGAGCTTCGATTTGGTACGTAGATCGCTTTGTGAGTCCACTTGTGCGAAAAGTTATGGCGATTTTACCATCGACTACTCCAAAATAGAATACTTGCAAACACACAACCAAAAGAAGTATACCAAGACTTCATCTTGGATTAGTAGTGCGGGAGGAATAAAAAACTAAGAAAAATACGAATCGAAAAATACAAAAAGAAAACCAAAACGTGCTAGATTGGTGGTTTCACCAAATCTTAGCGCCCCTGCTCTGATACCAATTGTTGGATCGAGAAGCGTCGCTAGAGGGAGGTGAATAGCGAGCATAAATCTTTTCGTTCGTTCGTTCGAAACACGAGTAAGCGCAGTGGAAAATAAAGAGACACATTTATTTTACTTGGTTCACAACCCAGCGGTTGCTACTCCAAGGCCCTATCGATCCTAGACCACGTACGGAGGGCAAAGCACTATAACGTCTCCTCCTCGTTGGAGGTAGGAGACAACGATCACAAAACCGAAATTATGAGGATGAGGCAACAAGCCTACCTCACCGCTATTAATAAAACAAAGAATACAATATCAAAATATATTACTTGATTCTGCTGCCGACGAAGAAGATCGAAACTTGTCGTCGCGTCGGCGTTATGACGGTGATGAAACGTTGGCATTGTAGGAGCACTTGAGAATAAATTTGATGATATTTGGAGTTGGAATCCTCCCCTCCTTTTATAGATTTTGGCCTCTGAATATGTCTCCTCTTTATCCAGAACAAATCACGAAGTTGTATAAATTTTATCGCGAAGTGGCCACGTCAAACCTTATCCGTTTTGACCTAACGCAAAGGCTGATTAAATCGCCATCGATCGTGATGCCTCCCATCGATCATTGCCCAATGTCCAGATGGGTGCCGGCCACCCACTTCCTGCAATAAGAGGTTAGTACGGAAAATGGTAAATACGACGGTTTCTAACTGTTCGATCTCAACCTAGACCTTCTACAGGAAGTCTTCATCGAATCGCCACCTACGGTCGTCCCCGTACAGAGGACACGACCTTACCATCTCTCACTCACACGAGCTTACCTCGATACTTACCTTGTAGCTCTCGCTTTCGGCCTTCCACTCGATTCCTTCGGCTCCCTCCGAAGTCACTCGAGTGTCGCCCGACCACCACCGCTTCCTCCGGGTGTCGCTAGCCTTCAGCTCCAGCTTTAGTACATTTCTGCACACTCGATTTAGCTCGTGAGATAACAATGTAAACTTAACTTTGTGTCTTTGCCATAATCAAAACACAGGTTCGATTATCTAGTGCCCCTGCACCAACATTTTATCCCTCATAATCTTTTTTTTCATTTCTTTTTCTCTCTCTCTTATTTCTCTTTTCTTTTCCTTTCTCTCTTTTATTTTTTGGCTTATTGGGATTTTGATTTTTCCGAATGGGCTTACACAATCCGAGCATCTCCAGTAACTAAATTGCTAGTCTTAGGGTCACCTGTGGATTCCAAAGTACTAGACTACTCAGATGAATCATAACTAGGTATGTACTAAACTCTCCCTTTCAGAATGTTCTACATGTGTAGGTGTAAAAATAGAAGCTAATCAGTGTAAGTCTAGAATATTCATTCAAAGCCAATAAAATAAAATACCATGAGGTAAATGAAGTTATACTACTCATGGAAATAACTCATGAAGAGAACTCTAAAAATACTACTGAGGCAGCTTTACAGATAACAAAAACTAAGTGTTGAAAGAAACTCAACAACCTATGCATGAACAAATGAATGCTAACAATAATGAAACTATCAGGAAAGAAACTTCTGCTAGAAACAAAATAAAATTTGGGGTGCCCCCCCCAGACTTAATTGAAGGTATACCTCTAGTATGGTGGACGAGGTGGAAAGTCCGAAAGCCTCAGCATCTCGGGATCTCCAGGAGAACACATTCTTGAGTCGCTGATGCCACATGTACATGTGGTCAATCTGAGAGCTGGTGGATACAGCGACTGCTCGGTGCTCCTCCTCCCTTGCCCACTGTACTTGCTGGGCATGCTGTGTTGCTGCATCTCCTAGCGGTAGGTGGCCTCATCACAGTGATGGGCGCCTCCTCCGAAGTAGATCACGGGCCTCATCATAGAACTCCTCGGTATGCAGAAGTGCTCTGGAAGCCCTGAAACTCCGCCTACATGTAGGCACTCTACTCCTCCCATCTGCCTCTATATACGCATTACATATATATCGCCGAGGCACGATCGGAACTCAAAGAAATCATAATTCAATGTACCTGCATCCTGCTCAATAGTAGAAATAAATGATGGTACAGGTGCAGGATCATGTCGACGTGGACTAGGTGGGCTCCTATGCATGCGTGGACTGGAGGGAGAGTGATGTAAAGGGGGAGAGATGGGTGCTACTGTGGATGGTCCTTCATATGGCGAGGACTCCACTATCAGGTCTAAGCGCCAGTTGGCACGCATGGTGATGGTGGTGCGATCGAGTCGAGAGCACGAGGACCATCAAGTTTTTCCTTATAAATCATAAGGAGTGTCCCTCTCTTACAATCATCTTCATCGCCATACACACTCCTAGGTCGATCCTAGGGCTCCCCTCTATACTCTCTAATGCAGTGTAATCATACCCCATTCGATGGAAAATGTGGGTAAGTAGGCCCCCCACATTAATCTCTCCTCTCGCTGCTTTGCCCATCTTCAGTAAGTGTTTAATGAAATGAGACCCTACATCGATTCTACTCCTTTCTTATAGCATGTCCCAGAGGCAAAGCAGCTCACTAGCTCTCACTACACCGTCACTCTCCCCACGACAAAATATAGTGCTTGCCATGATTCGGTGGAGGTATCGAAAAATGGGGTTTTGGAGGTGTGATGCTTTGGCTCTTGAACGGTCGTAAGCGTACTCTCCCATCAATTCAGTCCAAAAGATTCGAGAGTTATACCCAATAGGGGTTCTTTTCTCTCCCCCACTTGGCAAGCCAAAACATGAGTTCCATTGGTGTAATGTCCATTCTTGATCAATGTTAAATATCCTAAAAGAAATCCTACCTTCGCTCTCTCTACCAATTAAAATTTCCTCTTCTAAGGAACTCAAAAATTCTAAAACTATCCTAGGGTAGGTTGGGTGTTTAATTCCCATTATCTCTTCTCAGCCCATTTTTGCAAATAGGGCTTGAATGTCACCCAACAACTCTAAGGACTCTAGCAAGTCTTCATTAAGATATCTAGTTGTAGTGATTTTACGAGTAGAAAGCATGTTATATCTATCCCTATGTTCATTGTTGCGAAAAAGAAGGGTTGGAAGAGTGTTACCTTCCTCTAGAGCTTGAGGGGCATCGGTTCTCCTTGCTCGCGCTCGAAACACGGATCGAGATAACACTTGCTTGGTCCTCCTCATCCTTGCTTCTTTTGGCTTCTTTGAAGGTTGGAAAAGCTTCTAGGTGATGGGGATGAAGGATCCACACTGGCTAGGGTAAGAAAAATCAAAACACACGGTGCAAATGGGGTGAAAATGCACGATGTGCCCTTTAACCTCGCGACACGGCCATGTGAAAACACATTTGTCAGCCGTGTGCACCTCGGGTTGGTTAGACACGTGGTGGAAACACACACAGCCGTGTGTCCCCTTTTCTCTCCTTTTATGCACAACGGTCCTAATTTTCTCTCACATGTAAGCTAAAAATTGATTTATTTTTACCTAGCAAAGTTCTTTTCTGATCCTAATGCTAAATGAAATGGAAATCAAAGTTCAAATTAACCTAAATGCATGCAATACAATCAAAGGAAAACCTAAAAACTAAACTTGGGTTGCCTCCCAAGAAGCGCTTTGTTTAAGGTCAGTTAGCTCGACCAAACTCCATTATCAACTTGGCTCTGGAGGTTTAGTGAACCTCCATTCATCCATCTCAGAATCGACATCTAGAGGGCTCGGCTTCATTCTGCTGAAAGTGAAGCCATCTAGGTAAGAAGCTCTACACTCTGATAGGTTGAAGAGGATGATATCCCCATCTACCTCTAAGGAGATCTGGTGTGCCTTTACATCTATGCACGCCCCCGCAATTGCCAGAAAGGGCCTTCCCAAGATGATGGGATTCTGGGGATTTGGTCCTATGTCAAGTATAATGAAATCGGAATGTATCACGAAGTTCTCGACGACCACAGGTATGTGTGCTAGCAAGCCGATGGGTTCCTTGACTGAGTCATCCCCCATATGAATACCAAGATTCGCTGGTTAGAGCCCATTCAGTCCCATCTTCAGATAGTATGCATAAGGCATCACACTTATTGATGACCCCAAGTCGCACAGTGCTTCATCAAAGCTTTCCCCATAAATCGAGCAGGGGATAACAAATTCACCGGGGTCCTCAAGCTGTGGTGGAATCTTATCTTCAATTTCATCTTGGTCAGGTAGGGTGGAAATCATGGCTGCACACCCCTTGGCGAATCTGCTACTCTGTCCCACTCCCTCATTGTATACTCCTTCCTCCTTAGCTTGACTCAGCTCGGGTAGTAATGGAGAATTATCCCTAGATTTCGACACGGTTTGGGCTATTTGGGTCACTTGTGTCTCCAACATCCTTGTGTGACTTGCAAGACCGTCAATAGTGTCCTTCAAGTCTGTGAGTGACTCCTTTATTTTCTGATGTTGGTGATGAAACTCTTCATTGGTCTTTGTTTGGGTAGCAATGAAGTCTTCCATCATTAATTCTAACCTAGACTTCTGTTGTTGTTGCTGCCCATTGCCCTACTGCTGCCCATACTCTCCTGATGATTAGAAGCTCCCCGAGTTATTCTTATAGGAAAAATTCAGGAGATTCCTCCATCCGGGATTGTAGGTACTAGAGTCTGGGTTGTTGGGCCTTTGATTATAGTCCCCAACCGCATCACAATGCTCGATCTTCACTTCTAAGCTGCTCTTCCCTCCACAATAGTCCTCTCGATACAATGTTGCTCCTTCTCCAAAGTCAATGGCCGCACATGCAGATGTAGGATTTAAAGAGTCAAACTATCTACTAAGCACGTCCATCCTTACTGCTAGGTGGTCCACAGAGTTGAATGATATATCGTCAGAGGAGGTTGACCACGTTCGGAAGCCCATTGATGGTGGTTCTGGTCCACCTCTTCTATTTGTTGGGATGTATACTGAAAAGTCTATCTTTTGTATGAACATCTTTATTTTTGAAATAAGAATCTCATGATCGTTGTTTGCATATTTATGGTTATGCATATTGTCTGATACATTACATTGTAGAAAACACGGTGTTAGGTGTCACACGGAAGATCATGTTATTAGTTCCTTATAGAGTATAAGTAGAGGCTCACAACCGAGATGGTTTTGGACAAACCATTGGTATGGTTGTAGCGTGATTTGGTATTGGTTTGTCTTGACCATAGAATTACACTAGTACACTTTGTGTGTATTGAGCAGGACCGACTTAGAGGTGATTCAATTCATTACTGACTACAAAATTGAATCGGACCTCGGATATTATGGTGTACATGCTCTTAATCCCGATATAATAACGAGCACATGTACTTAGTATTTATTTCTTTGATTTACCAATGGGCGAGATTTATAGATTAAATCGATATGCTCGGTAAGTTGGGAAATGATATTATTTACATGGTGTGTCGTTGATTATAGGAGGAAACCGTGTCATATATATTAGGATGATGATGTCCCCTTGAGGAGCTCATAAGGATCATCATGTAAATCATGCAGGTGGACTTGGTCCGGCATGATGATGAGGTTGAGTGGTACTACTCATGGAGTTAGATGTTGATTAATTAATTGTCAGTAAATTAATTAATTGACGGACATTCGAGATCTTAAACATGGGGAGATATTTATACAATTAATATATAGAGCCCATATTTATTTATGGGGGTTGGTGAGGTAGATCAATGATAATCCTCTAGTGGAATGGATTATCATTAATGGATCGGACTTTATGTGGCCTAGATCTATTGGGTGGCCAAGATCCAACTCCTCCTCATGGTCCCTATTGTAGCCTTTTAAAACTCTCATGAAGCCTAGATCCGACGGTGGAAAATTAAACCCTAGATATGACGGTGGAAATTGAATCCCTAGATCCGACGGTGGAGATTGAAAGGAGGCTTAGCTTTATAAAAGGAGGGCTAGGGCTTGGGCAGTAAAAGCAATTGAAAGGATTAGGGTTTTGCTCTTTGGCTTGGGCGGCTAGTGTTTGGAGAGGCTTCGGGTGGCAACTAAAGCAAGGCTTTTCTCTTCTTTCTTTGGTTAGTCGGCGCCCATATCCCATCTTCCTTCTCTTCTTGGTCGGCGCCCATCTCCTTTCTTCCTCAAGATTTAGCCAGCAACAACTAGGGCAAGGCTTTGCTCGTCTTTCTTTGGTTGGCCGGTGCCCATCTTCCATCTCCCTCTCCTTGGTGGCTGGCAGCAACAACAAAGAGGAGAAAGAGGTTTGATCTTTCTCCAAAGGGATTGTGTCCGGAACTAGATAGGAGAAGAAGGGAGCTTATTATCTTCCTTTGTTCTGAGCGAACAAGGAAAAGAAGATACGTGATCTAGGAGGCTTCATCTCTTAGAGAATCGTTGCCCACACAACGTCCAAGAGGAGGATAGACATATAATAGAAGACCAAGAGGTACACAAGAGGTATAATTCTTGTTTTGGTTTCCTTTTATTTCTTTGTATTATGTATGTAATTTCATGTGGCTAATTTACTTGGACCCCGAAGATAAACTCAAAAACCGGCGATCCGTACATCATCTATTCTGCGGCTAGTCGAGGAAAAGAGTTAGGTTGCTTGAACAACAAGTTTGTTCAAGAGACCACTCTAATCGAATAGCACGATGATGGATCGGCTGCATGGGTAATCCATCATTGTCTTGGATTAATTTTTTTAATCCGGGGACGAAGATGGGATCGCCATGCACAAGCGACCAAGTTGAAGTGGGAAGCGAAGTTTCTCCCTTCACTATTAGCTCCTCTGCTTCCTCGATAGTCTTGTTCATAAGTGCTCCTCCTGTAGCAGAATCAAGGGACATCTTCGTGGTGTACGTGATCCCATTGTAGAAGATGTGGATCACTAACCACCTTTCCAATCCATGATGGGGGCATTGGTAGAGTAGCCCCTTGTAGCAATCCCAAGCTTCAAATAGGGACTCCCCTTCTTTATGATAGAAGCTTGTAATTAGATGGTGCATGTGAGCAGTCTTGCTTGGTGGGAAATATTTGTTCAAAAACTGCTGCTCACATTGGTCCCATGTAGTAATACTTCCCGAAGGTAGGGAGTTAAGTCATGTCTTTGTTAGAATGTATACTGAAAGCCTAGCTCTTTTCTGTATGAACATTTTATTTTGAAATAAGAATCACATGATCATTGTTTGCATTTTATATATTCATTATATATGTGTGCATATTGTCTAATATTCTACATTGTAGATAACATGGTGCTTGGTGTGGCATAGAAGATCATGTTATCAGTCTCTTGTAAAATATAAGTAGAGGCTCACAACCAAGATGGTTTTGGACAAACCATTGGCATGGTTGTAGTGTAGCTTAGTATTGTTTTATCTTGAACATAGAGTTACACTAGTACACTTAGGTGTATTGAGTAGGACCGACATAGAGGTGATTCAATTTAGTACTGACTACATAATTGAATCGGACCTCGGATATTATGTATTGCATGCTCTTAATCCCGATATAATAACGTGAACATGTACTTAGTATTTATTTCTTTGATTTACCAGAGGGTGAGATTTAGATGGATTAAATCAATATGCCCGGTAAGTTGGGAAATAATATTATTTACATGGTGTGCCGTTGATTATAGGAGGAAACCGTGTCCTATATATTAGGTTGATGATGTCCCCTTGAGGAGCTCATAAGGTTCATCATGTAAACCCAACTGGTTGACTTAGTCAACATGATGATAAGGTTGAGTGGTACTACTCGAGAGTTAGATGTTAATTAATTGATGGTCGATAAATCAATTAATTGTGGACATTCGATATCTTAAACATGGGGAGATTAATGTACAAATAATATATGGAGCCCATATTAATTTATGGGGTTGGTGAGGTAGTTCAATGATGATCCTCTAGTGGAATGGAACATCATTGATGGATCAAGTATGTGTGGTTCCGATCCATCGGGTGGCCAAGACCCAACTCCTCCTTATGGTCCCTATCGTAGCCTAATATAATCCTTGTGAAGTCTAGATCCAAGAATGTAAAACAAAACCTAGAACCAGCGGTTGGGATTAAATCCTAAGATCCGATGGTTAGGATGAAACCCTAGAACCAGCGGTTGGGATTAAATCCCTAAGATCCGATGGTTAGGATGAAACCCTAGAATCGACGGTTGAGATCAAATCCCTAGATCCGACGGTTGGGATAAAACCCTAGATCGGCGGTTGGGATGAAATCCTAGATCCGGCGATTAGGATGAAATCCTAGATCCGGCAGTTGAGATGAAACCCTAGATCCGATGGTTGGGATAAAACCCTAGATCCACGGTGGAGGTTAAATCCCTAGATCAAGCCGGATGAGATTAAAGGAGGCTTAAGCCCTATTCTATAAATAGGTGCTTAGGGTTGGGCGGCAAGAAAAGATAAGGAGATTGGTTTTGAATTAGGGTTAGGGTTTGGCTCGTCTTCCATTGGGCGGTTAGGGTTTGGCGGCCTACAAGCGGCAAGCTAGGGTTTGGCCGGTCATCCCTCTCTTCTCCTCCTTGGTTTTGGGCGGCACTCTTCCCTTTTCCTTGCTCCTTGGCTGGTGGTTCTCCATCCATTGGTGGCCGGCAATGATCTTCCTCCAATCTCTCCAAGGTGGCCGGCGGTTTCCATTCATTTGGTGGCCGGCGCATCATCCACTTGCTCCTTGGCCGGCGGTTGCACCAAATTCCCTAATTTGGTGGTCGGTTCTAGATAGGAAAGGTATTTGTGATTGCTTCTCTTTGTTACTTGCGGACAAGGTAGAGAAGAAAGTGATCAAGAAGGCTTCAACTCGTGGAGGATCTTCGTCCACACGTCGTCCACGAGAAGGATAGGACATACGATAGAAGATCGTAAGGTATAAAGTTGATTTTAACTTTATTTACAGATCTGAATATGTTCTTTAATATTTTGATTATGCATGTGTATGAATGGATATATATTGTATAATCATGGACCCCGAAGACAAACACAAAAACCGGCGATCCATCCGTCGTCTTTTCATGACTAACCAACTAGAAGAGTTGTGTTGCTTTAACAACTAGTTTGTTCAAGTGACCACTCAAGTTGTTAGCACGACGACGAATAGGTTGTGCCAAGGAAGCTCATCCCATCCGGATTAAGTCTTTCATTAGTGAAAATTTTAATCCGGGGACATGGGAGCCAATGAGCCTCCGAAGCGAGACATCCCAAGAATTGGTATCAGAGCCACAGTTTTCGGTTTTGTGTGTTTTGGATTCGGTTAATTTTTTATGCATTTTTCATATATTATATGTGCCGGATAATAGTAGGATATGCATAGTTTAACTTTTTGGTTGCAGGCATAAGATCCGACTATTATGGCCATGTGTGTGTATGTGAATGGATGTGTGTAAAAAATTTATTATTTGAATCCTCGGGGTTGACAAGGCTAGATTAGTATTTAATTTTTGTAATTAAATATGGCATTGTTTAGCCGCTCATTTTAGTTTACTTTCGATCTAGATTATTTGTACACTCCTTCGTGGAGTATAGGATCGATGGATGTAAATTAAAATGTTTTATCTCGGCTCGGAACTCTTTGGTGACTTACTTGAGGAAAAGATGGAGCGGACGAGGTGGCCACACGACGGGATGCATATTGGAGGACAATGCCATAATAGTTGGAAAAATTCTGTTTTTTTCATATTTATTGCTTATTTGTTTTATATGCATGTTGTGTGTGATTTAAAATTCCTCATTTGCAATTTACTAAGTGGGAGAGGGATATTTTAATTAATTCCCGCGGCCTCCATTACAATTTGACGTGTGATGAGAACAAACTTGTGTGTTGGCTCTGAGTGCCTTCCTCCCTGCGGACGGGTTTGTTTGCGGATCACTAGGTCAAATAATGGTTATAGGAAATTATCTAGGAGCATGTGTACTTCCACAGCGGTAAGGCACATAATCCGAAATAATTCCCTTAGTATCGTGTAATGGTGCACACTTAGATGCAAATGAAAGTATCCTCCCCATCGGAGTCACTGCTTTTATTTGTAGGGTCAAAGAGGAACCAACTATTAATTTTATTTGTCAAAAAGTAAGGTTGACAAGATAATAAAATTAATGGGTAAAACCTCCTCTTACAAATGTAGGTTTCGTATACGTCCACACAGCGTGGCATACGAAATTCTCGGTGTTTTGAGGTGTTGGTTGATTTCGGGATTTTATTGTTTTGAGGAATCAATAATATTTGAAATCTAATATTTTGATCATTGTGATTTTTAGGAAATACAAATGGCTTTCAACCCACATTCAGTGATTTAAAAAGAAAACAAACTAACATGACAAAACTACATTGATTTGAAAAGAAACCTGGATATTGTCTTAACTGCGGAGGAGTACAAATTTGTACTCTTCGAGGTCTGTCCTCCTAAGCCCACCGATGACTCTGATGAAAAGGAGAAAGAACGTTATAAGAAATGGGTTAAGGCAGATGAGATGGCGCGGTGTTACATTTTGGCATCTATGTCAAATGTGCTGCAACATCAGCATCAGGCCATAGCCACAGCTTATGACATGATGTTCAATCTCAAGGAACTTTTCGGACATCGAGTAGGCGGCTAAGCGAGGAGGCAATGAGAAACTTGATGGCGACCACCATGGTCGAGGAACACCGTTAGGGACCATGTTCTCAAGATGATGGCTCATCTTAATGAGATGGAAGTCCTCGGTGAGATCGATGAAACCCAGTCGATATCATTCTCCAGTCTCTGCCTAGGAGTTTTGGCGATTCGCCTCAACTACAACATGAACAAGAGGTTGTATTCGTTGGCGGGCTTGTGAACTCCAGGCGTGAAGAGGGGCTTTTTTCGAGTTCTCAAGCCATGAGTCGCTCGAAGGTTTCTTCCTCTAAGCAAGGTAAGAAGAAGAAGAAGCCAGGGGGAGCGAAGAAAGTGGCAGGAGGACCTCGGGCGGAGTGAAGAACCCAAGGCAAGTGCTTCACTTGCAAGCGGTGGACATTGGAAGGCGGACTCCTCGCGAAAGAATAAAGGTATATCATCTTGAATATATGTTGAAACATGTTTAGCGCTGTTATCTACGATTACGGTGTGTAGATCTGAGAGCCACTCATCATGTCTGCAATACTTTGCAGGGATTCTAGGAAACCAGACGACTAGGTGAGGAGAAATCACCGTCTTCATGGGCAATGCTTGAAGGTGGCGCTATTGCGTGGGAGCGTTTATTTATCTTTTGATAGGAATAAATTTTTGGTGTTGAGAAATTGTCTTTATGTACCTACTTTTAGAAAGAATTTAATTTGATTCTAAATTGTTTTGGATGGATATTCTTTCTTTTAATGACAAGGTGGTTATAAAAGGAATAGGAGATTATCTGATACAGTACATTGGTTGGCAATTTATATACTCTTGAACCAAAAACTCCCACGATGCATATAGAAGTAAATAACTCATCTTCTAAATCTAATAAGAGAAAGAACCTTCATGAATAGACAAACATATCTTTGGCATCTAAGGCTTGAGTCGTATTAACCTAAGTAGAATTCAAAGGTTGATAGGTGATGGACCTTTGGGTTCATTAGTGGTGGAGGATCTCCCAACTGCGAATCTTGCTTGGAAGGTAAAATGACTAAGAGGCCTTTCAAGGCCAAGGGGTATAGAGCCAAAGATGTGTTGGAAATGGTTCATTCTGATTTGTGCGGTCCTATGTCTATCCAGGCAAGAGGTGGATTTGAATACTTCGTCTCTTTTATAGACGATTATTCAAGGTATGGATACATTTACTTGATGCACTGCAAGTCTGAATGCTTTGACAGGTTCAAAGAATTCAAGGCTGATGTGGAGAACCGTCAAGGTAAGAGTATCAAGACATTACGATCTGATCGTGGTGGCGAGTACCTCTTGGGAGAGTTTAGGAATTACTTATCAGGGGTTGGGATTCAATCCCAATTGTCTGCACCTGGCACACCCCAGCAGAATGGTGTAGCAGAGCGAAGGAATAGGACTCTTATGGAGATGGTCAGATCGATGATGAGTTATTACGAGTTACTGTTTCGTTGGGGTATGCCTTTGGATCGACAATGTATACTGAACTTGGTTCCATCTAAATCAGTACCTTCTACCTGTAGAATTGTGGGTGGCAAAAGCCTAGTCTGAGACATATTCGGATATGGGGGAGTCCAGCACATGTGCTGAAGGCTGATGCTGGTAAGTTGGAACCTCGTACAAAAGTATGCATGTTTGTTGGCTACCCTAAGGGAATGAAAGGTGGTTTATTTTATAATCCTAGAGATCAGAGGGTGATCGTTAGCACGAGCCTTGATTTCTAGGAGGATTATGTAATGAACCACAAGCCCAGTAGGATTGTTCTTGAGGAGTTGGGGAAGTTCAGGCTTGGTACCACCCGGTACAAGAGGATACCCTACAAGTCATTGCCGCGTGTCACGAGCATACAGGAGGTACCTGCGTCGTAGTGGGAGGTTGTTAGACAACCCGATAGATTCATATTTTGGGAGAGTCTTGGACTTAGTCACAGTGAACATGAACTGATCCTGGACATATGGCGAGGCAATCCAAGATAGAGATGCGGTATCTTGGCAAAGAGCGATGAATTGGAGATAGAATCTATGGATTCTAATCAGTCTAGAGCTAGTAGAGCCACCCGATGGTGTAAAAACTATTGGATGCAAGTGGATCTACAAGAGAAAGAGAGGAGTAGGCGGGAAGGTTGAGACATTCAAAGCTAGGCTTGTTGCGAAAGGGTATACTCGGAAAGAGGGTATCGATTATGAGGAGACTTTTTGGCCGTAGCTATGCTTAAGTCTATCCGGATTCTCTTATCTATAATTTGCTCATATGGATTATGAGATATGGCGGATGGATGTCAAGAGACTTTCCTTACGAAGTCTTGAGAGAACATCTATATCACGGCAACGGAGGATTCATTGCTAAAGGCAAAGAGCATCTTGTATGTAAGCTTAATCGGTCCATTTATGGATTGAAGCAAGCTTCTAGATCTTGGAACATCCGCTTTGATGAGGTAATCCAGTCATATGGATTTATTCAAAGTCCGGATGAACCTTGTGTATACAAGAGATGTGTGAAGCGTAGTGGTGTTTCTTGTACTATCGTAGATGACATTTTGTTAGTTGGCAACAATATCAAAGTGTTATCGGGCGTAAGTATGGTTGTCCAAACAGTTTGACATGAAGGACTTGGGAGAAGTAGGACACATCCTTGGGATCAAAGTTATAAGGGATCGTAAGAAAAGGATGTTGTGCTTATCTCAAGCTTCATATAATGATACTATCCTTGCTCGTTTTAGCATGCAGAACTCCAAGAAAGGTTTTCTACCTTTTAGGCATGGAGTTCCTTTATCTAAAGAGATGTGTCCCAGAACATCAAAGGAGATAGAGGACATGAAGGTGGTTCCTTATGCTTCGGCAGTAGGAATCCTTATGTATGCTATGCTATGTACGACCAGGAATACGCTTTGCCAGGCATGGTTAGCGAATATCGAGTAATCTGACGGGGACATTGGGTGATAAAGCATATATTGAAGTACACGAGAAGGACTAGGGATTATATCTTTGGTTTACAGGCGAGATCAATTAGTCCTGTGGGTTACACAGATTCGGATTTCCAATCAAATAGGGACAAGAGTAAGTCTATCTCGGGGTTTGTGTTTACTTTTGGAGGTGGAGCCATAGTATGGAGGAGTGTCAAGCAGAAATGCATGGCGGACTCCACCATGGAAGCTGAGTATTTGGCAGCCTCTGAGGCAGCCAAGGAAGCTGTATGGCTCAGGAACTTCTTGATGGACTTGGATGTGATTCCTGGTTTGCCCAGAACTATCACAATTTATTGTGATAACAGTGGTGCAGTTGCAAACTCGAAGGAACCACGAGCCCATAAAGCGAGTAAACACATAGAGCGCAAGTACCACCTCATACGAGAGATCGTAAAGCGAGGAGAAGTTGTTGTCGCCAAGATTGCATCAGAGGATAACCTGGCAGATCCATTCACTAAGGCCCTTCCAGCGAAAGCGTTTGATAGGCATGTGGAGGACATGGGGATCAGATGTATGGCAGAGTGATGACAGCATAGTCTTTTAGTATAAGTGGGAGATTGTTAGAATGTATACTGAAAGCCTAGCTCTTTTCTGTATGAACATTTTATTTTGAAATAAGAATCACATGATCATTGTTTGCATTTTATATATTCATTATATATGTGTGCATATTGTCTAATATTCTACATTGTAGATAACATGGTGCTTGGTGTGGCACAGAAGATCATGTTATCAGTCCCTTGTAAAATATAAGTAGAGGCTCACAACCAAGATGGTTTTGGACAAACCATTGGCATGGTTGTAGTGTAGCTTAGTATTGTTTTATCTTGAACATAGAGTTACACTAGTACACTTAGGTGTATTGAGTAGGACCGACATAGAGGTGATTGATTTAGTAGTGACTACATAATTGAATCGGACCTCGGATATTATGTTGTACATGCTCTTAATCCCGATATAATAACGGGCACATGTACTTAGTATTTATTTCTTTAATTTACCAGTGGGTGAGATTTAGATGGATTAAATCAATATGCCTGGTAAGTTGGGAAATAATATTATTTACATGGTGTGCCGTTGATTATAGGAGGAAACCGTGTCCTATATATTAGGTTGATGATGTCCCCTTGAGGAGCTCATAAGGTTCATCATGTAAACCCAGCTGGTTGACTTAGTCAACATGATGATAAGGTTGAGTGGTACTACTCGAGGAATTAGATGTTAATTAATTGATGGTCAGTAAATCAATTAATTGACGGACATTCGATATCTTAAACACAGGGAGATTAATGTACAAATAATATATGGAGCCCATATTGATTTATGGGGGTTGGTGAGGTAGTTCAATGATGATCCTCTAGTGGAATGGAATATCATTGATGGATCAAGTTTGTGCGGTTCCGATCCATCGGGTGGCCAAGACCCAACTCCTCCTTATGGTCCCTATCGTAGCCTAATATAATCCTTATGAAGTCTAGATCCAAGAATGTAAAACAAAACCTAGAACCAACGGTTGGGATTAAATCCCTAGATCCGATGGTTGGATGAAACCCTAGAACCAACAGTTGGGATTAAATCCCTAGATCCGATGGTTAGGATGAAACCCTAGAATCGACGGTTGGGATTAAATCCCTAGATCCGACGGTTGGGAGAAAACCCTAGATCCGACGGTTTGGATGAAATCCTAGATCCGACGATTAAGATGAAATCCTAGATCCGACGGTTGAGATGAAACCCTAGATCCGACGGTTGGGATAAAACCCTAGATCCGACGGTGGAGGCTAAATCCCTAGATCCGACGGATGAGATTAAAGGAGGCTTAAGCCCTATTCTATAAATAGGTGCTTAGGGTTGGGCGGCAAAGAAAAAGATAAGGAGATTGGTTTTCGAATTAGGGTTAGGGTTTGGCTCATCTTCCATTGGGTTAGGGTTTGGCGGCTACAAGCAAGGCAAGCTAGGGTTTGGCGGTCATCCTCTCTTCTCCTCCTTGGTTTTGGCGGCACTCTTCCCTTTTCCTTGCTCCTTGGCTGGTGGTTCTCCATCCATTGGTGGCGCAATGATCTTCCTCCAATCTCCAAGGTGGCGGCGTTTCCATTCATTTGGTGGCCTACGATCATCCACTTGCTCCTCGTCGGCGGTTGCACCTCAAATTCCTAATTTGGTGGTCGGTTCTAGATAGGAAAGGTATTTGTGATTGCTTCTCTTTGTTCAGAGCGGACAAGGTAGAGAAGAAAGTGATCAAGAAGGCTTCAACTCGGAGGATCTTCCCCACATGTCGTCCACGAGAAGGATAGGACATACGATAGAAGATCGTAAGGTATAAAGTTGATTTTAACTTTATTTACATATCTGAATATGTTCTTTAATATTTTGATTATGAATGTGTATGAATGGATATATATTGTATAATCATGGACCCCGAAGACAAACACAAAAACCGGCGATCCATCCGTCGTCTTTTCCGCGGCTAACCAACTAGAAGAGTTGTGTTGCTTGAACAACTAGTTTGTTCAAGTGACCACTCAAGTTGTTAGCACGACGACGAATAGGTTGTGCCAAGGAAGCTCATCCCATCCGGATTAAGTCTTTCATTAGTGAAAATTTTAATCCGGGGACATGGGAGCCAATGAGCCTCCGAAGCGAGACATCCCAAGAGTCTTAGCCTTATCCCGCAATGAGAATGGGAATAGGCTCAGGTGGATCGCGTCTATAGGGACTCCATTTATCTTCATCGTTGAATGGATTTCCAAGAATGTCTCTAGGTGCCAGTTCGGGTCTTCAGTCACAGCTCCCCTGAATTGACTCAGCTGGAAAATATGGATGAGTGTTGGTTTCAGTTCAAAGTTGTTTTCCGAAATGGATGGTCCAGCTATACTCAGCCTAAATCCTCTAGTGCTAGGAGCTGCATAATCCCGCAGAGGTCGGCTACCTATATTTACTTCGAATGCAGCTTGGTCCTCCATCCTCTTTTGTTCAGCTCTCCAACGATGATAGGTTCGTTCTATTTCTAAATCGATCAAAATCAGGCCTTCCGATCCTAAGCATCTAAGCATACGAAGAATCGAGCCACAAAAATTAGGAGTACTACCTAATACTAAGAAACAGGAAATAAACAAATATAGCTAACAAAATCAAAGAGCCAATAAGGAAATAGAAAACTACAACTAAAATAAAATAAAAACTAAATCTAGATATGGAAAATCTAAAACTGAAGTAAAATAAATAAAAAGAAAATAAAGCAAGTAAGTAAATATAATCCTAAGTCGGATCCAATTATCCACTTCTCGATTCGATATTGAATCGATCAGTCCCCGGCAACGGCGCCAAAAACTTGATGCACACGAACGCGACTTCAAATCTCGCGACGAGACCGTCGAGGACTCGAAGCGCACACTCGTGCTCAATGCCCGCAAGTGCACGGATGTCGTCAAGTAATAAAAAGATTATCAATCCCACAGGGACTAAGATTCGAGTATCGATTTGTTCGGTGGGTGTAATTGTTCGGGACTAGACTCTAAAGGGTTGTGAATGTGAGGGTTATCGGTGGTCCTACTCAATACAGTGTCACACGGAGGAAGAGAGGAGGTTGCTGTGAGATCTTTTAAAGGGATTCTAGGACTTCGGTTTCGCTTGTGTGTCGTAAGACATGCTATCAACTGGGCGTTATCTAAATGTCTAACTATGATCTTGTGGAAGGGACATCATACACTCTCCCGATGAGTCGCCGCATCTATCAGGAGCTATCTCTGCCTTACAAGGATTGGATAGGTGGTACGAGGATGGCGAATCAATCCCTGCGACGAACTATTTCCAGTTCTATCACATCCTTCTACCCACGGTTACAGAAGATGAGGCAAACCCCTAGGTTCCTTATATAAATCCCCTAAATCTTAGATACGAGAGTTGTCACCCCTCGTATCGGCTAAGCACAATAGATAGAAAACCAAATACACATAGATATCGGTCTAAAAAAATTCCAATTGAAAATTCAAACTCAATAACAGAATTCAATTTGAAGCAGCATGTCATACGGACACAAGCTACTCCCTAATCCTAGAATCGAAGAAACTACTCCATAGATGGGAAAGAAGAAACACAAGGCATGTTCATGTTCGAATACATAGTAGATAAAGTGCAAGAACAGAAATTTACAATGCCAATGTGGCCTTTTCTCTAGCGTTGAAGCGCAGAACTTGGATCTCCGATGGTGTTCTTCCTCCCCGTTGTGCATTCCCGAAGGTTTTTAGGGCTTCGGTGTGTAAGGATGTATACTGAAAATTCTATATTTTGTATGAACATCTTTATTTTGAAATAAGAATCACATGATCATTATTTGTATATTTTTATGGTTATGCATATTGTCTAATACTGTACATTGTAGATAACATGGTGTGTGGTGTCACACGGGAGATCATGTTATCGGCTCCTTGAAAAGTATAAGTAAAGGCTCACAACCGAGATGGCTTTGGACAAACCATCAGAATGGTTGTAGTGTGATTTGGTATTGGTTTGTCTTGACCATAGAATCACACTAGTGCACTTTGTGTGTATTGAGCAGGACCGACTTAGAGGTGATTCGATTTATTGCTGACTACATAATCGAATCGGACCTCGGATATTATATTGTACATGCTCTTAATCCCGATATAATAACGGGCACATATAATTAATATTCATTTCTTTGATTTACCAATGGGCGAGATTTATAGATTAAATCGATAGGCTCGGTAAGTTGGGAAATGATATTATTTATATGGTGTGTCGTTGATTATAGGAGGAAACTGTGTCCTATATATTAGGATGATGATGTCCCCTTGAGGAGCTCATAAGGTTCATCATTTAAACCCTGTAGGTGGACTTGGTCCGACATTATGAAAAGGTTGAGTGGTACTACTCATGGAGTTAGATGTTGATTAATTAATGGTCAGTAAATTAATTAATCGACGGACATTCGAGATTTTAAATACGGGGAGAAAATATACAAATAATATATGGAGCCCATATTAACTTTTGGGGGTTGGTGAGGTAGATCAATGATAATCCTTTAGTGGATTGGATTATCATTAATGGATCGGACTTTATGTGGGCATGATCCATGGGTGGCCAAGATCCAACTCCTCCTCATGGTCCCTATTGTAGCCTATTAACACCTCATGAAGCTTAGATCCAATGGATAGAAACAAAACTCTAGATCCAAAGATAGAGATTAAATCTCTAAGATCCGACGGTTGAGATTAAATCTCTAGATCCGACGGTTGAGATTAAATCTCTAGAACCAATGGTGGAGATTAAAAGGAGGCTTATCCCTAACTCTATAAAAGGAGGACAAGGGGTTGGCATGGAGAATTAATCAAGAAGAGCTAGGGTTTTGGAGGTTGGCAAGTAAGAGATAGGAGCTATATCAAGATCCAAACTCCTCTTCTCAACTTCTCCCTTGCCGTGGAACAAAGGTTTAGGGTCCTCCTGAAGCTTTGGGCCGCAACCCTAATCCTTGGCTAGTGGAACAAAGGTTTAGCATCCTCCCTTGAAGCTTTTGGTCGGCAACCCTTAATCTCTTCTTCCTTCTTGGCCGGCGGCAAAGCTCCATCCTTGGAGGTTGTTGGTTGGTTGAAAGAAGGAATAGAGCTTTGTTTCTATTTTTCCTCTTGCTCGGAACGAGCAAGGAAGGAAGATTGGTGATCTAGGAGCTTCAACTTTTGGTAGATCGTCGCCCACACGACGTCTGAAAGGAGAAAGGTCATACATTAGAAGATCGAGAGGTATATCTATCTCTATTCTCTTTTGTTACTTGCTTGTATTTGTTTTCCCAATTATGAGCATGATATATTCTGTTCGTGGATAAATAATACTTGGATCCCGAACATAAATACAAAAGTCGGCGATCCGGACATCGTCTATTCCGTGGCTACTCGTAGAATAGAAGTTGGTCGCTTGAACAACAAGTTTGTTCAAGTGACCTCTCTAAAATAATAGCACGACGATGACTTGGTTGTTTGGGCAATCCCTTTTGTCTAGGATTAAATTTTTTTAATCCGGGGACATCGATGGGATCGCCATGAACAAGCAACCGAGGTGAAGTGGGAAGCAAAGTTTCCCCTCATGGACTCGATAAGCTAAACCCTTCAATTGGTATCAGAGCCAAGGTTTCCGGTTTTGTGTGTTTAAGGAATCGATTACTCTTATACATTTTTTCATATATTATATGTGTCGGATAATAGTAGGATATGCGTAGTTTAACTCTTTGGTTGCAGGCATAAGATCCGACTATTATGGTCATATGTGTGTATGTGATTGTATGTGTATATTTTGTTGAATTCTTGGGGTTGACATAGCTAGTATTTAATTTTTGTAAATTATATACGGCATTATTTAGCCACTCTTTTTATTTTAGTTTACTTTCGATCTAGATTTCATGTACACTCCCTCGTGGAGTATAGGATTGATGGATGTAAATTAAAATAGGTTTTAGTCTCGACTCGGATCTCCGGATGGCTCGTACATGGCGTAGGAGGAGCGGACGAGATGGCGATGCGACGGGAGACATATTGAAGACAAAAGCCATAATAGTTGGAAAATTTTTATTTTTCATATTTATTGCTTATTGTTTAATATGCATGTCGTAGGCTAGAAAATTCCTCAATTTTAAATTACTAAGTGGGAGAGGGAAATTTTTTTTTAAAAAAAAATTCTCACGGCCTCCATTACGATTTGACAAGTGATGCAAATAAACTTGCACGTCGGCTCTGAGTGCCTTCCTCCCCATCGGATGAGTTTGTTTGCGGATCACAAGGTCAAATATGGTTATAGGGAATTATCAAGGAGCGTGTGTACTTCCCCATCAGAAGGCACATAATCCGAGATAATTACCTTGGTACCGAGTAATGGTGAACACTTAGATACAAATATAAGTATCCTCCCCATCGAAGTCACTGCTTTTATTTATAGGGCCAAAGAGGAACCAACTATTAATTTTACTTGTCAAAAAGTTTGGTTGACAAGATAGTAAAATTAATGGGTAAAACCTCCTCTTACAAATGTAGAATTCGTATACGTCCACACTATCGTGGCATACGATATTCTCGGTGTTTTGAGGTATTGGTTGATTTTAAAATTTTATTATTTGAGGAATCAATAATTTTTTGAAATCAAATGTTTTGATTTATGTGATTCTTAGGTTTTCTTTCAAAATGACTTTCAACCCACTTGCTGTGATACTGAAAGAGAACAAACTTACTGGACCCAACTATGTTGATTGGAAGAGGAATCTAGACATTGTCTTGACTGCTGAGGAATACAAATATGGACTCCTCGAAGAATGCCCTCCTAAGCCTGCAAAAGATTCTGGGGAAAAGGAGAGAGAGAGTTATAATAAGTGGGTAAAGGCCGATGAGATGGCGATGTGTTACATTTTAGAATCTATGACAAATATACTGCAACATCAGCATCAAGTCATGCCCACAGCTTATGACATGATGCTCAATCTCAAAGAGCTTTTTGGACACTAGAATCGGGCTACGAGGCAAGAAGCCATGAGAAACTTGATGACGACCACCATCATCGAGTGAACACCCGTGAGGGATCATGTTCTCAAGATGATGGCTTATTTGAATGAGTTGGAAATCCTCGGAGCTGAGATCGATGGGGAAACCCAGGTCGATATCATTCTCCAGTCTCTACCTAGGAGTTTTGAGCAGTTTCGCCTGAACTACAACATGAACAAGAGGTTGTATTCATTTGAACTTCGCGAACTCCAAAGCCAGAAAGGGGTTATTTTGTCAGAGTGCTCAGGCACATGCCATGGTGACCCAAAAGGTTTCTACTTCTAAGCCGAAAGGCAAGAAGAAGAAGAAACAAACTGGGGGAAAGGTGGTGGGAGGTACTCAGGGAGGAGTGAAGAAGCCGAAAGGCAAGTGCTTCACTTGTAAGTAGACTGGACACTAGAAGAAGGACTGCCCCAACCGCAAGAACAAAGGTATATCTTTTGGTCTAGTCGTTGAAACATATTTAGCGGTGTTATCTATCGGCACCTGGTGTTTAGATACGGGAGTCACTGATCATGTCTGCAATACTTTGCAGGGGTTCCAGAAAACCAGACGACTGGCTGAGGGGGAGATTACCGTGTACTTGGGCGATGCCACGAAGGTGGCGGCTGTTGCAGTGGGAGACGTTCATTTATCTTTTGAGAAAAATAAACTTTTGGTTCTTAAGAATTACCTTTATGTACCCTTATTTAGAAAGAATTTAATTTCGATTTCTAAATTGTTTATGGATGGATATTCTATTTCTTTTAATGACAGAGTTGTTATAAGAAGGAATAGGGACATTATCTGTTCGGGTGCATTGATAGGAAATTTATACACACTTGAACCAAGAGCTCCCACGATGCATATTGAAATTAATAACTCATCTTCTAATTCCAATAAGAGAAAAGAACCTTCGAAGATGAACCAAACATATCTTTGGCATCTTAGGCTTCATCATATTAACCTAAGCTGAATTCAAAGGTTGATAGCTGATGGACCTTTGGGTTCATTAGTGGTGGAGGATTTCCCAACCTGTGAATCTTGCTTGGAGGGTAAAATGACCAAGAGGCCTTTTAAGGCCAAGGGGTATAGAGCCAAAGATGTGTTAGAATTGGTTCATTCAGATTTGTGTGGTCCTATGTCTATCCAGGCTAGAGGTGGTTTCGAGTATTTCATCTCTTTTATAGAAGATTACTCGAGATATGGATACATTTACCTGATGTGCCGCAAGTCTGAATGCTTTGACAAGTTCAAAGAATTCATGGTTGATGTGGAGAAACGTCAAGGTAAAAGTATCAAGACACTACGATCTGATCGTGGTGGCGAGTACCTCTTGTGAGAGTTTAGGAATTACTTATCAGAGGCTGGGATTCAATCCCAATTGACTGCACCTGGCACACCCCAGCAGAATGGTGTAGCAGAACGAAGGAATAGGACTCTTATGGAGATGGTTAGATCGATGATGAGTTATTCTGAGTTGCCAAATTCGTTCTGGGGATATGCTCTAGATACAACGGTGTACATTCTGAACTTGGTTCCATCTAAATCAGTGCCTTCTACTCCCACAGAATTATGGACTAGGCGAAAGCCTAGTCTAAGACATATTCGGATATGGGGGAGTCCAGCACATGTGCTGAAGGCAGATGTTGGCAAGTTGGAACCTCGTACAGAAGTACGCATGTTCGTTGGCTATCCTAGAGGAACGAAGGGTGGTTTGTTTTATAGTCCTAGAGATCAGAGGGTGATCGTTAGCACGAATGCCAGATTTCTAGAGGAAGACTATGTGATGAGCCACAATCCCAAGAGTAAAATAGTTCTCGAAGAATTAAAATGGGAAGTCACTTCTTTAATACCACCGGTACAAGAGGATATACCACATGTCACTGCACCATGTGTCACAGAACATACACAGGAGATACCTCGTCGTAGTGGGAGGGTTGTGAGACAACCTGATAGATTCATGTTCTTAGGAGAATCTTCTGATTTGGTCCCTGGCGAACATGAACCTGATCCCTAGACATATGACGAGGCAATCAAAGATAAAGATGCAGTATCTTGGCAAAGTGCAATGAATGCTGAGATTGAATCTATGGATTCAAATCAGGTCTGGGAGCTAGTAGAACCACCCGATGGTGTAAAAACCATTGGATGCAAGTGGATCTACAAGAGAAAGAGAGGAATAGATGGGAAGGTTGAGACCTTCAAAGTGAGGCTTGTTGCGAAGGGGTATACTCAGAAAGAGGGTATCGATTATGAGGAGACCTTTTCGTCGGTAGCCATGCTTAAGTCTATCCAGATTCTTTTATGCATAGCAGCTCATATGGATTATGAGGTGTGGCAGATGAATGTCAAGACAGCTTTCATTAATGGAAGTCTTGAGGAAAACATCTATATGAAAAAACCAGAGGGATTCATTGCTAAAGGCAAAGAGCATCTTGTGTGTAAGCTTAATCGGTCCATTTATGGATTGAAGCAAGCTTCGAGGTCTTGGAACATCCGCTTTAATGAGGTAATCCAGTCTTATGGATTTATTCAAAGTCCGGATGAATCTTGTGTATACAAGAGATGTGACGAAAATGTATTGGTATTTCTTATACTATACGTAGATGACATTTTATTGATTGGCAACAATATCAAGGTGTTATCGGACATAAGGGTATGGTTGTCCAAACAGTTTGATATGAAGGACTTGGGAGAAGTGGGGCACATCCTTGGGATCAAGGTTATAAGGGATCGCAAGAAAAGCATGTTGTGCTTATCCCAAGCTTCATACATAGACACGATTATGGAGCATTTTAGCATGCAGAACTCCAAGAAGGGTTTTCTACCTTTCAGGCATGGAGTTCCTTTATCTAAGGAGATATGTCCTAGAACATATGAGGAGATAGAGGAGATGAAGGTGGTTCCTTATGCTTCGGCAGTAGGAAGCCTCATGTATGCGATGTTATGTACGAGACCAGATATCTGTTTTGTCATGGGCATGGTCAGCAGATATCAGAGTAATCCAGGACATGGACATTAGACTGCGGTAAAGCATATATTGAAGTACCTGAGAAGGACTAGGGATTATATGTTGGTTTACCAGACAGACCAATTACTCTCTATGGGTTACACGGATTCTGACTTCCAGTCAGACAGGGATAACAGTAAGTCTACCTCAGGTTTTATGTTTACTTTGGGAGGTGGAGCCATTGTATGGAGGAGTGTCAAGCAGAAATGCGTAGCGGACTCCACCATGGAAGCTGAGTATGTGGCAGCCTCTGAGGCGGCCAAAGAAGTTGTGTGGCTCAGGAACTTCCTGAAGGACTTGGATGTGATTCATGGTTTGCCCAGAACTATTACAATTTATTGTGATAATAGTGGTGCAGTTGCAAACTTGAAGGAACCACGAGCCCATAAGGCAAGTAAGCACATAGAGCGCAAGTACCACCTGATACGAGAAATCGTAAAGAGAGGAGAAGTTGTTATGGCCAAGATTGCATCGGAGGATCACCTGGCAGATCCTTTAACTAAGGCCCTTCTGGCAAGAGCTTTTGATAGGCATGTGGAGAGAATGGGGATCAGATGTATGGCTGTTTGAGGACAGCATAGTCTTTTAGTATAAGTGGGAGATTGTAGGGATGTATACTGAAAAGTCTATCGTTTGTATGAAAATCTTTATTTTGAAATAAGAATCACATGATCATTGTTTGCATATTTTTATGGTTATGAATATTATCTAATACTTTTCATTGTAGATAACATGGTGTGTGGTGACACACGGGAGATCATGTTATCGACTCCTTGAAAAGTATAAGTAAAGGCTCACAACTGAGATGGCTTTGGACAAACCATCGGAATGGTTGTAGTGTGATTTGGTATTGGTTTGTCTTGAACATAGAATCACACTAGTGCACTTTGTGTGTATTGAGCAGGACCGACTTAGAGGTGATTCGATTTATTGTCTGACTACATAATCGAATCGGACCTCGGATATTATATTGTACATGCTCTTAATCTTGATATAATAACGGGCACATATACTTAATATTCATTTCTTTGATTTACCAATAGGCAAGATTTATAGATTAAATCGATAGGCTCGGTAAGTTGGGAAATGATATTATTTATATGGTGTGCCGTTGATTATAGGAGAAAACCGTGTCCTATATATTATGATGATGATGTCCCCTTGAGGAGCTCATAAGGTTCATCATGTAAACCCTACAGGTGGACTTGGTCCGGCATGATGAAAAGGTTGAGTGGTACTACTCATGGAGTTAGATGTTGATTAATTAATGGTCAATAAATTAAGTAATCGACGGACATTCGAGATCTTAAACACGGGGAGAAAATGTACAAATATTATATGGAGCCCATATTAACTTATGGGGGTTGGTGATGTAGATCAATGATAATCCTTTAATGGATTGGATTATCATTAATGGATCGGACTTTATATGGGCTTGATCCATGGGTGGCCAAGATCCAACTCCTCCTCATGGTCCCTATTGTAGCCTATTAACACCTCATGAAGCTTAGATCCAATGGATAGAAACAAAACTCTAGATCCAAAGGTAGAGATTAAATCTCTAAGATCCGACGGTTGAGATTAAATCTTTAGATCCGACAGTTGAAATTAAATCCCTAGAACCAATGGTGGAGATTAAAAGGAGGCTTATCCCTAACTCTATAAAAGGAGGACAAGGGGTTGGCGTGGAGAATTAATCAAGAGGAGCTAGGGTTTTGGAGGTTGGCGGCAAGAGATAGGAGCTAGGGTTTGGGCTTGGGCGGCACCTAATAAGGAAAGATTTCCTTGCCTTCTTCTTCTTCCTCAAGCTGTCGGCGCCCCTTGAGGTCCTTCCAGCCCTTGGCTGGTGTCCAAACTCCATCTTCTCCTTCTCCTTGGCCGGTGGAACAAAGGTTTAGCGTCCTCCCTTGAAGCTTTTGGCCGGCAACCCTTAATCTCTTCTTCCTTCTTGGCCGGCGGCAAAGCTCCATCCTTGGAGGTTGTTGGTTGGTTGAAAGAAGGAATAGAGCTTTGTTTCTATTCTTCCTCTTGCTTGGAATGAGCAAGGAAGGAAGATTGGCGATCTAGGAGCTTCAACTTTTGGTAGATCGTCGCCCGCACGACGTCCGAAAGGAGGAAGGTCATACATTAGAAGATCGAGAGGTATATCTATTCTCTATTCTCTTTTGTTACTTGCTTGTATTTGTTTTTCCAATTATGAGCATGATATATTCTGTTTGTGGCTAAATAATACTTGGATCCCGAACATAAATACAAAAGCCGGCGATCCGGACATCGTCAATTCCGTGGCTACTCGTAGAATAGAGGTTGGTCGCTTGAACAACAAGTTTGTTCAAGTGACCTTTCTAAACGAATAGCACGATGATGACTTGGTTGTTTGGGCAATCCTTTTTGTCTAGGATTAAATTTTTTTAATCCGGGGACATCGATGGGATCGCCATGAACAAGCAACCGAGGTGAAGTGGAAAGCGAAGTTTCCCCCCACGGACTCGATAAGCTAAACCCTTCTCGGTGTGTCGTCCCAACCATCTTGCCTCCCCTCTAGTGTTTGGGCAGAGCTCTCCTTATATAGACATCACATCAGATCGCTGCGAAATCCAGAAAAAACCCTAGTCACATCAATCTCCTGGGCCACCGCACAGCCATGTGTTTCCACACGGCCAGGTCGTGTGTTGCCGTGGGGTGGCCGATTTCACCCCTTGGACACGGCCGTGTGTAGCCACATGCCCTAGTCGTGTTCCCTTCTGCGTCTAGCTGCAAAATGCCCTTCTTTTGCTCCAGAAGTGCGCCTTTTCCCACGAAATCTTATCCTACATACAAAAGTACAAAGAGCAAACCTTCGAACCAGAAAATAGAAAATGCATGCAAAACAAAGTGACATATGCATGAAACTAACATAAAATGTAATGATATGTGAGCGAAAACTACTCCTGAAACCCTATATGTTTTGCTCACATCAATAGCCATAATAGTTGGATCTTATGCCTGCAAGCAAAAAGTTAGCCTACACACATCCTTCTATTATCCGGCATAAAATATATGATAAATGCATGAAAGTAACCAAATCCAAAACACACAAAATCGAAAACCTGGCTCTGATATCACTTAAAGGGAATTGCTTCTCGCTTCGGTCGCTTGTGCATGGCGATCCTATCACACGTCCCCAGATTAAAATTTTATCAACTAAAACTAATCTGGACGGAGATGGATTACACAAGAAATTGATCCATCATCGTGCTATTTGATTTGAGTAGTCGCTTGAACAAACTAGTTGTTCAAGCCACCTTACTCTTTTCCTCGATTAGCCGCGGAATAGATGATGAACAGATCGTCAATTTTTGTGTTTATCATCGGGGTCCATGTTAATCAATAACATACAAAATACAAAAGAACTAGAATCAAAACTAAACAAGATTATACCTCTTGTTTTACCTCTTGATCTTCTATTGTATTCCTATCCACCTCTTGGGCGTCGTGTGGGCGAAGATCTTCCAAGAGTCGAAGCCTCCTAGATCGCGTCTTCCCTTCTTTGTTCGCTCCGAACAAGGGAAGAACAAAAGCTCCCTTCTTCTCCTTGCTTGCACCGACCACCAACCACCAACCACCAAGCTTGGTGTCCACCGGCCCTAAGGAGAGGGAGAGGGTGTGCCGGCCAAGACAAAGGAAGGAGGAACCCTCACCTTTGTTGCCTCCGACCCTAGGCGAGGAGGAGATGGGGTGCCGGCCAAAGGTTTAAGAGAGGGTGGCGTCAGCCAAAGGTTGAGAGAAGGGTGGTGTCGGCCAAAGGTTGAGAGAAGGGAATCAAAACCCTAACCTTGCCGCCAGCCAAAAGGAAGCAAACCCTAGCCTCCAATGCTTGCCACCCAAGCCTCTCAACCCAACCCAAACCCTAGCATAACCAATTGTATATTTCGCCCAAGCCTCTCCACCACCTTATATAGATCTAGGGTTCATGAGGTATTTATAGTAGGCTACAATAGGAACCATGAGGAGGAGTTAGATCTTGGCCACCCAATGGATCTGAACCACATAAAACCCGATCCATTAATGATGATCCATTCCACTAGAGGATTATCATTGATCTACCTCACCAACCCCCAAAATTAAATATGGATTCCACATATTATTTATACAAAATATCTCTCCATGTTTAAGATATCGAATGTCCATTAATTAATTAAATTACTGACAATTTAATTAATTAATATCTAACTTCATGAGTAGTACCCCTCATCCTTATCTTAATGTTGGACCAAGTCCACCTGCAGGATTTACATGATAAACTTTATGAGCTCCTCAAGGGGACATCATCATCCTAGTTTATAGGACACAGTTTCCTCTTATAATCAACGGCACACCATGTAAATAATATTATTTCCCAACTTACCAGGTCTATCGATTTAACACATAAATCTCGCCCATTGATAAATCAAAGAAAATAAATACTAAGTACATGTGCCCGTTATTATATCGAGAGTCAGAGCATGTACATCATAATATCTGAGGTCTGATTCAATTATATAGTCAGTATAAATTGAATCACCTCTAAATCGGTCATGCTCAGTACACACAAAGTGTACTAGTGTAATTCTGTGGTTAAGATAAACCAATACCAAATTACATTATAACCATGCCAATGGTTTATCCAAAACCATCTTGGTTGTGAGCCTCTACTTATACTCTATAAGGAACTGATAACATGATCTTTTGTACGACACCACACACTATGTTATCTACAATGTAAAGTATCAGACAATATGCATAAATATAAAATGCAAACAATGATCTTGTGATTCTTATTTCAAAATGAAGATGTTTATATAAAGAGCTAGGCTTTCAGTATATATCCCAACAACTAGTCAGATTCTGGTATGGACCATTGGGTGGCTATCAAGACAATCCTTAGGTACTTGAGAAGGACTAAGGATTTATTCTTGGTATATGTATGAGATGATATGGTAGTAACCGAGTATACCGATGCCAGTTTCCAAACAGATAAGGATGATTCCAAATCTCAGTCTGGATACATATTCATCTTGAATGGAGGTGCTGTGAGTTGGAAGAGTTTCAAACAAGATGTGGTTGTTGATTCTACTACGGAGGCAGAGTACATTGCAGCTTCTGAAGCAGCAAAGGAGGTAGTTTGGATTAAGAAGTTCATTACTGAACTTGGAGTAGTTCCGAGCATTGTTAAAGCATTACTGGTTTACTGTGACAACAATGGCGCCATTGCACAGGCGAAGGAACCACGGTCTCATCAGCGATCCAAACACGTACTACGTTGTTACCATCTGATCAAAGAGATCATTGGTAGAAGAGATGTACAAATAGAGAAAGTTTCCACAGATAGAAATCTAGTAGATCCCTTGACAAAGCCTCTTCCCCAAGAAAGGTTCGAGAGGCATATAGAGGCCTATGGTATTAGATATCAAGGCGATTGGTTGTAGGCCAACTGGGAGTTTGATGTAATTGAGAGGTGTCCTAAGGCAATTGCCTTAGAAGTTATTAATAAAATTCACTATTTGAGTATATATTATCTATGTATTTGATTGGATCTTAAACTCATACTGAAGTCCATAATACGATGCATAGCATGAAAGGAATTGTGATTGGATCACAATTAGTGGGTATCTCATCATGTGTAAATATGAAAGTATTGAAACTATCCCTAGTCAATGAATTGATGAGATTGGACATTATCAATTCTATGAGACTAATGCATGTTATGCTCCTTGATTTATCCAAGCATTCAGTACTCACTGAATGGAAACATAGGGATGTTAAGAGTGACCATGTGGATGCTAGTTATGGTAACTAATTCATTGAATTTGCGTGCTATGAGACTTCATATGGTTCTATATGTTGTTGAAGATCTCATTGCGGCTTGAGTGCAAGCTTCCTTAGACTTGAGGTATTCAAGTCGCCTTGATCATGGCGCCTTATACTTTGACTTCTTCGTAGCCATCTATATAGTAGGTGTAACTCTGGGATGATTGGGTATAAGCCAAAGTGATCGAAGGTGTTTGAATAGCCTATAGAGGATTCACCACACCTGATAAATGAGATGTATACCCTAGGTCTCTTGTCAGGATTGTTACTCGGAAGTCTCTGGCCAGAGCAAGAATGTTAATAAGATGGTCTTCTTTGGAATATGTAGGAGTAACTTGAATCGACAGGACAAGGAAATTAACTTGGACTAGGTGTGACGTAGTTAGTCTAGTGGAGACGAACACAGAGACCATGTTCTGAACCAAGTGGGTATAAGATGAGTGAAATGTTGGGATGTATGCTGAAAGTCTAGCCTTTGTATGAACATCTTCATTTTGAAATAAGAATCACATAATCATTGTTTACATTTTATATTTATGCATATTGTCTGATACTTTACATTGTAGATAACATGGTGTGTGGTGTTGCATAGAAGATCATGTTATCAGTTCCTTGTAGAGTATAAGTAGAGGCTCATAACCAAGATGGTTTTGGATAAACCATTTGCATGGTTGTAGTGTAATTTGGTATTGGTTAATCTTGACCATAGAAGTACACTAGTACACTTTGTGTGTATTGAGTTGGACCGACTTAGAGGTGATTCAATTTATACTGACTATATAATTGAATCGGACCTCAGATATTATGGTGTACATGCTCTTAATCCCGATATAATAATGGGCACATGTACTTAGTATTTATTTCTTTGATTTACCAATGGACGAGATTTATGTGTTAAATCGATAGGCCTGGTAAGTTGGGAAATAATATTATTTACATAGTGTGTCGTTGATTATAGGAGGAAACCGTGTCCTATATATTAAGATGATGATGTCCCCTTGAGGAGCTCATAAAGTTCATCATGTAAATCTTGCAGGTAGACTTGGTCCAACATGATGATAAGGATGAGTGGTACTACTCATGGAATTAGATATTAATTAATTGAATTGTCAGTAATTTAATTAATTAATGGACATTCGATATCTTAAACACGGGGGAGATATTTTGTACAAATAATATGTGGAGCCCATATTTAAGGGTTGGTGGGGTAGATCAATGATGATCCTCTAGTGGAATGGATCATCATTAATGGATCGGGTTTTATGTGGTTCGGATCCATTGGGTGGCCAAGATCCAACTCCTCCTCATGGTCCCTATTGTAGCCTATTATAAATACCTCATGAAGCCTAGATCTATATAAGGGGTTGGAAAGGCTTGGGCAGAAATGACAATAAGTTGTGCTAGGGTTTGGAGTTGACATTGAAGAGGCTTGGGCGGCAAGCATTGGTTGCTAGGGTTTGCTTCTCTTAGGGTTGGCAGCAACAAGGTTAGAGGCTAAGGTTTTGTTCTTCTCCTCCCTCACTTGGCTGGTGCCTCCTTCCCTCAAGCTTTGGCCGGCGCTTCTTCATCTTCTTCCTAGGGTCGGCGGCAACAAGAGGGATCTCTTGGCCGGCGCTTCCTTTCCTCCCCTTAGGGTCGGCGGTCACCAACTTTTGTGGTTAGTGGTCGGCGCAAGCAAGGAGGAGAAGGGAGCTTTTGTTCTTCCCTTGTTCGGAGCGAGCAAGGAAGGGAATACACACGATCTAGGAGGCTTCGATTCTTGGAAGATCGTTGCCCACATGACGTCCAAGAAGAGGATAGGAATACAATAGAAGATCAAGAGGTAAAACAAGAGGTATAATCTTATTTAATTTTGATTTTACTTCTTTTGTATTTTGTATGTTATTGATTAACATGGACCCCGATGATAAACACAAAAACCGGCGATCCGTTCATCATCTATTCCGTGGCTAATCGAGGAAAAGAGTTAGGTCGCTTGAACAAGTTTGTTCAAGAGACTACTCAAATCGAATAGCACGATGATGGATCGGTTACTAGGGTAATCCATCTCCGTCTAGATTAGTTTTAGTTAATAAAATTTTAATCCGAGGACGCGAGATAGGATCATCATGCACAAGCGACTGATGTGGCGAAGTGGGAAACACATTGTTTCACGTTCAAGTGGTATCCGAGCTACGGTTTCCGATTTTGTGTGTTTGGATTCAGTTACTTTCATGCATTTATCATATATTGTATATGCCAGATAATAGTAGGATGTGCATAGGCTAACTTTTTGCTTACAGGCATAAGATCTAACTATTATGACTATGTGGATGTATGTGATTGTGTATGTGTGATTGTAACTAATTATTTGAATCCTCACGATTGACGAGGCTAATTAGTATTTAATTTTTGTAATTAAATACGGCATTGTTTAGCAGCTCATTTTAGTTTACTTTTGATCTAGTTATGTTGTGCACTCCTTCGTGGAGTATAGGATCGATGGATGTAAATTAAAATAGTTTATCTCGGCTCGGATCCTTTTGTGGCTTGCACATGGTAAAGGGAGGAGCGGACGAGGTGGTGAGATGACGGAAAACATATTGGAAAACAAAAGTCATAATAGTTGAAAAGTTTTTTTCATATTTATTGCTTATTGTTTGATATGCACGTTGTGTGAAAATTCCTCAATTTTAAATTACTAAGTGGGAGAGGGATATTTTTTAAATTCCAGCGACCTCCATTACAATTTGACATGTGATGCGAACAAACTTGCGTGTTGGCTCTGAGTGCCTTCCTCCATATAGGATGAGTTTGTTTTGCCGATCACTAGGTCAAATATGGTTATAGGAAGTTATTTAGGAGCGTGTGTACTTCTCCATCGGAAGGCATATAATCTGAGATAATTACCTTAGTATCGGGTAATGGTAAACATTTAGATGTAAATAAAAGTTTCCTCTCCATCGGAGTCACTACTTTTATTTGTAGGGCCGAAGAGGAACCAAATATTGATTTTATTTGTCAAAAAGTAAGGTTGATAAGATAATAAAATTAATGGGTAAAACCTCCTCTTACAAATGTAGAATTCGTATACGTCCACACTATTGTGGCATACGATATTCTCGGTGTTTTGAGGTGTTGGTTGATTTTAAAATTTTATTGTTTGAGGAATCAATAAATTTTGAAATCTAATGTTTTGATCACTATGATTCTTAGGTTATTTCAAAATTGCTTTCAACCCACTTACTGTGATTCTGAAAGAAAACAAACTTACTCGACCTAACTATGTTGATTGGAAACGGAATTTTGATATTGTCTTGACTGCTGAGGAGTATAAATATGTACTCTTCGAAGAGTGTCCTCCTAAGCCTATGGATGATTCTGGTGAAAAGGAGAAAGAGAGTTATAGGAAGTGGATCAAGGATGATGAGATGGCGCGGTGTTACATTTTGGCTTCTATGTCAAATGTATTGCAACATTAGCATCAAGCCGTGAATATTGTCTATGACATGATGCTCAATCTCAAGAAACTTTTCGGACACCAGAATCGGGCTGCTAGGCAGGAAGCTTGATGTAAGCGAAACATATAGGGTTTTAGGAGTAGTTTTCTCTCACATCTCACTACATTTTAAGTTAGTTTCATGCATATGTTACTCTATTTTGCACGCATTTCCTATTTTCTGATTCGGAGGTCTGCTCTTTGTACTTTTGTATGCATGTTAGCATTTAGGGTGAAAAAGGTGCACTTTCGGAGCAAAAGAAGGACATTTTGCAAATAAACGCAGAGTGAGACACGGCCAGGGCATGTGGCTACACATGGCTGTGTCCAATGGGCGAGATCAGCCACCCCAAGGTCACATACGGCCTGGCCGTGTAGAAACACACAGTCGTGTGGCGGCCGCTAGATTTGTGCGACTAGGGCTTTTTTTGGATTTTCCAGCAGTCCAAGGTGGTGTCTATATAAGGATGGCTCCACCCAAACCCTAGGGGGAGGCACGACGGCTAGGACGGCACACCGAAACCCTAAAAAGCTTTGGGAACTCGCAACGGGGAGGAGGAATGCCGCCGGAGGTCCACGCCTTGGACTTCAACGCCGGAGAGAAAACCACGAAAGCATTGTAATCCCTTATTCCTACATTTTAATTCTGATGTATTCGAACATGTACATGCTTTGTGATTCCTCCTTCATATACATGGAGTAGTTTTTTCGATTCTAGGATTAGGGAGTAGCTTGTGTGCACATTACAATGTTGGTCCACGTTAAATTCTATCTTTGAGTTTAATTTGGCAATTGGTAGTTGTTTTTACTATATCTATGCGTGTTTGGTTTTCTACCTACTGTGCTTAGGCGATACAAGGGGTGACAACTCTCGTATCTAAGATTTAGGGGATTTTATACAAGGAACCTAGGGGTAAACCTGATCTCCTGTAACCGTGGGTAGAAGGATGCGATGGAACCGGACATGGTTCATCGTAGGGATTGATTCGGCATCCTCGTACCATCTATCCCGCCTTTTTAGGCGGAGATAGCTCCCGGTATATGCGGTGGCTCATCGGGAGAGTGTATGATGCCCCTTCCAAAAAACTATAGCTAAATGTCTAAACAACGCCAATTGACAGCATTGTTTTGTGACACACAAGCGAAACTGAAGTCCTAGAATCACCTTTGAAGACCTCGGCACGCTCCCTTCCTCCTCTGTGTGACACCGTATAGAGTATAGTCCACCGACATGTTGGAGATTCCGGGGCCTTGCGCAGCGGAATAAGTGAATAAAAACAATTTATATTACATCCCAGATATCCCCTAGGGGCCAGGAAAACTTGTTTTGGAATAATCACATGAAAACACACAAGGAGAAAGAGAAGCTATACCTTCGGGATTCTTTTGAATCCGTCGAAACCACAAGAAAGACCAACGGGCCTTGCCTCTATCAGTATCCACGCCGGGATCACCTGAGACAACTCCTATAGCAGCAAGTTTTCATCTCCGATTGGTGCTAGCCAACCGGTGGAGACAAGGGAAGAGGAGAGAGAAGAGAACGACGACAGTTACCAAGGGAAAACCTAAAAACCAAAACCTTAGCCAAAGATTATCAAGGGATATATTTATATATCTCTTGATTAGGTTATCTTAGGAGGCTTAAACGGAATATATCTTACCATAATTATCCCATAATTAAGGTAAGAACAACCCAGGAATTTCTATAAAGAGAAATCTCCAAAATCGACGGAGACGCGACACAGTAGATGGATTCACACGCGGCATGGTCGTGTGGATTCACATGGTCGTGTGTTTTCACATGGCCTGGCCATGTCGATTCACATGGCCATGTAAAAATACAAGGCCTGGCCGTGTGTCTCTCTGGGGCAGCCCAGACTTTGCCAATTTGCGGTCAAAGCCAAGCATGACCCGTGCCAAGTTAGGCACGGCCATGTGAGGCTTTGTATGGTCCGTTTGACTTCGTTTAAGTGCGATATGGTTGTGCTAAGTCCAACAAAGTCATAGGAGGTTCCATAGCCTCCGTTTCGCACCCCCTTGGTCTGGTCCAACCAAACATATCCTCTCTCAATGAGAATCTCATTCTCAGACTTGTTTTACATCTCGAGATGACCCATAGTGCGTGTGACCCAATAGGTTCCCGGTTATGTTGGTCATTCATAATTAACCCTTTAATTATGAATAGATCATGAGTGTCACCTAGCAATACATCATGACCCCCAATTAACCGAAAAAACTAAATCGACTTCAGAATATTTTCTGAACCCTTCAACAGCTACAGTTGTTCGTGCCTTGTTCCTTTCACTCATCCTATACCCACTTGGTTTAGGACATGGTCTCTATGTTCGTCCCCACTAGGCTGACTACGTCACACCTAGCCCAAGTTAATTTTCTTGTCCTATGGATTCAAGTTACTCCTACATGTTCCCAAGAAGACCATCTTCTTAACATGCTTGCTCTAGCCAGAGACTTCTGAGTAACAATCCTGACAAGAGGCCTAGGGTATACATCTCTTTCATCAGGAGTGGTGAATCCTCTATTGGCTATTCAAACACCTTCGATCACTTTGGCTTATACTCAATCATCCCGGAGTTACACCTACTATGTAGATGGCTACGAAGAAGTCAAAGTACAAGGCGCCATGATCAAGGTGACTTGAATACCTCAAGTCTAAGGAAGCTCGCACTCAAGTTGCAATGAGATCTTCAATGACATATAGAACCGTATGAAGTCTCATAGCAGGTCACTCCAATGAAGTAGTTACCATAACTAGCATCCACATGTTCACTCTTAGCATCCCTATGCTTCCATTCAATGAGTACCGAATGCTTGGATAAACCAAGGAGCATAACATGTGCTAGTCTCATAGAATTGATGATGTCCAATCTCATCAATTCATCGACTAGGGATAGTTTCAATACTTGTATATTTACACATGATGAGATACCCACTAATTGTGATCTAATCACAATTTCTCTCATGCTATGCACCGTATTGTGGACTTCAGTATATGAGTTTAAGATCCAATCAAATACATAGATAATGTATACTCAAATAGTGAATTTTATTAATAGCTTCTAAGGCAATTGCCTTAGGACACCTCTCAATTACATTAAACTCCCACTTGGCCTATAGCCAATCGCCTTGGTATCTAATACTATAGACCTCTATATGCCTCTCGAATTTTTCTTGGGGAAGAGGCTTTGTCAAGGGATCTGCTAGATTCCTATCAGTGGGAACTTTTTCTATTTGTACGTCTCTTCTACCAATGATCTCTCTGATCAGATTGTAACGGCATAGTATGTGTTTGGATCACTGATGAGACCGTGGTTCCTTCGCCTGTGCAATGGTGTCATTGTTGTCACGGTAAACCAGTAATGCTTCAACAATGCTCGGAACTACTCCAAGTTCAGTAATGAACTTCTTAATCCAAACTGCCTCCTTTGCTGCTTCAAAAGCTGCAATGTAGTCTGCCTCCGTAGTAGAATCAGCAACGGTATCTTATTTGGAACTCTTCCAACTCACCGCACCTCTATTCAAGATGAATATATATCTAGACTAAGATTTGGAATCATCCTTATCTGTCTGGAATCTAGCATCAGTATACCTGCTTACTACCATATCACCTCCTCCATATACCAAGAACAAATCCTTAGTCCTTATCAAGTACTTAAGGATTGTCTTGACAGCCACCCAATGGTCCATACTAGGATCCGACTCATATCTACTCGTAATGCTCAAAGCATACGATACATCGGGCCTCGTACATAACATAGCATACATGATCGATCCTATAGTCGATATGGATCCTCGACTCATGAATCCTCTCGCCTTCAATGGCGCACATAGACTTCGAAAGGTGAATCCCATGCCTCATGGGAATAAAACCTTTCTTGGATTCTTCCATGCTAAACCATTTTAGCACTTTGTCTATGTATGTAGACTGTGAAAGACCAAGCAACCGATTCGATCTATCTCTATAGATCTTAATCCCCAAAATATAGGTTGCTTCTCCCATGTCTTTCATGGAGAACATTTTGGACAACCAGACCTTGATTATTTACAAAACAGGAATATCATTTCCTATAATTAATATGTCATCGACATACAATACTAGGAACACAACCGCACTCCCACTAACCTTTTTATACACACAGGGCTCCTCAAGATTTTGTGAGAAATCAAACTGTTTGATTGCCTCATCAAAACAGATATTCTAACTCCTGGATGCTTGCTTCAATCCATAAATGGAACGTTGAATCTTGCATACTTTGTTTTTGTCAATGGATGTGAAACCCTCAAGTTGTATCATATATACATCCTCAGACAGGTTTCCATTAAGGAAAGTTATTTTCACATCCATCTGCCAGATCTCATAATCAAAATGAACCGCTATGGCTAGGAGTATCCGAATGAATTTAAGCATAGCTACTGGTGAAAAGGTTTCATCATAGTCAACACCTTGCCTTTGACGATAGCCTTTTGCCACTAATCTAGCTTTATAGGTAATAATATTACCGTCCATGTCGATTTTCTTCTTGAAACCCCACTTGGACCCTATAGGTGTTATGCCTTCGGGTGGGTCTACCAAGTTCCAAACCTGGTTTTCATACATGGAATCCATTTCTGATTTCATGGCTCTTAGCCATCTATCCCTATCTGAACTATTCAGTGCCTCTTCGTAATTAGTAGGTTCCTCATCATCTATGAGCAACACATCATTAGATTCACTTATGAGAAATCCATATCTCTCAGGAATCCTATGTGTCCTACTAGATCTACGAGGAGGTTGTGTATTATCAGGTTCAGCTATTACCTCATCCAAATGAGTAATCAGCTGTGGTTCTTGACTAGGCACCTCTTCTGTGTCTATCGGAGCCTCTTGAACTACACTTAGTTCAACCTCACTCCCACTATTTTCCTGTAAGAGAAACTCCTTCTCTAGGAATACAACATGCCTTGAAACAAACACCTTTTGTTCCAAGGAATGATAGAATTGGTAACCCCTCGTTTCCTTAGGGTAACCAATAAATATACACTTATCATACTTAGCCTCCAGCTTGTCTGATACTGTCCTCTTCACATAAGTAGGATAACTCCATATCTTCAAATAAGATAAATGAGGTTTTCTACTTTTCCACATCTCATATGGAGTAGTAGAGATTGTCTTAGTCGGGACTCTATTTAACAAGTAAACAGCGGTCTCGAGTGCATAACTCCAAAAGGTTTTTAGAAGACTTGCATGCTGCATCATTGACCTAACCATGTCCAACAAGGTTCGGTTTCTCCTTTCAGCCACACCATTATGTTGTGGCATGTAAGGTGGAGTCCTTTGGGACAAGATGCCATTGTCCCTTAGATAATCTTGAAACTCTTGGCTTAAGTATTCACCACCTCGATCTGATTGAAGTACTTTAATACTTTTACCAATTTTTTTCTCTACTTCCTTTCTAAAATCTTAAACGTTTCAAAGACTTTAGACTTGTATCTTAATAGATACAAATACCCATATCATGAATAATCATCGATAAAGGTAACAAAGTAGCTATAACCTCCTATGGTATGAGTTGACATTGGTCTGCATACATCGGTATGTATAAGGCCCAATACCTCAACTGCTCATTCACCCTTTCCTCTGAAAGGTAGTTTAGTCATCTTTCCTTTTAAGCATGAAACACATGTGTCTAATGAACTGGATTCATAAGGCTCCAAAATGCCAAGCCTCTGCAGTTTGGATATGCGTTCATTGCTTATATGGCCAAGACGACAATACCATAATTGCGAGGTTAATTGATTATCTAACTTAGTGTGTTTGCTATTTGATTCGATATTGAATATCTCGTTGGATGTATCTAACATGTAGATCCCATTATTTAATATCCCAATAGCATAAAGAACACCATTTAACGTAATGTAACAACAATTATTACTAAACGTCAAATGATAACCTTTCTTATTCAAACATGAAATAGAAACAATGTTCTTTATTAATGCAAGAATATAAAAACAATCATCTAACTCTAAGACTAGTCCTGTAAGAAGTCGCAACAGAACCTTTGCTTCATTGCCAACGCTTAGATCTGCTTCTCCCTTAACCGATTTTCTTCTGTTCCTCAGCCCCTGTATGTCATTAGATATATGTGAGCCACACCCGGTATCCAATACCCAAGTGCTAGAAGAAACAGTATGATATTCAATAACAAATATACCTGAAGTATATTAGGCATCAGATGCCTTCTTCTGCTTCAGTGACTCCAGATACTACTTGCAGTTTCTCTTCTAATGTTCATCCTTGCCACAATGATGGCAGGTGCCCTTGGAAGTTATTTCTTCCTTCTTTACCTTCTTCTTCCCTTTAGTTTTTGTTTTTGACTTTCTCTTAGAACCTTTCTTTGAGTAGTCAACCAGCATCACCGACTTCTGTTCATTCGCAACAGATGACTCCACTATTTTGAGCATATTGATCAATTCAGGAATCGTGGACTCAATTTTATTCATCTGATAGTTCATCACAAATTGTGAATAGCTACTAGTCAAGAAGAATTAAGTCAATACTTAATTCATGGTCCATGAAAAACCCTAATGATCCCAATCGCTCAATATAGCTATTCATCTTTAGCGCAAACTGTACTGCAGATGAACCCTCCTGCATCTTCGAGTGAAAGAGGAGTTGGGTGACCTCGAACCTTTCAGATCGTGCCTGCTCATTGAACAACTCTCGAAGATGGAAGACAATTGTATTAGCATCCATATGCTCATGTTGCTTCTGCAACTCAGGAGACATCAATGCTAGCATAATGCAGCTCGCCATCTCAGAGTCAGCAACATGTTTCTAGTAAGCCAACTTTTGGTCACCAGATGCATTGTCTACAGGAGGTTAGGGAAGATCCTCTTCAAGGACATAAGCTAGCTTTTCATCCTTGAGAACAATTCTCAAGTTGCGAAGTCAGTCCATGAAGTTTGGCCCAGTCAATTTGTTGTTGTCCAAAATCGAACGTAAATTAATGAGGTTGACATGCTGTTCTAATTAGTACCTAGACATACAAAAAGAGGTGTATAAGAGAGATGAATTTATAGTAATGTAAACAATTTACATTAACAAGAAACTCCCACTATTTTTATCAAATTCAATAGCCCTCACTTTGAATTCGAGAGATGGTAGGTGATCTCTTAGTGGGTTGATATCCATTATGACTAAGAACAACCTTGGAGAGAGTCCAACAAAATATTCATAGTCATAATGTTAGGTATCAATAGTACCCATTATATATCAAATATATAACTATCACTTTATGCTATCAACTAATTGAATATTCATATATACATTAGGTTGTTAACTCATTAACATATATACATCCAATGCATATCACCTAATTGCACCTCTGTCCACATTGACCTTGGAGGGAGTCCAACAAATCAATGCTTTCAGTTAGGGCTAGCCCATTAATCATGAGATCGAATTTAAATGATTTGAACACATCCAATTTACAAGCCAGGCTTGGAGAGAGTCCAACAACCCAAACTTGAAATTGACCTCTGGTCCTTACCATTTAAAATAAACATCGAATCTCATATGAATTGAACATGCTCGATGTCATGCTAGGCTTGGAGGGAGTCCAACAACCCAAACATAAAAAAGAACTCTGGTTCAACCATATTAATGGAAGGTGTTAGCCCTAATATTTGCATGAGGGATTTCATATTACTATGGGTCTCATCTAAAAAGGAAATAAACCTAAATATAGAAAAACCAAGGTCACATTAGGAAATAAATTTCCCGATGTGAACGTGAGTCTATGCTTAGGCTCTAACGATGCGGCCAACACCTTCGGTGTTTCCAAGCGCATCCTCGGTATTTCTTTTTAGGTTACAAACATATCCTATATGTAGGGATGGTCGCTTCGGAGGCTCATTGGCTCCCATGTCCCCGGATTAAAATTTTCACTAATGAAAGGATTAATCCGGATGGGATGAGCTTCCTTAGCAACACCATTTCGTCGTCGTGCTAACAACTCGAGTGGTCGCTCGAACAAACTAGTTGTTCAAGCAACTCTACTCTTCTAGTTGATTAGCCGCGGAAGAGACGATGGATGGATCGCCGGTTTTTGTGTTTGTCTTCGGGGTCCATGATTATACAATATATATTCATACACACACATGCATAATCATTATATATAAGAACATGCTCAGATCTGAACATAAAGTTAAAATAACTTTATACCTTACGATCTTCTACCGTATGTCCTATCCTTCTCGTGGACGACGTGTGGACGAAGATCCTCCACGAGTAGAAGTCTTCTAGATCGAGTTCTCCTCTACCTTGTCCACTGCGAACAAAGAGAAAAACCACAAATACCTTTCCTATCTAGAACCGGCCACCAAGCTAGGAAGTTTGATGCAACCGCCGGCCAAGGAATGGATGAAGATGCGCCGGCCACCAAAACAAGAGGAGCCGCCACCTTTGGGAATTGGAGGAAGATGATCTTGCCACCAATGGGAGGAGAACCGGCAAAGGAAGAAGAGAGTTGCTAAGATGAAGGGCGCTGGCCAAGGAAAGCTTGAATGAATTGGGCGCCGGCAACAATGTTGGATGAAGATGGTTGCCGCCCAACCTAGCTCCAAACCCTAGCCACCCAACTCTTTCCAAACCCTAATCCCTATTCCAAAATCTATATTCTTGCCGCCCAACCCTAAGCCCTTATTTATAGAATTTAGGAGAAAGTTGGTTAGCCAAAATTATAGGAACTAACTCCTATATTCTTGCCGCCCAACCCCTAACTCCTTTAAGATTTGTTGCCGCCCAACCCATGGATGAGCCAAACCCTAATTCTAGAAATTTAGGCTTAAGCCTCCTCTATTCTCCACCGTCGGATCTAGGGATTTAATCTCCACCGTCGGATCTAGGGATTTAATCTCCACCGTCGGATCTAGGGATTTAATCTCCACCGTCGGATCTAGGATTTTATCCCAACCGTCGGATCTAGGATTTCATCCTAACCGTAGGATCTAGGATTTCATCCCAACCGTCGGATCTAGGATTTCATCCTAACCGTCGGATCTAGGATTTCATCCTAACCATCGGATCTATGGATTTAATCCAACCGTTGGTTCTAGGTTTTGTTTTACATTCTTGGATCTAGACTTCACAAGGATTATATTAGGCTACGATAGGGACCATAAGGAGGAGTTGGGTCTTGGACACCCGATGGATCGGAACCACACAATCTTGATCCATCAATGATGTTCCATTCCACTAGAGGATCATCATTGAACTACCTCACCAACCCCCATAAATTAATATGGGCTCCATATATTATTTGTACATTAATCTCCCCGTGTTTAAGATATCGAATGTCCGTCAATTAATTGATTTACTGACCATCAATTAATTAACATCTAACTCCTCGAGTAGTACCACTCAACCTTATCATCATGTTGACTAAGTCAACCAGCTGGGTTTACATGATGAACCTTATAAGCTCCTCAAGGGGACATCATCAACCTAGTATATAGGATACGGTTTCCTCCTATAATCAACGGCACACCATGTAAATAATATTATTTCCCAACTTACCGGGCTTATTGATTTAATCCATCTAAATCTCACCCACTGGTAAATTAAAGAAATAAATACTAAGTACATGTGCCCGTTATTATATCGGGATTAAGAGCATGTATAACATAATATCCGAGGTCCGATTCAATTATGTAGTCAGTACTAAATTGAATCACCTCTATGTCGGTCCTACTCAATACACCTAAGTGTACTAGTGTAACTCTATGTACAAGATAAAACAATACCAATCTACACTACAACCATGCCAATGGTTTGTCCAAAACCATCTTGGTTGTGAGCCTCTACTTATATTTTACAAGGGACTGATAACATGATCTTCTGTGCCACACCAAGCACCATGTAATCTACAATGTAGAATATTAGACAATATGCACACATATATAATGAATATATAAAATGCAAACAATGATCATGTGATTCTTATTTCAAAATAAAATGTTCATACAAAAAGAGCTAGGCTTTCAGTATACATTCCAACACTATATGTAAAACAAGCATACTCTAATCTATCATATAGATAAACATGGCACAGGTATATTAAAACATCAAACATGCTTTAAAATTTCTCCTACAACATGCAATCTATGCCAAAAGAACAAGGTGGCTCTGATACCACTTGTTGGAGATTCCGGGATCTTGTGCAGCAGAATAAGAGAATAAAAACAATTTTTATTACATTCCAAATATCCCCTGGGGGCCAAGAAAACTTGTTTTAGCATAATCACATGAAAACACTCAAGGAGAAAGAGAAGTTATACCTTTGGGATTTTTTTGAATCTGTCGAAACCACAAGCAAGACCAACGGGCCTTGCCTCTATCAGTATCCACGCCAAGATCACCTGAGACAACTCCTAGAGCAGCAAGTCTTTGTCTCCGATTGGTTCTAGCCAACCGGTGGAGACAAGGGAAGAGGAGAGAGAAGAGAGCGACAACGGCTACCAAGGGAAAACCTAAAAACCAAAACCTTAGCCAAAGATTATCAAGGGATATATTTATATATCTCTTGATTAGGTCATCTTAGGAGGCTTAAACGAAACATATCTTACCATAATTATCCCATAATTAAGGTAAGAACAACTTAGGAATTTCTATAAAGAGAAATGTGTGGATTCACATGGCCATGTGTTTTCACATGGCCTGGCCGTGTAAAAACACATGGCCTGGCCGTGTGTCTCTCTGGGGCAGCCCATACTTTGCCAATTTGTGTCCAGAGCCAGGCATGCCCCGTGCCAAGTTAGGCATGGCCATGTGAGGCTTCGTATGGTCCGTTTGACTTCATTTAAGTGGGATATGGCCGTGCTAAGTCCAACAAAGTCATAGGAGGTTCCATAGCCTCCGTTTCGCACCCCCTTGGTCTGGTCCAACCAGACATATCCTCTCTCAATAAGAATCTCTTTCTCAGACTTGTTTTACATCTCGAGATAACTTTGTAGTCGTGTGACCCAATAGGTTCCGGTTATATGTTGGTCATTCATAATTAACCCTTTAATTATGAATAGATCATGAGTGGTACCTAGTAGTACATCATGACCCCCAATTAACCAAAAAGTCTAAATCGACTTCAGAATATTTTCTGAACCCTTCAACAGCTACAGTTGTTCCTGCCTTGTTCCTTTCACTCATCCTATACCCACTTGGTTTAAGGGTTCTCACTAGGCTGACTACGTCACACCTAGCCCAAGTTAATTTTCTTTTCCTATGGATTCAAGTTACTCCTATATGTTCCCAAGAAGACCATCTTCTTAACATGCTTACTCTGTCTAGAGACTTCTGAGTAACAATCCTGATAAGAGGCCTAGGGTATACATCTCCTTTATCAGGAGTGGTGAATTTTCTGTTGGCTATTCAAACACCTTCGATCACTTTGTCTTATACCCAATCATCTCGGATTTACACCTACTATGTAGATGGTTGCGAAGAAGTCAAAGTACAAGGTGCCATGATCAAGGTGACTTGAATACCTCAAGTCTAAGGAAGCTCGCACTCAAGCCGCAATGAGATCTTCAACGACATATAGAACCATATGAAGTCTCATAGCAGGTCACTCCAATGAACTAGTTACCATAACTAGCATCCACATGTTCACTCTCAGCATCCTTGTGCTTCCATTCAATGAGTACCGATTGCTTGGATAAATCAAGGAACATAACATATGCTAGTCTCACAGAATTGACGATGTCCAATCTCATCAATTCATCGACTAGGGATAGTTTCAATACTTGCATATTTACACATGATGAGATACTCACTAATTATGATACAATCACAATTTCTCTCATGCTATCCACCGTATTGTTGACTTCAGTATATGAGTTTAAGATCCAAACAAATACATAGATAATGTATACTCGAATAGTGAATTTTATTAATAACTTTTAAGGTGATTGCCTTAGGACACCTCTCAATTACATCACGACAACCCTCACATGTCAAAACCCCTTAAAGTTTACGTCCGAAAATTTCAACCACTGAACATACCGATATTCGAATCCCAGTCCCTGTGGGATCGATAATCTTTTATTACTTGATGGCATCCATGTACTTGTGGGCATTGAGCGCGAGCGTGCACTTCGAGTCCTCGATGGCCTCCATCGCGAGATTTGAGGTCGCGATCGCATGCATCAAGTTTTTGGCATCGTTGTCGGGGACTAATCGATTCGATATCGAACCAAACAGTGGAGATTTGGATCAGACTTAGGATTAGATTTATTTACTTTCTTTATTTTTCTTTTTTTAGTTTGCCTTATTCACTTTAGTTCTAAACTTTCCATATTTAGATTTAGTTTTTAATTTTAATTCTAGCAGTAGTTGTTTTTATTTCCTTTTTGCATCTTAGATTTTATTAGCTAGATTGTTTTATTTTCTGCCTCTTAGGATTAGCAGCACTCCTAATTTTTGTGGCTCGGTTCGTCATATGCTTAGACGCTTAGGATCGGAAGGCCTGATTCTGATCGACTTAGAGATTGAACGAACCTTTCATCGTCGGAGAGCAGAGTATGGATGGAGAATCAAGCCGCATCCGAAGTGAACATAGGTAGTCGACCTCTGCGGGACTACGCAGCTCCTAGCGATAGAGGATTTAGGCCGAGTATAGCTGGACCATCTATTTCGGCAAATAACTTTGAGCTGAAACCGGCACTTATATATATGGTCCAACAGAGTTAATTCGAGGGAGCTATGACTGAAGACCTGAACTGGCATCTTGAGGCATTTTTAGAAATCTGTTCGACAATGAAAATGAACAGAGTCCCTACTGACGCGATCCGCCTGAGTCTATTCTCGTCCTCACTGCGGGATAAGGCTAAGGCATGGCTTCACTCCTTACCATCGGGGAGAATCACTACATGGGAGCAATGTGAGCAGCAGTTTTTGAACAAATACTTCCCACCAAGCAAGACTGCTCACATGCGCCATCTTATCACGAGCTTCCGCCAGAAGGAGGGGGAGTCCTTATTCGAAGCTTGGGATCGCTACAAGGGGCTACTCTACCAATGCCCCCACCACGGACTGGAGAGGTGGCTGGTGATCCACATCTTCTACAATGGGATCGCGTACGCCACGAAGATGTCCCTGGATTCTGCTGCAGGAGTAGCACTGATGAATAAGACCATAGAGGAAGCAGAGGAGTTGATAGAAGAGGTGGCCCAGAACCACCATCAATGGGCTTCCGAACGTGGTCAACCTACGCCTGCAGCGGGACGATACACTGTCAACTCCATGCACCATCTGGCAGCAAGGATGGACGTACTTAGTAGACGGTTCGAATTGTTGAATCTTTCATCTGCATGCGCGACCATTGACTTTGGAGAGGGAGCGACAACGTATGGAGAGGACCACTATGGAAAGCAGAGAACCTCGAAAGAGCAGATCGAGCACTGCGATGCAATGGGGGACTACGACCTAAGGCCCAATAACTCATACTCTAGCATTTTTCATCCGAGATGGACGAACCACCAAAGTTTTTCCTATCAGAATAACTTGGGGAGGTTCCAACAACAGGGAGAAAATGGGCAGCCACCGCACTCCAACACCAGTGTGGAGGATATGCTGGAGAACTTCATTCGAACGCAACGGGAGGCGAATACTAAATTTCAGCGATGACATTCACAGACAGATATGATGATCGTGAATGTAGGAAACTTCGCTTCCCACTTCAACTCGGTCGCTTGTTCATGGCGTTCCCTTCTATGTCCCCGGATAAAAAAATTTATCCTTGACAAGAGGGATTACCCGAGCTACCATTTCATCATCGTGCTATTCGATTAGAGTAGTTACTTGAACAAACTTGTTATTCAAACCACCAACCTCTATTCTACAAATAGTTACGGAATAGACGATGTACGGATCGCCAACTTTTGTGTTCGTATTCGGGGTCCAAGTTAATTTAGTCATAAAACAAAGCATACAACATGCATATAATTGAAAAACAATCATAGACATAACACAAAAGAACATAAAACAACATTTATACCTCTTGATCTTCTATTGTATGTCCTTCCTCCTTTTGGACGTCGTGTGGGCGACGATATTCCAAAAGTCGAAGCCTCCTAGATCACCAATCTTCCTTCCTTGCTCGCTCCGAACAAAAGGAAGTATAGAAACAAAACACTTCTCCTTATTTCAACCAACCACCAAGCTCCAAGCTTGGTGCTTGCCGTCGGCCAAGAAGAAGAACAAAGAGAAGTGAACATCGGCCAAAACTCTAAGGGAAGAGACCCTAGACTTTTTTTCACCGGCCAAGGAGAAGAGGGAATTAAGGTTGAGCGTCGGCCAAGGTCAAGAGAAGAAGGAGGGGCGTCGGCAACTCTTAAGGAAGAAGAACTCTTTCCTTATTTGTGGCCGACCAAGCTCTTCTCCAAAAACCCTAGCCTCCATTTGTTTCTTGCCGCCCAAGCCTTAAGAAACAAAACCCTAACCTCTCTCTCTTAATCCCATGCCCAAGCCTTAAGACCCCTTTTATAGAGTTAGGCATAAGTCTCCTTTTAATCTCAACCGTTGGTTCTAAGGATTTAATCTCGACCGTCGGATCTAGAGATTTAATCTCAATCGTCGGATCTAGAGTTTTGTTTTCAACCATTGGATCTAGGTTTCATGAGGTTTTAATAGGCTATAATAGGGACCATGATGAGGAGTTGGATCTTGGCCACCCAATGGATCAAGCCCACATAAAGTCCGATCCATTAATGATAATCCATTCCACTAGAAAATTATCATTGATCTACCTCACCAACCCCCATAAATTAATATGGGATACATATATTATTTATACATTTTTCTCCCTGTGTTTAAGATCTCGAATGTCCACCGATTAATTAATTTACTGACAATTAATTAATCAACATCTAACTCCATGAGTAGTACAACTCAACCTTATTATCATGCCAGACCAAGTCCACCTGCAGGATTTACATGATGAACCTTATGAGCTCCTCAAGGGGACATCATCATCCTAATATATAGAACACAGTTTCCTCCTATAATCAATGGCACACCATATAAATAATACCATTTCCCAACTTACTGAGCCTATCGATTTAATCTATAAATCTCGCCCATTGGTAAATCAAAGAAATGAATACTAAGTATATGTGCCCATTATTATATCAGGATTAAGAGCATGTACAATATAATATCTGAGGTCCGGGATTATGTAGTCAGCAATAAATTGAATCACCTCTAAGTCGGTCGTGCTCAATACACACAAAGTGTACTAGTGTGATTCTATGGTCAAGACAAACCAATACCAAATCACACTACAACCATTCCAATGGTTTGTCCATAACCATCTCGGTTGTGAGCCTTTACTTATACTTTACAATGATCGATAACATGATCTCTGTGTGACAATACACACCATGTTATCTACAATGTAATGTATCATACAATATGCATAACTATAAATATGCAAACAATGATAATGTGATTCTTATTTCAAAATAAAATGTTCATACAAAAGATAGACTTTTCAGTATACATCCCAACATTCTCCCACTTATACTAAAAGACTATGCTATCCTTAAACTGCCATACATCGTATTCCCATTCCCTCCACATGCCTATCAAAAGCTCTCGCTGGAAGGGCCTTAGTGAAAGGATCTGCTAGGTTATCCTCCGATGCAATCTTGGCCACAGCAACTTCTCCTCTCTTTACGATTTCTTGTATCAGGTGGTACTTGCGCTCTATGTGTTTACTTGCCTTATGGGCTCGTGGTTCCTTCGAGTTTGCAACTGCACCACTATTATCACAATAAATTGTGATAGTTCTAGGCAAACCAGGAATCACATCCAAGTCCATCAAATAGTTCCTGAGCCATACAGCTTCTTTGGCCGCCTCAGAGGCTGCCACATACTCAGCTTCCATGGTGGAGTCCGCCACGCATTTCTTCTTAACACTCCTCCATACAATGGCTCCACCTCCCAAAGTAAACACAAAACTTGAGGTAGACTTACTGTTATCTCTGTCTGATTGGAAGTCGGAATCCGTGTAACCCACAGGGAGTAATTGGTCTGCCTGGTAAACTAGCATATAATCCCTAGTCCTTCTCAGGTACTTCAATATATGCTTTACCGCAGTCCAATGTCCCTGTCCTGGATTACTCTGATATCTGCTGACCATGGCCATGACAAAGTAGATATCTGGTCTCGTACATAGCATCGCATACATGAGGCTTCCTACTACTGAAGCATAAGAAACCGCCTTCATCTTTTCTATCTCCTCAGATGTTCTAGGACACATCTCCTTAGATAAAGGAACTCCATGCATGAAAGGTAGAAAACCTTTCTTGGAGTTCTGCATGCTAAAACGATCTATAATGGTGTCTATGTATGAAGCTTGAGATAAGCACAACATCATTTTCCTGCGATCCCTTATAACCTTGATCCCAAGGATGTGTCTCACTTCTCCCAAGTCGTTCATATCAAACTTTTTGGACAACCATACCCTTACGTCCGATAACACCTTGATATTGTTGCCAATTAGCAAAATGTCATCTACGTATAGTATAAGAAATACCACTACATTTCCGTCACATCTCTTGTATACACAAGACTCATCCGGACTTTGAATGAATCCATAAGACTGGATTACCTCATCAAATTGGATGTTCCAAGACCTCGAAGCTTGCTTCAATCCATAAATGGACCGATTAAGCTTACACACAAGATGCTCTTTGCCCTTTGCAATGAATCCCTCTGGTTGCTTCATATAGATGTTTTCCTCAAGACTTCCATTAAGGAAAGCTGTCTTGACATCCATCTACCATACCTCATAATCCATATGAGCAGCAATGCATAAGAGAATCCGGATAGACTTAATCATGGTTACCGGCGAAAAGGTCTCCTCATTATCGATACCCTCTTTCTGAGTATACCCTTTTGCAACAAGCCTTGCTTTGAAGGTCTCTACCTTCTCGTCTAATCCTCTCTTTCTTTTGTAGATCCACTTGCATCTAATGGCTTTTACACCTTTGGGTGGTTCTACTAGCTCCCAAACCTGATTTGAATCCATAGATTCAATCTCAGTATTCATTGCACTTTGCCAAGATACCGCATCTTTATCTTAGATTGTCTCGTCATATGCCTAGGGATTAGGTTCAAGTTCGCCAGGGACCAAATCAGAAGATTCTCCCAAGAACATGAATCTATCAAGCTGTCTCACAACCCTCCCACTACGACGAGGTATCACCTGTGTATCCTCTGTGACACGCGGTGCAGTGACTGGTGGTATATCCTCTTGTATCGGTGGTACTGAAGAAGTGACTTTCCCTTTTAATTCCTCTAGAACAATCTTACTCATGGGCCTATGGTTCATCACATAGTCTTTCTCTAGAAATCTAGTGTTCATGCTAACGATCACCCTCTGATCTCTAGGACTATAAAACAAACCTCCTTTCATTCCTCTAGGATAGCCAACGAACATGCGTACTTCTGTATGAGGTTCCAACTTACCAGCATCTGCCTTCAGCACATGTGTTGGACTCCCCCAAATCCGAATATGTCTTAGACTAGGCTTTCACCCAGTCCACAATTCTGTGGGAGTATAAGGCACTAATTTAGATGGTACCAAGTTCAGAATATACACCACCATATCTAGAGCATATCCCTAACTAATCTGCAACTCGTAATAACTGATCATAGATCTAACCCTCTCCATAAGAGTCCTATTCCTTCGCTCTGCTACACCATTCTGCTGGGGTGTGCTAGGTGCAGACAATTGGGATTGAATCTCAGCCTCTGATAAGTAATTCCTAAACTCTTCCAAGAGGTAATCACCACCACGATCAGATCGTAGTGTCTTGATACTTTTACCTTGACATTTCTCCACATCATCCTTGAATTCTTTGAACTTGTCAAAGCATTCAGACTTACAGCACATCAAGTAAATGTATCCATATCTCAAATAATCGTCTATAAAGGAGATGAAATATTCAAAACCACCTCTTGCCTGGATAAACATAGGACCACACAAATCAGAATGAACCAACTCCAACACATCTTTGGCTCTATACCCCTTAGCCTTAAAAGGCCTCTTGGTCATTTTTCCCTTCAAGCAAGATTCGCAGGTTGGAAAATCTTCCACCACTAATGAACCCAGAGGTCCATCAGCTATCAACCTTTGAATTCTGCTTAGGTTAATATGACCAAGTCTTAAATACCAAAGATATGTTTGGTTCATCTTCGAAGGTTCTTTTCTCTTATTGGAATTAGAAGATGAATTATTAACTTCTATTTGCATCGTGGAAGATTTTGGTTCAAGTGTATATAAATTTCCTATCAATGCACCCGAACAGATAATCTCCCTATTCCTTTTTATAACAACTCTGTCAATAGAATATCCATCCATAAATAATTTAGAAACTGAAATTAAATTCTTTCTAAATAAAGGTACATAAAGGCAATTCTTAAGAACCAAAACTTTATTTTTCTCAAAAGATAAATAAACATCTCCCACTGCAATAACCGCCACCTTCGTTGCATCGCCCAAGTATACAGTAATCTCTCCCTCATCCAGTCGTCTAGTTTCCTGGAACCCCTGCAAAGTATTGCAGACATGATCAGTGGCTCCCGTATCTACACACCAGGTGCCGGTAGATAACACCGCTAAACATGTTTCAACGACTAGACCAAAAGATATACCTTTGTTCTGCTTGCGGTTGGGGCAGTCCTTCTTCCAGTGTCCAGTCTTCTTACAAGTGAAGAACTTGCCTTTCGACTTCTTCACTCCTCCCTGAGTTCCTCCCACCTCCTTTGCCCCAACTTGTTTCTTCTTCTTCTTGCCTTTTTTCTTAGAAGTAGAAACCTTTTGGTTAACCATGGCTTGCGCCTGAGCACTCTGACAAAATAGCCCCTCTGCCGCCTAGAGTTCTGTCAGAAGCTCCGCCAATGAATACAACCTCTTGTTGTAGTTCAGGCGAAACTACTCAAAACTCCTAGGTAGAGACTAGAGAATGATATCGACCTGGGTTTCCCCATTGATCTCAGCTCCGAGGATTTTCAACTCATTCAAATAAGCCATCATCTTGAGAACATGATCCCTCACGGGTGTTCACTCGATGATGGTGGTCGTCATCAAGTTTCTCATGGCTTCTTGCCTCGCAGCCCGATTCTGGTGTTCAAAAAGCTCTTTGAGATTGAGCATCAAGTCATAAGTTGTGGGCATGACTTGATACCGATGTTGCAGTATATTTGTCATAGATGCCAAAATGTAACACAGCGCCATCTCATCGGCCTTTACCCACTTATTATAACTCTCTCTCTCCTTTTCCCCAGAATCTTTTGCAGGCTTAGGAGGGCATTCTTCGAGGAGTCCATATTTGTATTCCTCAGCAGTCAAGACAATGTCTAGATTCCTCTTCCAATCAACATAGTTGGGTCCAGTAAGTTTATTTTCTTTTAGTATCACAACAAGCGGGTTGAAAGTCATTTTGAAAGAAAACCTAAGAATCACATTGATCAAAAATATTAGATTTCAAAAAATTATTGATTCCTCAAACAATAAAATTTTAAAATCAACCAACGCCTCAAAACACCGAGAATGTCGTATGCCACGATAGTGTGGACGTATACGAATTCTACATTTGTAAGAGGAGGTTTTACCCATTAATTTTACTATCTTGTCAACCTAACATTTTGACAAGTAAAATTAATAGTTGGTTCCTCTTCGGCCCTACAAATAAAAGCAAAGGACTGATGGGGAGGATACTTATATTTGTATCTAAGTGTTCACCATTACTCGTACCAAGGTAATTATCTCGGGTTATGTGCCTTCCGATGGGGAAGTACACATGCTCCTTAATAATTTCCTATAACCGTATTCGACCTTGTGATCCGCAAACAAACTCATCCGATGGAGAGGAAGGTACTCAGAGCCGACGCGCAAGTTTGTTTGTATCACATGTCAAATCGTAGTGGTGGTCGTGGAAATTTATAAAAATATCCCTCTCCCACTTAGTAATTTAAAATTGAGGAATTTTCTAGCCTACGACATGAATATCAAACAATAAGCAATAAATATGAAAAATAAATATTTTCCAACTATTATGGCTTTTGTCTTCAATATGTCTCCCTACGCCATGTATAAGCCATCTAGAGATCCGAGCCGAGAAAAACTATTTTAATTTACATCCATCGATCCTATACTCCACGAAAGAGTGTACATGAAATCTAGATCAAAAGTAAACTAAAATAAAAGGAGTGGCTAAACAATGTCGTATCTAATTACAAAAATTAAATACTAGCCTCGTCAACCCCGAGGATTCAACAAGATATATAATTACACACATACAATCACATACACACATATGGCCATAATAGTTGGATCCTATGCCTACAACCAAAAAGTTAACCTACGCACATCCTACTATTATCCGGCACATATAATATATGAAAAGTGCATAAAAGTAACCGAATCCTAAACACACAAAACCGAAAACCGTGGCTCTGATACCACTTGAAGGTAGGAAACTTCGCTTTCCACTTCAACTCGGTCGCTTGTTCATGGCGATCCCTTCTACGTCCCTGGATAAAAAAAATTATCCTTGGCAAGAGGGATTACCCAAGCTACCGTTTCATCGTCGTGCTCTTCGATTAGGGTAGTTACTTGAACAAACTTATTGTTCAAGCCACCAACCTCTATTCTACAAATAGCCGCGGAATAGACGATGTACGGATCGTCGGCTTTTGTGTTCGTATTCGGGGTCCAAGTTAATTTAGCCATAAAACAAAGCATACAACATGCATATAATTGAAAAACAATCATAGACATAACACAAAAGAATATAAAACAATATTTATACCTCTCGATCTTCTATTGTATGTCCTTCCTCCTTTTGGACGTCATGTGGGCAATGATCTTCCAAAATTTGAAGCCTCCTAGATCACCAATCTTCCTTCCTTGTTTGCTCCGAACAAGAGGAAGTATAGAAACAAAACACTTCTCCTTCTTTCAACCAACCACCAAGCTCCAAGCTTGGTGCTTGCCGCTGCCCAAGAAGAAGAACAAAGAGAAGTGAACGCCGGCCAAAACTCTAAGGGAAGAGACCCTAGACTTTTTTCCCCCGGCCAGGGAGAAGAGGGAATTAAGGTTGAGCGTCGGCAACTCTTAAGGAAGAAGAACTCTTTTCTTATTTGTGGCTGCCCAAGCTCTTCTCCAAAAACCCTAGCCTCCTTTTGTTTCTTGCCGCCCAAGCCTTAAGAAACAAAACCCTAACCTCTCTCTCTTAATCCCACACCCAAGCCTTAAGACCCCTTTTATAGAGTTAGGCTTAAGTCTTCTTTTAATCTCAACCGTTGGTTCTAGGGATTTAATCTCAACCGTCGGATCTAGATATTTAATCTCAACGGTCGGATCTAGAGTTTTGTTTTCAACCATTGGATCTAGGTTTCATGAGGTTTTATTAGGATACAATAGGAACCATGAGGAGGAGTTGGATCTTGTCCACTCAATGGATCAAGCCCACATAAAGTCTGATCCATTAATGATAATCCATTCCACTAGAGGATTATCATTGATCTACCTCACCGACCCCCATAAATTAATATGGGCTCCATATATTATTTGTACATTTCTCTCCTCGTGTTTAAGATCTCGAATGTCCGTCGATTAATTAATTTACTGACAATTAATTAATCAACATCTAACTCCATGAGTAGTACCACTCAACCTTATCATCATGCCGAACCAAGTCCACCTGCAGGGTTTACATGATGAACCTTATGAGCTCCTCAAGGGGACATCATCATCCTAATATACAGGACACAGTTTCCTCCTATAATCAATGACACACCATATAAATAATACCATTTCCCAACTTACCGAGCCTATCGATTTACTCTATAAATCTCGCCCATTGGTAAATCAAAGAAATGAATACTAAGTATATGTGCCCGTTATTATATTGGGATTAAGAGAATGTACAATATAATATCTGAGGTCCGATTCGATTATGTAGTCAGTAATAAATCGAATCACTTCTAAGTCGGTCCTGCTCAATACACACAAAGTGTACTAGTGTGATTCTATGGTCAAGACAAACCAATACCAAATCACACTACAACCATTCCAATGGTTTGTCCATAACCATCTCGGTTGTGAGCCTTTACTTATACTTTACAATGAACCGATAACATGATCTCCTGTGTGACACTACACACCACACTACAACAAAAATGACATAAGACAACACCACAAAGACAACGGTTTTAGGAGAAACCGTTGTCTTTTTGTTAAAAGACAACGGTTTTTGACAAAACCGTTGTCTTTGAGCGGCCACATAACACAAACGACAACGGTTTTACAGTATCCGTTGTCGTTGAGCATATTTTTTTTTAAATCAACAACACATTTTACAACGGTTTTCCAAAACTGTTGTCTTTAAGATTTTTTTTTTATATTAACAACAGTTGGGACAACGGTGCAATCAACCGTTGTGAATGAGGGTTTTTGTTATTCGTTGTGATAATATTACAGCGGTTTTAAACCGTTGTTAATAAAATTTTAAAAGTTTATAATACTATTAATACTATTTTATTATTATAAAACAACGGTGAAATTCTTTTTTAATTATTAATACTATTTTTTTAATTATTGGAAATAAGTTTTTTAAAAAATTATAAATATATACGTTTACAACAATATATTTAAAAGTCTATATATATTTTTAAACAATATATTACAACAAATTTTATTTTTAAAAGTTGTTATATATATTTAGGTTAAATAAATCTTCCTAAACTTCTCAGTCGTTCTTACTTTCAAAATCTTGCGATTCCTACTTCCCAAAAACCTCCCGTTCTCCGTTGCACGCTCGTCCATCCCATCTTCTTCCGTATTGCATTCTCACGGTTGGTCGCCTCTTCGTTCTCTTCCTTTTCCGTTTGGCCATTGCTCGACCTCCGTCCGTCGGCCTTCGTCCATCGCTCAAAGATCCCGATTCCGGTCCCAACAGTTTAGCGTCATAAACTCTTGTTTTAGGGTTATCATGTTGTGCCTTCAAACCTTTATTGGTTAAGAAGGTTTGAGTTGGATTGTTTATATCCATTGAACCACAGATAATCCAGATTCGCGCATACTGAAAATCGTTATGTTCCAACCTTATTCTTCATGAAGATTATTCACCTTATATCATCGTTTGTACATCGATTTATCTATTCTAGAAGCCATTCTCTCGGTATTTTCTATAATATAAAATGTACATTTATATTTTATTCCTTTGAGCAATTTGCTTTGTTTGTACTTTCTAACTTTAGCTTAGGTGGACTAGATCATATACAAATTTAAGTTACTTCATATTACCTTCTTATCCTCGAAATATAAGTTTGATACATTGAAGCATCTCACGCTTTATTAATGATCTAGTGGTGTTAAGTATTATGAAGGTTTATTTAATTGTCAATTAATGTTTTTATGCACTAGAATGGACAAAGAATGGATGTTCAAGGATAGATTATCACTGAGTATGCGTATGGAGTAGAGTCCTTCTTGCAATTTGCGCAAAATTCGCGATTCTAATGCAATATCTTGTCCATGTGCCATGTGTGGTAACCTAAGAAGGAACAAGATTGATGTCACAAGGGCTCATTTAAGAAGTAATGGTATTGATTTAACATAATGAGTGTGGATATGGCATGGAGAAAAACCCTCATTTACCAACTTAATGAATGATAGTGAACAAGGCCAACAAGGTGAACATAATTTCTTTGATGAGAAGCTTGTAGATATGGTAAATGCGACATATGAATATGATGAGAATCCAACTACATTCAATAACCTACTCCATGATGTTGAGAAACCTTTATATCCTGGATGTACAAAATTTACAAAGTTATCTGCCATTGTTAAATTGTACAACTTGAAAGCCAAATATAGTTGGAGCGATAAAGGATTCACAGACATTCTTTCTTTGTTGGGAGAAATGCTTCCAGCTGGTAATGACTTGCCTTTATCAGTGTATGCTGCCAAGAAATCCTTGGCTGTATTGGGTATGGAATATGAAAAAATCCATGCATGTCCTAATGATTGTATCTTATATCGGAAGGAATACGCAGATTGTATCAATTGTCCTACTTGTGGGTTTTCAAGATGGAAGATATGCAAGAATTCAAAAGTAAATGAAGGAGTTCCTGCAAAGGTCCTATGGTACTTTCCACCTATTCCAAGATTTCAAAAATTGTTTAGAAACCAAGAAACCTCTAAGGTGTTAACCTGGCATGCTGATAGTAGAACTTGTGATGGTTATTTGCGTCATCCAGCAGATTCACCCAATTGGAAGGTAGTCGACCATAAGTGGCCAGATTTTTCTTATGAGCCAAGAAATTTGAGATTGGCCATATCGGCAGATGGAATAAATCCACATAGATTAATGAGTTCTACGTATAGTTGTTGGCCAGTTCTGTTGATCACTTACAATCTTCCTCCATTTTTGTGTATGACAAGAAAATTTATGATTCTTACTTTATTAATATCGGGTCCTAAACAACCAGGGAATGATATTGATGTTTACCTAGCACCTTTGATTGATGACTTAAAGCATTTATGGGAAGAAGGTATTGAAGCATATGATGCATATCGCCAAGAAAGATTCACCCTTAAGGCAGTCTTATTATGGACAATTAATGACTTTCGATATGGAAACCTTTCTGGATGTCGCGTGAAAGGATATAATGCATGTCCTATCTGTGGTGAAAACACATGTGCAAAAAGATTGAAACATAGTAGAAAAATGTCATTCATAGGCCATAGAAGGTTTCTTCCTGAGAACCATCCTTATCGAAGGCAAAAGAAAGCATTTGATGGAAAGCAAGACTTTAACATTGCACCGAGACCATTGAGTGGTCGTGATATTTCCAAAAAGCTTAATAAAATTAATTGTCGCTGGGGAAAAATGAATGGAAAACTTCAAGCATCAGAGGATGGTAGTCATCCATATTGGAAGAAGAAATCAATATTCTTCGAACTTGCGTATTGGGAGCATCTACATGTCCGACATGTTCTTGATGTGATGCACATCGAGAAAAATATATGTGAAAGCCTGGCAAGACATTACTTGGCATTCCAGGAAAACAAAAGATGGATTAGCAAAGATGCCTAGACCTTGTGGATATGAATGTCGTTGGAATTGGCACCAAAGGAGGGAAAAGAAAACTTTTTGCCAAATGCATGTTATACATTAAGTAAAGATGAGAAAAGGAAATTTTGTAGCTCCTTGTTGGGAATGAAGGTTCCTACAAAGTTATTCATCCACATTAGAAGCCTTGTATCAATGAAGGAATTGCAACTTTTTGGTATGAAATCACACGATTGTCACACTTTGATGCTTGATTACTTCCATTTGCCATTCGTGGTGTCTTACCCAAACATGTTAGATATACTATCACTCGATTGTGCTTTTCTTCTTCAAAGTTGTGTAGCAAAGTGATAGATGTCTCGAAGTTAGATGATATGCAAAGAGATATTGTGACAACATTGTGCTTACTTGAAAAATATTTTCCTCCTTCATTTTTTGATGTCATGCTCCATTTGACTGTTCACCTCGTACGTGAGGTTAAATGTGGACCAGTTTGGTATAGATGGATGTACCCATTTGAAAGATTCATGAAAACATTGAAAGGTTATGTGCGAAACCGCAATCGACCCGAAGGTTGTATAGCCGAATGTTATATTGCTGAGGAGGCTCTAGAATTTTGCTCAGACTACCTGTTTAATGTGCACATTGTTGGCATCCCAACAAGGAATCGTCAATTGGAGTTTACCAGACCTTTATCACGAGATCGAGCGCACTCCACCAATCATGAGGAGTGGGAGCAAGCACATGGTCATGTATTAGAAAATAATGATGAGATAGAGCCATATATCGAGTAATTTCTCCAACTCATTGGTACTTTCAAATGCGACATTAAATTATAGTATCTAATCGTTTCTTCAACAGCAAACACATGGCTCATTTGAAGGCAACATTTCATCAGAAAGCAAAGTCAAAAAAGTGGTTACAAGATGAGCACAATCGGACTTTTATTCCGTGGTTGCGTGATACTGTAAGTTACATGCAAATTAATGGGGGTATTTATAATTTATGAAGATTAATATATAATTCAACTTTTGTGCAATTTATAGGTTGCAAATGCAATTAACCATTCGACACATCAAATCTCAACAATTAAAGTGGTTGGCATGGACCAAGCACGCGAGTATTCAAGTATTCTCGTATATTTAATTGCTGGGGTTACTTATCACACAAAAGAGCGTGATGACGTGCGGGTAGTGCAAAATTCTGGAGTAAGCTTAGTTGCAAAGACTATGCAACTTTCTAGCGCAAAGGATAGGAATCCAATTGTGTCAGACATGGTATTCTATGGCGTTATTGATGAAATATGGGAGCTCGATTACCATCTCTATCAAATTCTGTTTAAATGTAGTTGGGTTGATAACAATGGTGGTATTAAAGTAGATGAACATGGTTTCACATTAGTAAACCTCAAAAGGATAGGGTTTAAATCTGATTCATTCATCTTAGGTAGTCAAGTTTAAACAAGTTTTTTACCTCAAGACCTCAAGATCCCACATGGTCTGCATGCACTTGCAACTCCTAGTAGAGACTACTTTGAAAATATTATTGGTGATAATTTGGAAGAAAGCAACAAACTATCAATGTTTTTCCGAGGGCTCCTAATAATGGATGTTGACGAATTAGATGACAATGAACCACCGTGCATGCGTGAAGATTGTGACTTTAACTTGGGTTGATGATGTTTTACCTTAGTGTGGAAATTATATTTAAATTTAAATCCTACGTTAATGTTTTGGTTTGTCTTTGTGTCACCTTGGAATTATATTTTTTTCCCATAAATTTGCTATATCTTATGGGATTGCTTTATTTTATTTGTCACTCGATTATTTCTGTTTTGGTAGATCATACTGCTTTATCTATTATCTGTTATCAGTAAATGATACTCTTTATCCCATAATTTTGATGATGGTTTACCACACCGCATTAAATCTGGTTTGGTAAATGATAATCGCTTTATATGTCGATAATTTTGCAACACAATAATGAAATGCCGCTTTATTCTTTGTGATAGTCACGCACCTCCAAATTTATCAACCCTTACAGAGATTGTAAGAATTTCAACTTTATGTTGCTTACTTGTTATTTGTTTTTCTTAATAGTTGCACATATTTTAGCAATCTCATACGTGTGGATCGCAACATGATTATATTCTGTTGGAAAAAACTTGCTTATTGTAGATTATATTAATCTAAAGTCAATTTTTGTTGTCAACTCACACAAGATGTAAGTTGCAAGTTTAATATTTATTGTTATCTCCATCAATTTATGATATTTACCTTATATTTGCAAAGTGCATTTTGTGATTAATAGGTTGTCAACTCTATGACAAAAATCAAAGCAAACGAGGAGGTAGAAACCTTGACAAGGGTAAGGAAAAATTGGCGCGATTTATTATACGAGGAAAATGTTGGCTGCACACAGGATTCCACTGCCACCCAATCAAACAAAATGAGTAGAGGTCCTACACATATGGACAGTATTTCAAGGCTAAGGAATAAGGGCATTATACTGAAAGTTGAATTCAATAATCGGGGACAGCCTATTGGGGAAAATGCAGTTAAAATGCAAAGTTCACTTGGCCAGATTGTTCGAGAGAAAGTACCAATAACATAATACTTGGAAGCATGTTCCTATTGACATCAAGGAGCGTGGGAAGCCGTGAATGTAAATATAAATGACCATACTTTTATTCTTCAAATATAAACTAATACTTTTGTTTGTGTTTATTAACATTTGATGTTTATTAAATTTTTTATGGATTTGTAGTTGGCGTACAAGGTTGATGTTGCTTGGAAAAAGGGATGTTTGACCTCGGCAAATGATAAGTGGCGGCAATGGAAAAGCAGTCTCACGCAAAACTATATTTATCCCAATTGCAAAAATCCAGAGAAGTTGCATATGCCACCTCCAGGATCAAATATTCCAGCAGACATATGGAGCAAGTTCGTGATAAGTCGTTTGTCTAATGAATTTAAAGTAAGATTTTTAAATCTCATGTCTCAAATAATTAACTCTTAATAGAATATTGTTATTGGTAATGCATTGTTGTCTTGTTTATTTTTTAAGGAACTAAGTGAGAAACAACAGGAAAGGAGAGCCCAAAACAAATACCCCCATCGACTTTCTCGCAAAGGATATGCACGCCTAGCTGAAGAGATAGTAAGTAATGTTTAATTATCACTTACAATAAATTTTATACCTTAACGAACAGGTATTTAAATAATATTGATTCATTTGTTATTGTTATTAGAAGGATGAATTATCTACTGATAATGAAATCAACCGAGCTATCCTTTGGAAGAAAGGCCGACTCAATAAAGAAGGGGAGTTTGTTGGTGATCAACTGAAGGCAACAACCTCAAAAATTGTAAGTAAATGTTTTAGATTTTGGCTTGTTATGTTAATGGTTCCCATCCAGATATTAGTCAATATATGTTTTTGTGCATTGCAGGATGATGGTATCTTACAAAAGAGGGAGGGAAAGTTAATGCTTGGTGAACCGACACAAGACATTCTAAGCACTTGAATCTAAGGAACATGGTGGGCGTATAAGGGCGTTGAGCTTACGCTACTCCAAGTACATACTTTGGCTTGTCAAAATGGGGGTCTCATGTTCAGCAAGCTGTATTTAATGATCAACAAAATATGTTGTTGGAGCAACATAAAAAATTTTTAGAGCAGGAGGATCGGATAAACAAGTTAGAAGCAATGGTTTTCAAAAATGGCAAATGCGAGATTGAGAATGATGAGAAGGGAAGTGTGAAGTTTCAAACCTTGCAGGAAAATTAGTTTAACTATGATCATGGTCTATCAAATGATATGAAAGCAGAAAGTGATGCCGATGTGGAGTTTATTCACGAGGCAGAGCCTTTACAGGTATCTTTAATCTTTAATGATATCATTGAAATTGTCCAATTTAAATACATTTATTTTTATACAAGCATTATGTTTTGTCTTACAAGGGTCAATTAGTTGCATTGAGTGTGGAATCGCATCCATGTAGCTTTTGGTACAATTGTTAATATTGGGGAGATGATGAGCATCTTAATGGTGATCCAAGTAAGCATACAAACCATTGTTTCAGAATGGTTGATGAAGCATTGGATGAAACCGCCTTTGCCAATTCCAACACTGTGTCAAAGCATTGGTGATGCTATCGGATCACATGTAGCTTGGCCCAGACACTTGATGCAAACACAAGAGTCTTCGGTAAATGCTACAATCTATTTAAATTTAGCTATACAAGTGCCTAACAAGTATATGTTTTCATAAACTAGAAGGTCAAGGGGAAAAAACCTGACTGTGGCAAAAGGAAGCATCGATTGCAATCACCAAATGTGCAATCATTAACAGTGCGATCATCAGATATGCCTAGATCACTATGGTCATGTATTGTTATTGCAAGCGTGCTCTTCATGATCACCAGTCTATGAAATTTATGTTGGAGTATGATGTATTTGGTGGTAAGTTCGAAGCCAGTGTTTGCCTTCAAGACATCATTCCTTTCTGCAACTTGGCACCAATTTCATACAATTGCATAGTTGTGTACATATGGTACATATATTGTTTTCATGTACTAACACTTTGACTATTGATTTATGAGTTTTATTTATCTTGGTCTTATGCATTTTGTTGTATGTTTAAATGGTAGGCATTTATATAAAAAGATGAAGGAGGAAGATAAGCTGGAGAGGTTTAGATTTGTGGATCCATATGTTGGGTGTCATTTCACATCGCTTGATAAGAGGGCCCTTGGTTTGGCAGCTAGGTTGAATGGCACACCACCAAACCAGCTAGTTTTGGTTCCAGTTAACATAGGGTGTGTAAAATAGAGGTGGAATGCTAATTTTTTTACTTTGATAAACACTTGCTTAATTACATGCATTACTATTGTGTATATATGTAGTTTCCATTGGATTTGATCATTACATCGATCCTCACAAAGAGGTTGTTTCGTTATTGGATCCTCTCAGTCAGCGTAATCGTGATGAGACTTGGAAGAATGTTGTGAAGATGTAAGTTTTAGTAGCAAAATATTGTCAATATTTATTATAATTTTTTTATATATACTATATGCACTAAAAGTCTATAATTTTTTGATTTTATGAAGGGCCTTGAAATTGTTCAACATACATTGGCAAGCACGGAAGAAACACCCTTTGTGGGCAATAATCAAGGTATGTTTTACATCGTGGGAAGCTTATATAATTTGAATTATTTAGTGACATTTATATAATCAAGTTATTTGTTATTTAGTGACATTTATATAATCAAGTTATTTGTGAATTATTTAGTGATATTTTGATAATATTCAGATAACTCGATCTATTCGGAATTGGTGAGGTGGGTATCAAATTAGTTTGAGTTAGATCTACAAATTCCTTATTTTTGTTAAGCATAACCTAATCTGACCTCCTCCCCGACATTTAGTTTTGCCTTTGATCTGCTTCTTGACTGTGGCTAAATTGACATTGTGCTCTGATCGGGCTACTTACTCCAATCTATTCGGGAGTGTTTTGACAATCGACATTGTGGTCGAGCAAATTGACATTGTGCTCAATTCGCGATGTCGATTCTCGAGCAAAATGACAGTGTGCTCAATTGCTCGCGAGCATCGTATTACCCTTCTAATTTGCAATTTTCTCACTATCGCTCTTAATTGTTGGAGCTCAGCATAACATGTGTCAAACAAATGTAACCACATCACTGAAAAATGCAATCCAACAGGGCATAAATTTTCCAATGATGATGAAGTAGATTGCACAGATAGTTGTGAGGAATGTCTCAAAAGGATTTTTGCTCCTATCATCCTATGGATATAAAGTTAGCAATTTAAAGTCAAATATTTATTCGTATCTTAAAGCATGCATAATCGATAAGGCAATGCATGTACTATCATGATATGAAATTCATCTTCCATTAGTATGATTTATGGCATTCTACTGAACTTTTTTTCAATCTTGCATATTGAGTGTTTTCCCTTTTTTTCTAAGAACAATATTCCTATTTCTTATTGACAGAGTAAAAGAATCAAAAGTCAGACCCAAAATCTTCTTTCATTCTAAATGTTACAACAATACTACAGCAAAGTTGCAAAAAGTCACTAGTAAAAAAAACAACCTTACTGACAAGCAAAAAAAAATACTAGCAAGACGATATACAGATTGATCTATACCGTGATTTGAACCAATTTAGAAGCCCATGCTTTCGTTTCTTCCCGGTAATGCACTTTAGCTTCTTCTTCTGTTAAACATAGCGTTTCATGTTAAACATTTGTACTAATCAAATTGGCAATGAACGATCTCATTTTGATCTTTCGTGTGTTTCTTCCGCATTGCTAGATGATGTTTTTTCCATCACGTGTTCCCTTCAACCGGATGGAGCTCAATGCGGTATTTTGTTTTACGATATATGAGAGATAATTGAAGGCGCTGATCCTTTGACAAGTCTTCCCTACGATCAATAGTAATATTAGATATTTTTTCAAATTTTCTTATTGATACCATAGCGTTTAATTACATTTTCATTTTTCACATGCAGTCGCAAATTCTGTGATAGGTGCAAAGGAAATTGATGAAGTACGTTCGGAGTGGGCTGATTGCATACAAGATTACATATCTGATGATTAGGAGAGATTTCAGTGTACATACATCTTTTGGTTACATTCTATAAGTGTTTTGCTATGCAAATACTTTTGGTGCATATGATGTGTAGTTGTTTTGCCACAAAGATTTTTTCATATATATGTAAAAGTGATCGCTTAAAATGTAATGTGACCTTGTATTTTACATTGCTACAAGGGAGTGTATAATATATGTGTTTTCTATAATTCTTATTGATGTTGTATGATTTATATTAAAATGCAACATCTACAACGCTTTATTATGTGTATATATGTGTTGAGAAATGACAAGCTGAAAAAAACCGTTGTCTATGAGCAAAGTTACCGTGTGTAAATTTAAACAACGGTGAAAAACGGTTGTAGATTTAAGGAAAGACAACGGTGAAAAACCGTTGTCTATTAGAAAAAAATCCGTGGTAAATCGACCCGTTGTAAATAGTGGTTTGGTGCAATTCAACGGTTAAAAACCGTTGTCTTATCTTTGAAAAGACAGCGGTTTTCACCGCTGTCTTTGACCAAACCACTTTTCACCTGTCGATTTACCGGTTTTTTCTAATAGACAACGGTTTTTCATTATCTTTCCTTAAATCTATTTCACCGTTGTCCCCTTTTCTGCAATTCGATTAACAACAGATTTTTTGGCTAATAGACAACGGTTTTTCACCGTTGTCTATTCGATTTTTTGGTGTAGTGTCATGTTATCTACAATGTAATGTATCAGACAATATGCATAACTATAAATATGCAAACAATGATCATGTGATTCTTATTTCAAAATAAAATGTTCATACAAAAGATAGACTTTTCAGTATACAACCCAACAGATCGAAGGATTAGGGTGATATGTAAGGGATCTTGCCACCAGGCAAAAGTTACTAGAGATTCAAGTGGCTCAGATTGCAAACCAGATCTCCAGGATGTTGGTGATCGATATGGCCGGCTAGAGGGGGGTGAATAGCCCTCCTACGTTGGACGTCGTAAATTGCTCGTCTACAAAAACGTTAGCGCAAGCGGAAGCAATAAACTAAGATAAGCAATAAATGAACAAGCAATACAAACACCGAGATATAACGTGGTTCACGGCTACGCCGCTAATCCACGGTCCGATTCGTCCACGGTGAATCACTCCGCCAAAACCAATCACTATCGGTCTCTCCTTTGCACAAAGCTAGGTGGAGGTAACCTTTACAACCAAGATCACTCTTCTTACAATAGGATTGAAGTAAAGACAAGTAAGAAGAGTTTAGAGCTTGTGGGGCACTAGGAAGATCGTTTGGAGTATGAGCATTAGCCTCTCAAAGGCTCACACCCTCTCTTTTTATAGAGAGGGCTAACTTCTTCCGTTTGCGCCATCGATCACGCCCTTGGCGATCATTGCCCCTCCTAGCGGCCTCCGAACACGTCGAATCCCGGCGATTTGTAGTCAGCGGAACTCTTGGCGATCGGGATGGACCTCATCGATCATTCGCTCGCTCATCGGGCCCGATCGGCTACGAGCGATCTAATGGCGAACCCTTATACGCGGTCATTGCGCCTTGTGATCGGGTAATCTTTCTTGATCGGCCACGTATGGATCGGCGCTGCGCCACAATCAATCGATCGTATACGGTCGAACTCACTGACTCGGGCGATCGGCCATGACATGGCGATCGGTGGTGTCGGGAAAACCCATCCGACACTTGGCCAAATGGCCAAGTTTCACCTAAGAGCTACCCTTCCCTGGGTTACAATCGCTCACTCTCATTTCTCGGAGTCCCTCGCCTTCGAAGTTCTCTTCGTTCTCGGCCACGTCCCTCGGCAGCATCAGGCGCACGGCTCTGCAATGCTCCTTCGCGTCTCTTGCCTCGAAGTCTACTTCCTCCGGCTTCACTCCAAGCTTCTCGTCCGGCGGTCCCTCGGATGCTCCAAGCGCCGCGGCCGCAAAGCTATCCTTCACCGACTCAAGGCACGAGTCATGAGATGTGAAACTTCGCCACGGCTCCATGTGCGAATTACTAAGTCTGCCGCGACTTCAAGCGCACATATCACATCAACATATCAAACTAACTTAAACCCTTTGCCACACCATCAAAACCATATCACGGCAAGAGATTGCCCTAACAATCTCCCCCTTTTTGATGTGTGGCAATCCGTTTAAGTTAGGTAAAAACATTTGATATAAATTCTAAGGTAAGAAAGCATGTAAAGATAAACATGATATAGCAACATGCAACTCCCCCTTAATCCATGAAACTCTTCATGCAAATTTTCTCCCCCTATCATATATTTCTCCCCCTACAATATATTTCTCCCCCTAAAGTGATTAACTTAAACATACTTATTTCTCCCCCTTTGACACCATCAAAAAGATTAACACTAAGTTATAAGCTCATGGCATCAAGTATAATGGAGGGAAAAATATGTCAAGTTGATTTAAAAATTGGGTACCATTTGTTGATGGCATCAAGTATATTTCTACCACTTGTTGGTGGCATCAAGTATATTTCTACCACTTGTAGGAGGTTTACAAACTGAATTCGGCCTTCAATATTCTGATTTACAGGCCACGGTCATTGCTATCGATATGGCGGTCATGCACAAATGAATCCATATTTCGATTTTACGGCGAATTTAAATGCATTATAAATTCCAGAAAATATGAAAAATCATGAAATTTTGGAAACATATTTCTTTTAAGTATATCTATCAATGAAAAATAGTTTTTCATGAAAACTCATTATATTTTCTTGTTTTTGCCAAAAATCCAAAAGTTCTAAAAACCACTAGGTTTTTGATCATTCTAGTATCAAGTTAGCTACCTAGTTTTGCATCCAATTGTTTCAAAACATGAATACATGTATTTTAGGGTAAGAAATTGTTTTGAAAACATATGAAATATCCAACCATGATCTTTGGGCAATATGTCTATGAATTAAACATAAGCCTTCCCCATGATTGGTCTATTATTGCTATTTTGATACTTTAAATGACCATCTAAATGCCATAGGCATTAGGGGACATTTGTATCATCCTAATATCTCACCCATGCTAAGTTTGCAATCAAGTTAGCCTATAGTGAGTGTGAGATGTATCCTAGGGGGTATTTGTATATACTTAACCCATATATTCATGCAATTCTATCATGGTTAAGTATCAACCTAACATCCTACATGATCATAATGACATATATGAATGAATTCTACATTATGATCATGAAATACATGTTTTCATCAATTTATAGTCATGCATTAGGTATTATATGATGATAATAACCAAATTATCACCTAAGGCATGATTCAAACCTATTTCTCATGATAACGTGCCAAATATCAAAAACATAAATCATGATTTAAAACATACATAGGAATTACATCAATCATCATGATTTAAGCATTATTACCTATTTATGGGCACGTTATCATCACACAACACTATCTAAAAAATATTGTCCCGTCATCCTAAGTCAACCAAAATATGATATAGGTCAAGTTCATATGGTTGACTACCCTAGGGTTATTCTAACCCTTAAGGATGGATTTTGGAACCCAAAATAAGTTCTTTCCTATTGGGTTCACTAAATATTCCTTGGGGATCCATTTCCTAGCAATTACTTTCTTTTTATCTTGTCCCCTAGCTATTAGGCATTTATAGGCCTTTTCATTTTTCTTTTCCTTGTAGCCTAGGCCTTTCTTGTTGAAACTAGCTCTTTGGCTCCCTAAGATCATATTTAAGGTGTTGGAGCCAATAGTGAATTTTTCTAGGGCTTTTGTTAAATAATCTACCTTTTCCCTTAAAGCCCTATTTTCATTTATACATGCATCACTAACATCCAAAGGCACATAAAGGTCATGTGAGCATGCATCATCTAAGCTAGAAGAAATATTATCATTTAAGCATGCCTTTTCTAATTTTTGTTCTAATTCCTTAATTTGTTCAAGCATGCATTTATTTTTCTTCTTTGCCCTAAATAAATCCTTAGTTAAATTAGAAATCATAGAAACTATTTTACTAGGTGAGAGATTGGTTACCATAGTTTCCATGTCCTCTTCTTCTTCGGATGATGAGGATGTGGAAGTTCCCCCTTCATTTGAGCTCTCCCCATTTGAGCTTGATTCTTCATTTTCGGATGAAGAGCAATCCAAATCATCAAAGGCCATCAAGGCCAAATTGGTGACAAAGGCATTCTCCTCATCCGATGATGAGGAGGAGGATGAGGATGGATCATCCCAAGTCCTTGCCTTGAGCCTTAGCCTTTCCCTTCTCCTTTGTCTTCTTCTCCTCTTCCTTCTTTTTCTTGCTCCCCTTCTTCTTCTTCTTTTCTTCTTTCTTTTTCCTTTCTTCCTTGCTCTTGTTTAGGAGAGGACAATTGTCCCTTATGTGCCCTTCTCCTTGGCAATTATAGCATATGACCTTCCCCCTTGGTCTTCTCATCCTATCATTAGATTTATCAAATCTAAAATTCTTAAATGCACGTCTTACCCTCCTTACCATATAGGCTTCTTCGGTGCTATCCATGGAGGAGGAGGAGAGGCGCCGTCATCGGAGGAGGAGGGGATTTCCATCTTCTTCTTCCCCTTACTTGCCAATAATGCTACTCCTCTTGAAGGTTGAATTCTAGGCTCCTCTTGTATTCCTTCAAGCCTAGTTTCGTGGAGCTCCATTGTTGAGAAAAATTCCTCCAAGGTACTTACTTCCAAGTTCTTGGAGATGTAGAACGAATCCACCATGGAGCTCCATTTTGAGGACCGGGAAAGGCATCTATGGCCTTCATTACCATATCCGGTTTGATAGCTTCTCACCTACACTTGTTAGCCCAATTAAAATTTCTTTAAACCTAGAGTGTAGTGAGGTTACCTTTTCTCCCTTTTCTAGTTTTATATTGGATAATTGGGAGGCGGAGGAGGTCTCTCCTTGCTAGCTTGGCCTCGGATGTGCCTTCATGGAGTTCTATAAGCTTCTCCACATCTCTTTGGCGCTAGCACATTCTCGATCCGGTTGATCTCTTGTTGAGGAGCACATTGTAGAGATGGTGCTTGGCTTTGGGTTTGCAAGGTGCTCCTCTCTTTGCCTCTTGGTCCACCTAGATTTCTCTATTGGCTTCCCTTCTTCATCCCTAGGCAAAAGCGGATTCCATTGTAATCATTATATCAAAATCCGTTTCGAAAAATACCTCCATTCGCTTCTTCCACCAAGCGAATTCTCCTTCAAACTTCGGAGGATGGATGTTGGAGCCGGCCATTTTTGATGTAGGGCTTGTTGCGGCGGTTAGTCCGGTGACAAGCAACCTCGGCTCTGATACCACTTGTTGGTGATCGATATGGCCGGCTAGAGGGGGGTGAATAGCCCTCCTACGTTGGACGTCGTAAATTGCTCGTCTACCTCGTTAAGCAAGCGAAGCAATAAACTAAGATAAGCAATAAATGAACAAGCAATACAAACACCGAGATATAACGTGGTTCACGGCTACGCCGCTAATCCACGGTCCGATTCGTCCACGGTGAATCACTCCGCCAAAACCAATCACTATCGGTCTCTCCTTTGCACAAAGCTAGGTGGAGGTAACCTTTACAACCAAGATCACTCTTCTTACAATAGGATTGAAGTAAAGACAAGTAAGAAGAGTTTAGAGCTTAATGGGGCACTAGGAAGATCGTTTGGAGTATGAGCATTAGCCTCTCAGGCTCACACCCTCTCTTTTTATAGAGAGGGCTAACTTCTTCCGTTTGCGCCATCGATCATTGCCGCCCTTGGCGATCATTGCCCGCTCTAGCGGCCTCGAACACGCGTCGGATCCCGGCCGCTTGTAGTCAGCGGAACTCTTAGCGGAGTCGTGATGGACCTCATGTCATTCTCCGTAATCGGCCCCGATCGGCTCGAAACGGTCAATGGCCAACCCTTATCTACCCGATCACTGCGCCTTTGATCGGTGTGTCTTCTTGATCGGCCCTTACGTATGGCGATCGGCTGGCGGCCTAATCGATCGATCGTATACGGTCGAACTCACTCGACTCGGAAGCGATCTGCCATGACATAGCGATCGGTCGGTGTCGAAAAACCCATCAGACACTTGGCCAAAGCCAGATTTCACCTAAACTACCCTTCACAGGTTACAATCGCTCCTCTCATTTCTCGGAGTCCCTCGCCTTGAAGTTCTCTTCGTTCGGCCACCGTCCCTCGGCGACATCGGCGCCGCGGCTCTGTAATGCTCCTTGGCGTCTCTTGCCTCGAAGTCTACTTCCTCGGCTTCACTCCAAGCTTCTCGTCAGCGGTCCCTCGGATGCTCCAAGCGCCGGCTTCATAAAGCTATCCTTCACCGACTCAAGGCACGAGTCATGAGATGTGAAACTCGCCACGGCTCCATGTGCGAATTACTAAGTCCTGCACGACTTCAACGCACATATCACATCAACATATCAAACTAACTTAAACCCTTTGCCACACCATCAAAACCATATCACGGCAAGAGATTGCCCTAACACAGGATACCAGGGAAGCTACCAGGAAAAGCATAGGTCAATCTAGTAGAGCAATGCAAGGTAGTAACGCTGCAAAGCAGGAGGGTTCTGAAAGAAATGTCAGGCTGGTCGACCGCTAAGGAGGACCTGGAACTTGAAACACTAGAACCTCTGGGAGAGACCGAGAAGAAAAAAGCCAGAGAAACAAACCGGGAGCCTGCCGCAAGGGCTCAACCACCCCTTACTGTACCATTCCCACAACGGTTGACGAATGCAAAGAAAGATGTTGATTTTGGTAAATTTCTAGACATGCTGAAGTAAATCTCAGTAGAGGTACCGATACTCGAAGCACTGCACCAAATGCCCCAGTTCGCTAGATTCATGAAAGATATTCTGGTGCATCGATGGAAGGTTGCAAAATCAGAAATAGTGGCCCTCATAGAGGAATCGAGCGCTTATCTCCGAAACGAGACTACGCAGAAACTAAAAGATTCGGGGAGCTTCTATATTCCATGTTATATAGGGACAACACTGATTAGTAGAGCCTTCTGTGACTTGGGAGAAAGTGTGAGTCTTATGCCCTACACCTTATGCAAAAAGCTAGGGTTAGGAAATTTAAAATTCACTACTATGACACTATAATTAGCTGACCACACATACCGCTACCCATTAGGGATTTTAGAAGATGTTCCTGTTAAAGTGGAAAACATCACATTGCCAACTGACTTTGTGGTCATAGAGATGGAAGAGGATCCACAGATACAGTTATCACAGGCGACCATTTTTAGCGACTGCAAGAATGGTCATTGATGTAAAGAATCACAAGCTAACCCTAAAAGTGGGAGAGGATAAGATGGAATTTGAGCTGCTACGAGAAGTCAGAACCCAGCATCGAAGTATGTGATTCGGTGAGAGCTAAGAAGGAAGTCGTGTATGAAGCTTAGGGACGAATGAATGGAGGTTCAACCTCGAGCCGAGTTGATAGTGGAGTGAGGTCGAGCTAAATGACCTTAAACAAAGTGCTTCTTGGGAGGCAACCCAAGTTTAGTTTTATATTTCCCTCTCATTTAGAGTTAGGACTAGAAAAGAACCTTGCTAGGTAAAAATAAAATCCATATTAACCTACACGGCGAAATTTATCAGAAAATTCGAACCCTAACACAAAACGGGGAGAGAAATGGGGACACATGGCCTGGCCATGTGTTTTCCCACGACTAGCCCAGGCAGCGCATTACTGGCCATGTGTTTTCACATGACCATGTCTGAGTTAAAAATGGAGAGCCGTATGTTTTCACCTCATTTGCGTTGTGTGCTTCGAGTGCTCTTGCCCTAGCCGTGTGGTTTCATCTTCCCCACCATCTAGAAGCACTTTTAACCTCAAAGGAAGCCAAAAGAACCAAGGATGAGGAGGACCAAGCTTGTAGCACCTCGATCCGGTGCTTTGGAGCGACGAACAAGGACAGCGGACGCCCCTCAAGCTCCGGAGGAGGGTAACGCCCTACCCACTCTTCTTTTTCGCAATAATGAACATAGAGATAGATATAATATGCTTTCTACTCATAAACTCATTGCTACTTGGTACTTAGATGAAGATTTGCTAGAGTCTTTAGGGTCGTTGCGTGATATTCAAGCCCTATTTACAAAAATGGGGTGGGAAGAGATGATGGGAATAAGACACCCAACCTACCCTAGGATGGTTCTAGAATTTTTTAGTTCCTTAGAGGCGGAAATTTTAATGAGTAGAGAGAGCGAGGAGGGTAGGATAACTTTTAGGCTTTTTAACATTGAGCATGAGTGGACCCTTCACCAATGGAACTCATGTTTTGGCTTGCCAAGTGGGGGAGAGAGAAGAATCCCTTTTGGGTTCAACTCTCGGATATTTTGGACCGAGTTGACAGGAGAGTACGCTTATGACCCTTCTAGGGCAAGCGTCGCGCCTCAAAACCGTCTTGATACCTCCACGCATCATGGCGATTACTATATTTGGTGTGGGAGAGTGGCCGGTGTAGTTAGAGCTAGCGAACTGCTTTGTCTCTGGGATATGCTACAAGAAAGGAGTAGCATCGATGTAGGGTCCCACTTCATCAGACACTTAGTGAAGATGAGCAAAGCAACACGAGGAGAGATTAATGTGGGGGGCCTACTTACCCACATTTGCCATAGGATAGGATACGATTACACTGCATTAGAGAGTATAGAGGGGAGACCTAGGATTGACCTAGGAGTGTGCATGGCCATAAAGATGATTGTGAGAGAAGGACACTCCTTTTGCTTTGTAAGGAAAAATTTGACGGCCCTTAGGCTCCCCGACCCTAATCGTACCACCATCACTACACGCGTCAACTGGTACTTGGATCTAATAGTGGAGTCCCCTCCACATGAGGGACCACCCACATCGGCGCCTATCTCTCCCTCTTTACATCACTCTCCCTCCAGTCCACACATACATAGGAGCCCACCTAGTCCACGCCGACATGAGTCTGCACCTGCACCACCACATTTTTCCACCTTTGAGCAGGATGTAGGTACGTCGGCCTATGATTCCTCAGAGTTTTGATCGTGCCTCGATGACATATACACTGAGCAGCAAACACAGAGGCAACGATGGGAGGAGAAGAGCACCTACCAGCAGGGGGAGTTCTAGGGATTCCGGGAGCACTTCCAGCGGTCTGAGGAGTTCTACGACGAGGCCTGCATATTCTTCCAGGAGGTGCTCGTGCCGGGATGAGGTCGCCTACCTCCGAGATCTGGCGACACATGCATGCCAGCCGGCATAGTGGGCGGAGAAGGAGCACCGAGCATCCACTAGCTCCCAGATCGACCACATGTACATGTGGCATCAGTGGCTCAGCAGCAGATTCTCCCAGGATCCAGAGATGCCGAGGCTCCCAGACTTTCCACCTCGTCCACCATACTAGAGGTATATTTTCATTTAAGTCTAGGGGAGGACCCCCAAAGTTTATTTTGTTTTGTTTCCTAGCAGTAGTTTCTTTTCTGGTATTTTCATTCATTTATTTATGCATGGGTTGTTGAGTTTCTTTCGGTACTTAGTTTTTGTTATCTGTAAAGCTGCCTCAGTAGTATTTATAAAAAGTTGCTTACATGAGTTATTCTCATAGGTAGCTTAACTTCATTTATCTCGTGGTATTTTATTTTATTTGCTCTAATGAATGTTCTAGACTTACACTGGTTAGCTTTATTTTTAAACTTACACATGTCGAACATTCTGAAAGGGATAATCTAGTACATACCTAGTTATAATTCATCTCAGTAATCTAGTACTTTGGAATCCATATGTGACTCTAGGTTTAGCATTTTAGTTACTGGAGATGCTTGGATTGTGTAAGCCCATTTAGAAAAATCAAAATCCCAGTGAGAAAAGAAAAAAAAAGAAGAGGAGAGAGAGAGAGAGAAGATTATGAGGGATAAAAAAAACAGTTGTCGTAGGTGGAAATGGCTAGGTGCCCCTTTGAGACCGAGTTAGGTTACTGGGGAAACACCTACGAATTTGTCTCAATACCGAGCATGCCTTTGAGACTTTATGCTAGATCTAGAGAACGACCCTCGCATTGGGCAAGTAAGTGCCTAAGAGCCGGAAACCTTAGGAAAGCTATGGGGTGATGACTTAACTCACCATGGAATGGGCATCCCCTATGAATGATTCGCTTAGCACGAGCACGAGGAGCCAACTTAGTGAATTTCAAGAACATATTTATTTTTCTTTGATTGTAAATACCACTTGATAAATTTAGTTAACATGCTAAGTATGGAACAATGTCTTTTTAAATTTCATGGCATTGAGGTTTGCTTGAGGACAAGCAAAGATTTAAGTCTGGGGAAGTGATGTGAGCGAAACATATAGGGTTTTAGGAGTAGTTTTCGCTCACATCTCACTACATTTTATGTCAGTTTCATGCATATGTTACTCTATTTTGCACGTATTTCCTATTTTCTAGTTCGGAGGTCTGCTTTTTGTACTTTTGTGTGCAAGTTAGCATTTCAGGTGAAAAAGGCGCACTTTCAGAGCAAAAGAAGGACATTTTGCAGCTAAACACAAAGTGGGACACAGCCAAGGCATGTGGCTACACACGACCGTGTCCAATGGGCGAGATCATCCACCCCAAGGCCGCACACGGCCGTGTGGCGGCCGCCAGATTTGCGCGATTAGGGCTTTTTCTGGATTTTACAGCGGTCTGAGGTGGTGTCTATATAAGGATGGCTCCACCCAAACCCTAGGGGGAGGCACGACGGCTAGGATGGCACATCGAAGCCCTAAAAAGCTTCGGGAACTCGCAACGGGGAGGAGGAACGCCGCCAGAGGTCCATGCCTTACACTTCAACGCCGGAGAGAAGACCACGAAAGCATTGTAATCCCTTGTTCCTATGTTTTAATTCTAATGTATTCAAACATGTACATGCTTTGTAATTCCTCCTTCATATACATGGAGTAGTTCTTTCGATTCTAGGATTAGGGAGTAGCTTGTGTGCACATTACAATGTTGGTTCACGTTAAATTCTGTCTTTGAGTTTAATTTGACAATTGGTAGTTGTTTTTACTATATCTATGCGTGTTTGGATTTCTACCCTCAGGCTTAGGCGTCGAGGGTGTGACCCTGTATCTAAGATTTAGGGGATTTTATACAAGGAACCTAGGGTAAACCTGATCTCCTGTAACCGTGGGTAGAAGGATGCGATGGAACCAGACACGGTTCATCGTAGGGATTGATTCGGCATCCTTGTACCGTCTATCCCGTCCTTTTAGGCGAAGATAGCTCCCGGTAGATGCGGTGGCTCATCGGGAGAGTGTATGATGTCCCTTCCATAAAACCATAGCTAAACGTCTAGACAATGCCAATTGACAGCATTGTTTTGTGACACACAAGCGAAACCAAAGTCCTAGAATCACCTTTGAAGACCTCAGCACGCTCCCTTCCTCCTCTGTGTGACACCGTATAGAGTATAGTCAACCGACAACCCTCACAAGTCAAAACCCCTTAGAGTTTATGTCTGAACAATTTTAACCACTGAACATCGATATTGAATCCCGGTCCCTTTGGGATCGATAATCTTTTATTACTTGACGACATTCATACACTTGCGGGCATTGAGCGTGAGCACGCACTTCGAGTCCTCGACGGCCTCCGTCGTGAGATTTGAGGTCGTGATCGCATGCATCAAAGCTATGAGGAACTTGATGACGACCACTATGATTGAGGGAACACCCATGAGGGATCATGTTCTCAAGATGATGGCTCATTTGAATGAGCTAGAAGTCCTTGGGGTGGAGATCGATGGGGAAATCCAAGTCGATATCATTCTCCAATCTCTACCTAGAAGTTTTGAGCAGTTCCGCCTGAACTACAACATGAATAAGAGGTTGTATTCGTTGGCGAAGCTTCTAATAGAACTTGAGTGTAAGGGCTTTTTTCGAGTTCTCGAGGCTATGGTTGCTCGAAGGTTTTACGCTTCTAAGATGAAAGGCAAGAAGAAGAAGAAACAAGTTGTAGAAAAGATGGCAGCAGGACCTCAGGGAGGAGTGAAGAAGTCAAAAGGCAAGTACTTCACTTGCAAGCAGACTGGACATTGGAAGGCGGACTATCCCAATCGAAAATAGAACAAAGGTATATCTTTTAGTTTAGTCGTTAAAACATGTTTAGCGACGTGTTATCTACCGATACGGTGTGTAGATACGAGCCACCGATCATGTCGCAACTCTTTGCAAGGGTTCTAAGAAACTAAATGACTAGGTGAGGAGATTATCATTTACATAGGCAATGCTATGAAGGTGGCGGCTATTACTTATTTATCTTTTGATAGGAATAAAATTTTGGTTCTGAGAAATTGCCTTTATGTACCTACATTTAGAAAGAATTTGATTTCAGTTTCTAAATTATTTTTGGATGGATATTCTATTTCTTTTAATGATAGAGTTGTTATAAAAATGAATAGGGAGATTATACATTACAGTGCATTGGATAGGAAATTTATACACTCTTGAACCAAGCTCCACGACACAAATAGAAATAAATAACTCATCTTCTAAATCTAATAAGAGAAAAGAACCTTCGAAAATGAACCAAACGTATCTTTGGCATCTAAGGTTAGGTCATATTAACCTGAGTATGGTTGATAGCTGATGGACCTTTGGGTTCATTGGTGGTGGAAGATTTCCCGACCTGCGAATCTTGCTTGGAAGGTAAAATGACCAAGAGGCCTTTTAAGGCCAAGGGGTATAGAGCCAAAGATGTGTTGGAATTGGTTATTCTGATTTGTGTGGTCCTATGTCTATCCAGGCTAGAGGTGGCTTTGAATATTTCATCTCTTTTATAGATGATTATTCAAGATATGGATACATTTACTTGATGTGTCGCAAGTCTAAATGCTTTGACAGGTTCAAAGAATTCAAGGCTGAAGTGGAGAAACGTCAAGGTAAAAGTATCAAGATACTACGATCTGATCGGAGTGGTGAGTACCTCTTGGGAGAGTTTAGGAGTTACTTATCAGAGGCTGGGATTCAATCCCAATTATGCACTTTGTACACCCAGTAGAATGGTGTAGCGGAGGCGAAGGAATAGGACTCTTATGGAGATGGTTAGATCGGATGGAGTTATTCTCGAAGGCCAAATTCATTCTCGGGGTATGTCAAAAGGCAAAGTATATTCCGAACTGTACCATAGCAATACGTAACTGGAACGAAGCATACGTGTGGTGGCGAAAGCCTAGTATGAGACATATTCGGTTAGGATAGTCCAAAGACATGTGTTGAAGGAGATCTTTGGTAAGTTAGAATCTCTATAGAACACTTGTTCGTAGGTTATCCTAGAGGAACAAAAGGTGGGTTGTTCTATAGTCCTAGAGATCAGAGGGTGATCGTTAGCACGAACACCTAATTTTTAGAAGAAGACTATGTGATAAACCACAAGTCTATGAGAAAGATTGTTCTGGAGATATTAAGAGGAAAAGTCACTACTTCAGTACCAACGATACAAGAGAACATACCACAAGTGACTACACCGCGTGTCACAGAGGATACACAAGTAATATCTCATCATAGTGGGAGGGTTGTTAGACAACCTGATAGATTTATGTTCTTGGGAGAATCTTCTGATTTGGTCCCTGGTGAATATGAATCTGATTCCTGGACATATGACGAGGCAATCCAAGATAAAGATGAGGTATCTTGGCAAAGGGCAATGAATTCTGAGATAGAATCTATGGATTCAAATCAGGTCTGGGAGCTAGTAGAACCACCCAAAGGTGTAAAAGCCATTGGATGCAAGTGGATCTACAAAAGAAAGAGAGGATCAGACGAGAAGGTAGATACCTTCAAAGCAAGGCTTGTTGCGAAAGGGTATACTCAGAAAGAGGGTATCGATTATGAGGAAGCCTTTTTGCCTGTAGCAATGCTTAAGTCTATCCGGATTCTCTTATCTATTGTTGCTCATGTAGATTATGAGGTTTGGCAGATGGATGTCAAGACAACTTTCCTTAATGGAAGTCTTGAAGAAAACATCTATATGGAGCAACCAGAGGGATTCATTGTAAAGGGCAAAGAGTATCTTGTGTGCAAGCTTAATTGGTCCATTTATGGATTAAAGCAAGCTTCGAGATCTTGGAACATCTACTTTGATGAGGTAATCCAATCATATAGATTTATTCAAAGTTCGGATGAGTCTTGTGTATACAAGAGATATGACGAAAACGTAGTAATATTTCTTGTACTATACGTAGATGACATTTTGCTTATTGGCAACAATATCAAAGTGTTATCAGACGTAAGAGTATGATTATCCAAACATTTTGATATGAAGGACTTGGGAGAAGTAGGACACATCCTTGGGATCAAAGTTATAAGGGATCGCAAGAAAAGGATGTTGTGCTTATCTCAAGCTTCATACATAGACACTATTTTGGCCCATTTTAGCATGCAAAACTCCAAGAAAGGTTTTCTACCTTTTAGACATAGAGTACCTTTATCTAAAAAAATGTGTCCTAGAACATCAACGGAGATAGAGGAGATGAAGGCGGTTCCTTATGCTTCGGCGGTAGGAAGCCTCATGTATGCTATGTTATGTACGAGGCCGGATATCTGTTTTGCCGTGGGCATGGTTAACAGGTATCAAGGTAATCCAAGACAGGGACATTGGACTGCTGTAAAGCATATATTGAAGTACTTGAGAAGGACTAGGGATTATATGCTGGTATACCAAACAGATCAATTATTCCCTGTGGATTACACATATTCTGACTTCCAATCAGATAGGGATAACAGTAAGTCTACCTAGAGTTTTGTGTTTACTTTCAGAGGTGGAGCCATTATATGAAGGAGTGTCGAGTAGAAATGCGTGGTAGACTCTACCATGGAAGTTGAGTATGTGGCAGCCTCTGAGGTAGCCAAAGAAGTTGTATGGATCAGGAACTTATTGATGGACTTGGATGTGATTCCTGGTTTTCTCAGAACTATCATAATTTATTGTGATAACAGTGGTGCAGTTGCAAACTCGAAAGAACCACGAGCCCATAAGGCAAGTAAACACATAGAGTGCAAGTACCACCTGATACGAGAGATCGTAAAGCGAGGAGAAGTTGCTATCGCCAAGATTGCATCAGAGGATAACTTGGCAGATCCTTTCACTAAGGCCCTTCCAGCGAGAGCTTTTGATAGGCATGTGGAGGGAATAGGAATCAGATTATGGCAGATTGATGGCAGCATAGTCTTTTAGTATAAGTGGGAGATTGTTGGGATGTATACTAAAAGCCTAGCCTTTGTATGAACATCTTCATTTTGAAATAAGAATCACATGATCATTGTTTGCATTTTATATTTATGCATATTGTCTGATACTTTAAATTGTAGATAACATGGTGTGTGGTGTCACACAGAAGATCATGTTATCAGTTCCTTATAGAGTATAAGTAGAGGCTCACAACCAAGATGGTTTTGGACAAACCATTGGTATGGTTATAGTGTAATTTGGTATTGGTTTATCTTAACCATAGAATTGCACTAGTACACTTTGTGTGTATTGAGTTGGACCGACTTAGAGGTGATTCAATTTATACTGACTATATAATTAAATCAGATCTCAGATATTATGGTGTACATGCTCTTAATTCCGATATAATAACGGGCACATGTACTTAGTATTTATTTCTTTGATTTACCAATGGGCTAGATTTATGTGTTAAATCGATAAGCCTAGTAAGTTGGGAAATAATATTATTTACATAGTGTGTCATTGATTATAGGAGGAAACCGTGTCCTATATACTAGGATGATGATGTCCCCTTGAGGAGCTCATAAAATTCATCATGTAAATCCTGCAAGTGAACTTGGTCTAAAATGATGATAATGATGAGTGGTACTACTCATGGAGTTAGATATTAATTAATTAAATTGTCAGTAATTTAATTAATTAATGGACATTCGATATCATAAACACAGAGAGATATTTTGTACAAATAATATGTGGAGCCCATATTTAATTATGAGGGTTGGTGAGGTAGATCTATGATGATCCTCTAGTGGAATGGATCATCATTAATGGATCGGATTTTATGTGGTTCAGATCCATTGGGTGGCCAAGATCCAACTCCTCCTCATGGTCCCTATTGTAGCCTATTATAAATACCTCATGAAGCCTAGATCTATATAAGGGGTTGGAAAGGCTTGGGCGGAAATGACAATAAGTTGTGCTAGGGTTTGGAGTTGGCATTGGAGAGGCTTGGGCGGCAAGCATTGGTTGCTAGGGTTTGCTTCTCCTAGGGTCGGCGGCAACAAGGTTGGCGGCTAGGGTTTTGTTCTTCTCCTCCCTCACTTGGCCGGCGCCTCCTTCCCTCAAGCTTTGGCCGCCGCTTCTTCATCTTCTTCCTAGGGTCGGTAGCAACAAGAGGGATCTCTTGGTCGATGCTTCCTTTCCTCCCCTTAGGGCCGGCGGTCACCAACTTTGGTAGTTGGTGGTCGGCGCAAGCAAGGAGGAGAAGGGAGCTTTTGTTCTTCCCTTGTTCGGAGCAAGCAAGGAAGGGAAGACATGCGATCTAGGAGGCTTCGATTCTTGGAAGATCGTCGCCCACACGACTGTTAGGTTTCCAGCAACGCGACGAGTGTGTGTTCGAACATATTTCGTAAACATGTGCACAGCGGAAGAATTAAAAAGCAATAAATTTAATTTATTACAACACACACCACACGCATGCATAGTACAACATGTGTAGATATAATCGTAAATTCAAATTTTGCAATAAAGGAAATTATTCTAGGTATACCTGACGTATCACGTGTAGCGGGAAAGGCATCAACCGGAGCGACTCTCGCTAGAATTGTCTCTATCCGTATCCACGCCGAGTATCGTCGGGATGACTTCACAAAGCAACAAGTCTCATCTTCGTACGAGTCACTAGCCTCGTGTCGAAGACGATGTGATCGAGAGAAGATCACAATCCGAATCAAAATTCGGATTCAAAAATGAGTCCCCAAAACTCACTTCTCCGGAAAGGTATTCGTCAACCGTTTGACGAATCCTTCGTCCTCCACCTATGATGATTACTCGAGATCGAATCCCTGGCAAGGTAGCCACTGTCGGAGCTCCAAATGTCGTCCAAACGACGCTTCGACACGAAGGATACAAGCTGTCCAGAAAACTGGACAGCTTGGTGGAGGATGTTGCGCCGGCCAACCCTTGGTCGCCGGAACCAAGGTGAGTCACCGGAGGAGTGACCGGCAGCAGTTGGACGCCGGCAACAAGAGTGGACGGCAGAAAAAACCTAGGCGGCGTGGAACCCTTGGGCGGCGGCAAGAAGAAGAGAGGGAGAGGGTGGCTATGTTTTCCAACACCAAAAGTTATCCACGAAAAACCCTTAAGCCATGTTTTTATAGAGAACACATTCTCCTAACGGTTATTGGTTCATAACCAAAACCCGTTAACCCGCTCCAATAACTTAAGTTAAAATAAACCAAACCGCGTTGGTCTATTTTAAGTTAAAACAAACCGAACCAACTTTTGGTTCATTCGTTTAAAACAAACCAAACCCCTTTTGGTTTATTCTCCACCATTGGATTTAAACTAAACCAATTTGGTTCATCCATCATGTCTTCATAAGATACGACCCATCCACGCTTCCATTGCGACTGAAATAATTTCATGCTCGATCCTTGTTTGGTCCAACCTAACCTAGTTTCTCTCGGTCTGAGAATCTCATTCTCAAGCTCATTTTAAATCCTTCGGATTACGCTCGTTGTGCGTGTGACCAAATACATTCTCGGTTTATGTTGGTCGTCTATAACTAACCATTAATTATAGAACGATCATGAGTGGCACCTAGTAGTAAATCATGATCCCCAATTAACCGAAAGATCAATGGTTGATCCAGAACTATTTTTGAAACCCTTCAGCAGCTACAATGAATCGTGCCCCATTCCTTTCACTCATCTTATACCCACTTGGTTCAGGACATGGTCTATAGTATCAGTCCCCACTAGGTTGACTACGTCTCACCTAGCCCAAATATCATTTCCTCATCCTACGGATTCTAGTTACTGCACATGTATCCAAGAGTACCTTACTCTAAACATGTAATTGTTTGGCCAAAGACTTTTGTAACAATCCAACGAGAGGTCATGGGTATACATCTCCTTGCAAGGAGTGGTGAATACTTTATAGGATATTCAAACACCTTCGATCACTTCGACTTATTCCCAATCATCCCGGGTCCACATCTCCTCAGAGATGCTTGCTTAAGATGTCAAAGCATAAGTCTTCATGACCAAGATGACTTGAATACCGCAAGTCAAAGGAACATCGCACTTAAGCTGCACTAAAAACTTCATTGACATATCTATATATGCAGAGAACCATATAAAGTTTTACAGCTGGTCACTCCAATGAACTAGTTACCATAACTAACATTCACGATTAACTCGGAACATCACAATGTCACCAGCCAGTGAGAATCAGCTGCTTGGATACACCAAGGAGTATACCTCATGCTAGTCTCGACAGAATTGATGGTGTCCAAATCCATCAATTCATCGACTAGGAATAATTCTGATACATCACAATTACACATGTAGAGATACTCACTAGTTGTGATCCAATCACAAATTCTCTCATGCTGTGAATCGTATCGTGGACATTCAATAAATGAGTTTAAGATCTAATCAAATACATGAAAATATGTACACTCAAATAGTGAATCTTCATTTATCATATAAATGGTTCAAACATAAGGCGATTATCTTAGGACATCTCTCATATTTTACTAACAAACTCCCACTTGGCCTAATGTCAATCGCTACGATATCCAATACCATAAGCTCTAACATGACCCTCAAACTTGTTGGTGCAGGGGCACTAGATAATCGAACCTGTGTTTCTCGATCCAACAAAACTTACTTTGAGGTAATGCCTTAGTTAAAGGATCCGCTAAGTTTCTTTCAGTGAGAATCTTCTCGATTTGTATTTCCTTCCTACTTATGATCTCTCTGATCAAATGATAGCGGCGAAGCACATGTTTGTATCGTTGATGAGACCTTGGCTCTTTCGCCTGTGCAATTGCTCCATTATTGTCGCAGTAAACCGGTATTGCTTCAACAATGGCTGGAACCACACCAAGTTCATAAATGAACTTCTTGATCCAAACTGCTTCCGAAGCTGCAAAGTATTCTGCCTCAGTGGTAGAATCCACTATAGTGTCTTGTTTGAAACTTTTTGAACTCATTGTGCCCCCATTCAAGGTGAACACGTACCCGGTGAGACACGGAATCATCCTTATGCATGCGGCATCCGTATACCTACGTATCACCATGTCCCCTTCTCCATATATTAGGAACACATCCTTAGTTCTTCTTAAGTACTTAAGGATCGTCTTAACAGCCGCCCAATGATCCATTCCTGGATCAGACTGGTATCTACTCGTGACACTCAAAGCATACGATACATCAGGCCTCGTACATAACATAGCATACATTATAGATCCTATTGCAGATGCATAGGGAAACTTACTCATGCAAATCCTCTCGTCTTCTGTGCGCGGACACATAGACTTCGAAAGGTGTATCCCATTCCTGATGGGTAGGAAACCTTTCTTGGATTCCGACATGGTAAACCTCTTTAGCACTCGGTCTATATATGTAGATTGTGAAAGACCAAGCAATTGTTTCGATCTATCCCTATAGATCTTAATCTCGAGGATGTAAGTTGCTTCTCCCAGGTCTTTCATGGAGAATGTCTTGGACAACCAAATCTTAACTGACTGTAAGACTGAAACATCGTTTCCTATAAGTAATATGTCATCGACATACAATACTAGGAACACGACTGCACTCCCACTAACCTTCTTCTACACACAAGGTTCGTCTGGATTTTGTGAGAAATCAAACTTTTTGATTGTCTCATCAAAACGGATATTCCAGCTCCTGGATGCTTGCTTCAATCCATATATGGACCGTCACAATTTGCATACCTTGATTTTATCAACTGATGTGAAACCCTCAGGTTGTATCATATTCACGTCCTCGAGCAGGTTTCCATTAAGGAAAGTTATTTTCACTTCCATCTGTCATATCTCATAATCATAATGAGTCGCTATGGCCAGGAGCATCCGAATGGATTTAAGCATAGCAACAGGCGAATAGGTTTCGTCATAATCAATACCTTGCTTTTGACGATATCCTTTTGCCACCAATCTAGCCTTATAGGTAATCACATTACCATCCATGTCGGTTTTATTCTTGAAAACCCACTTGCACCCTATAGGCTTTTTGCCTTCAGGTGGGTCGACCAAGTTCCAAACTTGATTTTCATACATGGAATCCATTTCCGACTTCATGGCTTCAAGCCATTTGTCCCTTTCTGAACTTTTCAGAACTTCTTCATAATTGGTAGGCTCCTCATCGTCAATAAGTAACACGTCGTTCGATTCACTTACGAGAAATCCATATCTCTCAGGAATATTGCGTGTCCTACTAGATCTACAAAGATGTGGTGTCACAATAGGTTCAGCCGATGTCTCATCACTATGAGTCATCGGTCGAGGTGCTTGACCAGGTATCTCTTCAATGTCTACTGGAGTCTCTTGAACCTCCTCAAGTTTAATGACACTCCCATTGTTTTCTTGCAAGAGAAACTCTTTCTCTAGAAACACAACATTCCTTGAAACAAACACCTTTTGTTCCAAGGGATGATAGAATTGGTAACCCCTCGTTTCCTTAGGGTATCCAATAAATAGACATTTATCAGACTTAACATCAAATTTGTCTGACACAGTCTGCTTCACATAAGCAGGACAATCCTATATCTTCAAGTAAAATAAATGAGATTTCTTACTAGCCCATATCTCATATGGAGTAGTAGAGACTACCTTGGTCGGGACTCTGTTTAACAAGTAAACAACTGTCTGAAGTGCATAGCCCCAAAAGGACTTGGGAAGATTCGCGTGATTCATCATTGACCTGACCATGTCCAACAAGGTCCGGTTTCGCCTCTCAGATACACCATTAAGTTGTGGTGTATACGACGGAGTCCATTGAGACAATATACCATTGTCCCACAGATAATCTAGAAACTCTTGACTCAAGTATTCACCACCTCAATTCGATCGAAGTATTTTAATACTCTTGCCAAGTTGTTTCTCTACTTCATTTCTGAATTCTTTGAACCTTTCAAAGGCTTTAGACTTGTGTTTCATCAAGAACATATACCCAAACTGTGAGTGATCATCGGTGAAGGTAATGAAGTAGCCATAACCTCCTAAGGCTTGAGTTGATATAGGTCCACATACATCAGTATGTATTAGACCAAGAAACTCACCCACTGGTTCACCTTTTCCAGTAAAAGATAACTTGGTCATCTTGCCTTTTAAGCATGATTTGCATGTATCGTATGAATCTAATTCAAACGATTCCAGAATTCCACATCGGTGTAATTCAGACATGCATTTCTTGCTCACATGGCCAAGACGACAATGCCACATGTAGGAGTCTAATTGATTATCTTTTCGAGCACGCTTGTTGCTCACTTTGATATTGAAAATGTCACTGGATACGTCCAACGTATAAATACCATTACTTAAAGTTCCAGTCTCATAAAGAACGTCATTCAAAGTTATGTAACAACAATTGTTACTAAAAGTTAAATGGTACCCATTTCTATTTAAACAAGAAATAGAAATGATGTTCTTTATCAACGAAGGAACATAAAAGCAATTGTCCAGTTCTAAGACAAGTCCTGTAGGGAGTTTCAATAAATACGTTCCGATGGTGAGTGCAGCAACCTTTGCTCCATTCCGAACATGTAAATTTGACTCTCCCTTGACGAGTCTTCTTCTATTCCTTAGCCCATGTATGTCATTACATATATGTGAGCCACACCCAGTATCCAATACCCAAGTGTCTGAGGAAATAGAATGAAAATCAATAACGAAGATATCTGAAGAAGATGGGGCATCTGATGTCTTATTCTTCTTTACGGACTCAAGATAAATGTTGCAGTTTCTTCGCCAATGGCCCTCCTTGCCATAATGATGGCAAGTGCCCTTTTGAGCTGGTTCTGCCTTTTTAGCCTTTTTCTTCTTCCCCTTCTGTTGTTTCTTTGACTCCCTCTTAGAACCTTTCTTCGAAGAATCAACTAACAGAACCGTCCCCTGCTCATGCTTCACAGAAGGCTCCATAGTCTTCAACATGTTGAGCAGTACCATAGATGAATCCACTTGCATCTCAGAGGTGAAGACGAGCTTGGAGACTTCGAACCTTTCGGATCTCACTTGCTCATCAAACAACTCATAGAGATGAAAGACTACAGTATGAACATCCATATGCTCATGCTGCTTCTGTAGCTCGGGTACCATCGCGACTAGCATGATGCAATTCGCCAGTTCAGAATCAGTCACATGTTTTTGATAGGCCAACAATTGATTCGGAGTTACATTATCACTAGGACGGGCGGGAAGAGGCATTTTGAGGATATATGCAAGTTTTTCTGCCTTGAGAACAATTTTCAAGTTTCTAAGCCAGTCCAAGAAGTTCGGCTCAGTCAATTTATTCGAATTCAAAATAGAGCGCAAATTCAAAGACATCATGATCAAGCGATTAACCTAGACATACAAAATGAGCATATATGAGAAAGATGATTTAAAATGCATCCACATACATTTACAAAATCCCATTCATTTTTCGAATTCAAAAACCCTCAAAATCAATTCAGGATATTGTAGGTCAATCTCCGAATGGGATGATATCCAATATAGATAAGAACAACCTTAGAGTGAGTCCAACAAGCAATTCTTAGCTATGATGGTGGGTATCAAGTATACCGATTACATATCACGTATATGTAACTATCACAATGTGTTATCAACTAATTGAATGTTTACACATACATTGGGTTGTTAACACATTAACAAGTATGCATCATATGCATAGCACCCAACTTCACCTCTCTTCACATCGACCTTAGAGTGAGTCCAACAAATCGATGCTCCAAGTTAGAGCCGGCCCATTAATCGCGAAATAATTTTAATATGGTTAGAGCGCATTCAACGAATTGGCCAGGCTTGGAGTGAGTCCAACAACCCAAACTAACGATTGACCTCTGACTCTTACCATATTAGAGTTAAACTATTCCAATGATTTGAACATGTTCAGGTTTGAGTCGGGCTTGGAGTGAGTTCAACAACCCAAACAAGAAACAGAACTCTAGTTCTAATCATATTAATGGAAGGTGTAGGCTTTAATATTGTATAAGGGTTTTAAAGTCTCATCCTCTTTACATGCAAATAACTATTATCTACATAGCATGACATACATGACATACATCTACATGTCACAACACGCATGGCATAATGATATACATCTAATGCAATTACATGACATACAATTATGGCATGTACTTAATTTCCTTATATGTCATAGTTATTTATGGAAATAAAATATGTTTAATATTTGATTTCCAAAATCAAATCATGATTAAATTAGGAAACAAATTTCCAAATCTAATCACATATTTTATTTATGGAATGTCTCAATTAAAGAAAGTCAAATTTAATTTAGGAAACAAATTTCATAAATTGTCAAAACTATTTATGGAAATCAAATATATTTTAGATTTGATTTCCTAAATCAAATCATAATTAAATTAGGAAACAAATTTCCAAATCTAATCAAATATTTTATTTATGGAAAGTGTTAATTTCTATAAATACTTCTAACTTTCCAAAAGTAGAAGATTTCCATAAATACTTCTAAACTTTTCAAAATTAGAAAATTTTCATAAATACTTCTAAACTTCAAGCACGACTATCGCAAAACAATTTTATGATTATGTCGAAACACAACCTGGGCTCTGATACCACTGTTAGGTTTTCGGCACCGCGGTGAGTGTGTGTTCCAACATGTTTCGTAAACATGTGCACAGCGGAAGAATTAAAAAATAATAAATCTAATTTATTACAACACACATACCACACACATGCATAGTATAACATGTGTAGATATAATCGTAAATTCAAATTTTGCAATAAAGGAAATTATTCTAGGTATACCTGACGTATCACGTGTAGCGGGAAAGACATCAACCAGAGCGACTCTAGCTAGAATCACCTCTATCCGTATCCACGCCAAGTATCGTCGGGATGACTTCACAAAGTCATGAGCCTTGTCTTCGTACGAGTCGCTAGCCTCGTGTCGAAGACGATGTGATCGAGAGAAGATCACAATCCGAATCAAAATTCGGATTCAAAAATGAGTCCCCAAAATTCGCTTCTCCGGAGAGGTATTCGTCAACCGTTTAATGAATCCTTCATCCTCCACCTATGATGATTACCAGAGATCGAATCCCTGGCAAGGTAGCCACTGTCGGAGCTCCAAACGTTATCCAAACGATGCTCTGACATGAAGGATACAAGCTGTCCAGAAAACTGGACAGCTTGGTGCAGGATGTTGCGCTAGCCAAAGAGGATGGTCGGCCAACCCTTTGTCGCCGGAACCAAGGTGTGTCGCCGGAAGGTCGCCGGAGGAGTGGCCGGCAGCAGCTGGACACCGGGAACAAGGGTGGACGGCGGCAAAAAGCTAGGCGGCATGGAACCCTTGGGCGGCGGCAAGAAGAAGAGAGGGAGAGGGTGGCTAGGTTTTCCAACACCAAAAGTTATCCATGAAAAACCCTTAAGTCATGTTTTTATAGAGAACACATTCCCCTAACGGTTATTGGTTCATAACCAAAACCCGTTAACCCGCTCCAATAACTTAAGTTAAAATAAACCAAACCGCGTTGGTCTATTTTAAGTTAAAACAAACCGATCCAACTTTTGGGTCATTCGTTTAAAACAAACTAAACCCCTTTGGTTTATTCTCCACCATTGGATTAGAACCAAACCAATTTGGTTCATCCATCATGACTTCATAAGATAAGGCCCATCCACGCTTCCATTGCGACTGAAACGATTTCATGCTCGATCCTTGTTTGGTCCAACCAAACCTAGTTTCTCTCGGTCTGAGAATCTCATTCTCAAGCTCGTTTTAAATCTTTGGGATCATGCTCATTGTCCGTGTGACCAAATAGATTCTCGATTTATGTTGGTCATCTATAATTAACCATTAATTATAGAACGATCATGAGTGACACCTAGTAGTACATCATGATCCCCAATTAACCGAAAGATCAACGGTTGATCCAGAACTATTTCTGAAACCCTTCAGTAGCTACAATGAATCGTTCTCCATTCCTTTCTCTCATCTTATACCCACTTGGTTCAGGACATGATCTATAGTATCAGTCCTCACTAGGTTGACTACGTCACACCTAGTCCAAGTATCATTTCCTCGTCCTGCGGATTCTAGTTATTACACATGTATCCAAGAGTACCTTACTCTAAACATTTAATGCTTTGGCCAAAGACTTTAGTAACAATCCGACGAGAGGCCATGGGTATACATCTCCTCGCAAGGAGTGGTGAATCCTTTATAGGCTATTCAAACACCTTCGATCACTTCGACTTATTCCCAATCATCCCGGGTCCACATCTCCTCAGAGATGTTTGCTTAAGATGTCAAAGCATAAGTCTTCCTGACCAAGATGACTTGAATACTGCAAGTCAAAGGAACATCGCACTTAAGCTGCAGTAAGAACTTCATTGACATATCTATATATGCAGAAAACCATATGAAGTTTTACAACTAGTCACTTCAATGAACTAGTTACCATAACTAGCATCCACGATTAACTCCAGACATTACAATGTCACCAGCCAGTGAGAATCAGCTGCTTGGATACACCAAGGAGTATACCTCATGCTAGTCTCGACAGAATTGATGGTGTCCAAATCCATCAATTCATTGACTAGGGATAATTCCGATACATCACAATTACACATGTAGAGATACTCACTAGTTGTGATCCAATCACAAATTCTCTCATGCTGTGAATCGTATTGTGAACGTTCAGTAAATGAGTTTAAGATCTAATCAAATACATGAAAATATATATACTCAAATAGTGAATCTTTATTTATCATATAAATGGTTCAAATATAAGGTGATTGCCTTAGGACATCTCTCATATATTACTAACAACGACGTCCAAGAAGAGGATAGGAATACAATAGAAGATCAAGAGGTAAAACAAGAGGTATAATCTTATTTAATTTTGATTTTACTTCTTTTGTATTTTGTATGTTATTGATTAACATGGACCCCGATGATAAACACAAAAATCGGCGATCCGTTCATCATCTATTCCGAGGCTAATCGAGGAAAAGAGTTAGGTCGCTTGAACAACAAGTTTGTTCAAGCGACTACTCAAATCGAATAGTACGATGATGGATCGGTTGCTTGGGTAATCCATTTCCGTCTGGATTAGTTTTAGTTAATAAAATTTTAATCCCGGGACGCGAGATAAGATTGCCATGCACAAGCGACCGAAGCGACGAAGCGGAAAACATATCGTTCACCTTCAAGAAAGGAACAAGGCATGAACAACTGAAGTTGCTGAAGGGTTCAGAAAATATTCTGAAGTCAATTTAGACTTTCCGGTCAATTGGGGGTCATGATGTACTGCTAGGTGTCACTCATGATCTATTCATAATTAAGGCGTTAATTATGAATGACCAACATAACCGGGAACCTATTGGGTCACACGCACTATGGGTGATCTCGAAATGTAAAACAAGTCTGAGAATGAGATTCTCGTTGAGAGAGGATATGTCTGGTTGGACCAGACCAAGGGGGTGTGAAACGGAGGCTATGGAACCTCCTATGGCCTTGTCGGACTTAGCACGGCTATATCACACTTAAACGAAGTCAAATAGACTATACAGAGCCTCACACGGGTGTGCCTAACTTGGCACGGGTCGTGTCTGGCTCTGGCCGCAAATTGACAAAGTCTGGGTTGTGCCCAGAGATACACACGCCAATGCCATGTGAATCCACACGACCATGTGAATCCACACGGGCATGCCATGTGAATCCACACGATCGTGTCATGTTTTCGTCGATTTTGGAGATTTTCTCTTACGGAATTTTCCTGGATTGTTCTTACCTTAATTATGGGATAATTATGGTAAGATATGTTTCATTTAAGCCTCATTAGATGACCTAATCAAGAGATCTATAAAAGGATCCCTTAATCTTTGGCTATGGTTTTGGTTTTAGGTTTCTTCCTTGGTAGCCACTTTTGCTCCTTCCTCTCTCCTCTTCTATTGTCTCCGCCGGTTGGCTAGTACCAATCGGAGACAAAGACTTGCTGCTCTAGGAGTTGTCTCAGGTGATCTCGGCACGGATACTGATAGAGGCAAGGCCCGTTGGTTTTGCTTGTGGTTTCGACGGATTCAAAAGAAATCCCGAAGGTATAACTTCTCCTTCTCCTTGTGTGTTTTTCATGCGATTATGCTAAAGCAAATTTTTCTGCCCCCAGGGAATGTCTGAGATATAATAAAATTTATTTTTATTTACTTTATTCCGCTGCGTATGATCCCGGAATCTCCAACATATACCATGTCAAAATTGAGAATTATATTAACTTCAAAACTTATCTAATTCATAAACTTTTAACTCTTTTTTGTAAGTTAATAAGACAACTTATTCTTCGTAAAATAAAAATTCTATAAAACATTTTATTAAAATCATTATTTTTAATAAAAATTCTAAAATCTCAAAATCTTATTTAAAAAACTACTAAAGAGACTTCTATGAAATTTTTGTTTCCCGTAATTAATCTAACCTACATCAATCCAATCAGATGATTTCATTCACTTCTAAAGTCACCAACACAACCACCACACCGGTACCAGTAGAAGGCACAACGCCAGCAAGAACATACCACAGTTATGAATTCCTGTCTATAATATCATGTCATCCACAACGACATTAATACCTAAGTCATACTCTGCACGTTGTATGACAGAGCGCTAGCCAATGAGTATTACATTATTTTCTTGGAGTCCAGACAATCTGTAACTCCAATCCTTCATCGTTTACACAATACAAATGCTCTTTAACACAGTTATGTTACAACTATCTTGCCAGGCTATACGAGAAAGAAACCAGCCCACGCCATTGCAATTGTCAGCTTTCAGTGTACTTGGAATAAGTAAAATGAAATATTTTGTCGGAAAAACAAAGGGAACTAACACACATCATTTTGGCATGTCCTCCAGTTGTTTCGAACGGAAAATGAGTCATCGGGCTACACTAGTCTTATTGCTTGTTGACTATTTGATGGTGAAACTAGAAGCTGGGATGTCAGAAACGTCAATGACACTTTTGGTTGGTGATCCATCTCGACTGGCTTTCTTCATCCTTGGATGGTACACAAGTTCTGCTTCAACAAATGATGTGCCTGTCAGAACATCTAGGAGCAAGTCACTTTCAGAGCTGTTGGCAATGAACTGTATAGGAGATGAGAAGGTGGAGCTTTTATCAGGAAGAGCTGAAGCAACTCTTTTAGGACTGAAGCAAACCCTGTCATTATGTTCAAGTTTCCCTGGAACATCAATTACTTTGGTGAGCAGACTGGAGTCCAAGTGAGTTGAGCATTTTGAAGGTGGGTTCATGCCCCCAGAACGGCACACTCGTTTAGGACTTTTCACAGTGCCCTTCAAATCTGAAGTTCACAGCACAACCATTGAGAGTAATGGGGAGTCAAGGTGTTTATTTAGCTTATTTTTAACAATCATGACATAGTAGTTCATGGTATCCATGTCCCACCTCATGGCACAGCATTCATGTCTCAAGTGTTTGAGATCTACCTAACTTCATGTTATCTCATATTAAACTTACCATGTTAAAATATTCTCTCTTTTCACTATATAACACTTATGGATTATGCTTCCTAATGTAATATGAGATATATATTAATATTCTCATATTTGCTGCATCAGCTTTATATATATTTTTTATTATGAAAACATTCATAAATCATGGCTAGTCATACTTATGTGGGAATCATTTCCAAGCTCCAACTGAATATGCAACTCATACTAGTATCAGCAAAGAAATTGATATGAGTATCAAACTGATGTCAATAAAAAGAAATTTATAGTATTATGTTGAAGTTGATTATCATTTGAAGTGGCATAGACATGAAACTCTGAAACTCCAAAGAATACAACAATGAAGGATGCTACAAAACTAGTGTCCAATGGAGGAATAAAAATTCCTTAGCTCCATTTTATCGCTAAAAAAAAGAAAAAATAAATAAAAACATTTGGTTGGATCATTCTCAAAAATGGGCTTATAGTCAGGCTATGGTATTTTGTAAGAACTGCACATCTCCAATTCAACTGAAACCTTGTGAGATGGGGTTGGCTATAGGGTTTGGATCTGATGTACTAATAAGAAAACCGAGGGTTGGAAGAAAACGAAAAAAAATCTGGTTCTAAGAGGAAATTCTTGGGTTGATTTTGGTGGATTTGATTGGGGAGGGACAAACAAAATTTCAAAGTGCTCCACAGCTCCATTGATGGTTAATTGAGATGTTATCTTTGGTGTAACTAAAATCTGGTCCCATGTATACCCACCATTAGCTCTAAATTACTACCTCTTTGACACTTCCTTCTAGGCCGCTCACAGCTGCACATTGCCCTAGATTTCTTCTTTATTCTTAAATATTAGTGGGTAAGCATTTGGCCAGTCTTTCAGAAAAAGAAATGGTGTACTTGTTGGTAGAAACATAAATGAGCAAAACCTGAATGGATCTGCTTTTGCCAGTCATGCTTCCTTTTAAGAGATGGCAAATTGGAAATACCAGGAAGATTTTGAGTGATTAGTCTCTCATTTCCCCCATCAATCTTTTTAGACAGTGCATCCTACAAAGTGAAGAAGCATACTTCACTATATTAGTACCAGGAGGCAACATTTGCTTCCTCAATTAAGATGCTGGACCCAAATAACTTACATTGGTAATGTATGATTTATCCACCGGAAACGAGCTAGCTTCTGATTCCTCCTCTATTGATTTTGAGCTTGTAGTTTTAATGAGTACACTTCCATACCCAATCTCAATCGAACCAAGTGGGGTACTGCTGCTATAAAGCAGATCATCTTCTGAGGTTCTGGACTGATTAGAAGCCTGTTCTTCATGCCATATAGAATACAATTCTTTTGTGAGTTTCTCAACAGAAAGCTTTGGGTGAGTAACAAATGATCTTTTCGTGGAAGGAACCAGTGAATCAAACACATTTGATTGCACTGAACCTGCAATGCAACTCAAAATGTATTAAACCACAATGTACAGATTAGATTGATGATTCAGTGTGTAAGCTAACACTAACAAAGAAGAAGCTCCAAAGATTGGGTGCTGAAAATTGAAGCTGATCCCTTATTGTTGGCTACAAGCTCATTGTTTTCCAAATGTCATGTACAAGATGCATCTCATCATCCATATAACCAAACAGTTCTAGTATTAATCACTAGTTTTACAGTGCCAGGAGAATATTAGTATTGATCTTTACCCATCCAATGGAAGATGAATACTAACAATGACACACAAAAGGATGATAAGTAAAACTCTTCAAGCTTCCTGACAAGTACTTTAAGTTATAAAAAAAAAAACTGCAGAAGACACCAGATACAGGAAGAAATCACAAAATTATACATATATTAAACTTTAAAACAATAGATGTCATTGAAAGATTTTTTTTTATTTTCCATTGCCTGATGTATCAAAATCTTTATTCAAAGAGTACCAATGAAGAAAAAATTGCAAATTTAGCTTCTGATAGACATTAACAGTTGATAGACTAGCAAAGTAGGTTATCCATTCCAAATGGACAAGTGGATGAAAATGTTAAATATATATATATATATATATATATATATCATGACAAAATATTATAGTTTTAATGAAAAAAAAATCATAGAAGATAAAAATAATCTGGGGAACCTATTTCACATGAGAAAGTAGCACATTGTTGATTTTCAATGTACTTGTTCCAAGGGTTCTCTTAGATCAACTATTGGAGAAAAGTAAAAGTATGATCACAACTCTCATGAAAACCAATGCAAATCCATATACAACAGAGATGACATAACATCGAGCCATTGATGAGTTGATTAATGCATTGCAACAGTGTTCTTGCTATATGGTTCATAGGTTAGAGGAAAAAAGTATAGGCTACCAGCCAATAAAAAATGGGAATAATTTGTCCTCAAATCTCCTCAGGAGTCAAGAAACAAGAAACAACAATATGAAATCAAGTGTTATTTGGAATTGCTTCTTTTGTCACACAAAGATGAAAAAGACAATGAAGTAGAAAGTCAAGAGTAATCAGTCATCCAAGTATCAAAGTATTCATTGTCAGAGGGTGAAACGAGAAAGCTACTGAGTATATAGCTTATATGGTACCTGTTACCTTGCTTGCATCATCATTGCCAAAGTATAAACAACTTTCTGAACCTGATATGGCTGATCCAACTTGATCGATTGCTTGTATCGCCTCCACAAATTTGCAGAAATTCTGATCCCAAAATTGCATTTCACATTCGCTTTCCAATTTACATCGGCTCTGCTTGTTTTTATGAAACTTCTGTTCTTTAGGTTTGAAGGTTACACTTCCAATTTTGGGAACTTTTAATACATCAGCATCAAAATCTTTGAGCATGTAGTGGTATATAGTTTGTCAATGAACCCTTGGTTCTCCATCTGGAACCACATGCATTGCATAAAACAGGTTTCTCGGGTGGTCCATTCCTCCAGAGAGGAGTGCCTATCAACATTAAGTTTTAATGAGGATATCCATATAAATGTAATACTAGTTTAAATCTAGGAATTATTGCCTTCAGCCATCCTAAAAGCAAAGTTTTTGTGCAACGAATTGTCTAAGGTTGCAAAAACAAATGATTATGATATAACATAACTGTACCAACATGATAAGACTTTTGAAAGTAACAACCACTCTGCCTAATCAGCAACTACTAAGTACCCTTTAAGAAATCAAAGGCTAAACCCTCCTAGTTTGTTTCTTCAGCTTTTGATAATCTTTAGACAATAAATGAAAATATTTTAATATTATTGAATAATAATTATACTCTTAAATATACCTGTAATATGATCTATTACCTATGTGTACAAAAAGGCATGGCATGGCATAATTATCCAAAAAAGGGTAAGTTTTAGTAATGAAAAAAGGTACATGTATTTTGATCCCAAAATCAAAGATGGCTCTTGAAAACTTAGGGGAAGGAATCATTGCATTAAAAAAACAATTAAAATTGTTAGTTTCAATTGTGAAATGGAATGACAAAACACAAGTTGCTTGAGAAAATAACATTCAACAAATAGAATAGGCATCCATGGAAGAGAATGCAACATGAAACAACCCTATTGATGAAAAATGTGTAGCATAAATTTAGACTCAAAGACACCAGCTCACCTATAAAATCTTGGCAGGTTTTACATTCATTTGAAGTTGAGAATCAGTAGAAAAAGGCAGTGAGTGATTAATTCAGAATGAAAAAATAGATTTTATTTAATCAGATAATGCATGAATTCTAATAGTTGATTGATAAGATTTTTAGCAGACTTCCATATTATAGACAAGTGAAGTATCTGGGAAGTCAGTCCAACCAAGCCAATGCCTAATTTTTTTGAAAGTTGCCAATAGAGGATGGAAACAACACAAAACCTCTGCATAATTCGCAATATCAGTTGCAGGTCACTCTTAAGATTCTGAATAACATGCACAGCCACTTTAAGAATCTCTAAAAAATATGGAACCGCCACATTAACAGCCTCCTTCGATTGCCCCTATTAGTGAAGGAGATAAATCAGGAACTCAGTTAGTAAGTACAGAGGAGGGGATCCGTTGATAGCCTAGAGCGGTGAAATTTCTAGGAATTGACCTCTACCCACTTAAGAATTATTCATGTGCACTTACCAACTGAGCTAGCCCTGGGGGCTACTTTAAGAATCTCTAAGTTTGGATATGTAGGGGTCAGAGAAAACTGTGGGATTATCATGAATTAAAAGTGTGCAAGCTAAGCTTGGTTTTCAAAAACGAAAGGGGAGAACTATTGAAACTAAGCATAAAGTTTGATTAGATTCAGAATTTTTAATACCACGCAGAAACAATTCAACCTCTCCCCAACAAGCAGAATTCAACCTCTCCCCAGCAAGTTGCGGAAAGAACAGAACGAGAAAACTGCACAAGCAAATCAACAAGGCAGAAAAGAACCAACATAACTCATTTGATTGCTACCAATAAAAATGAAACCCCTTAGACAACAAAATGCATTCAACAATTTCCAATACTGTCATCCAGCAGCAAGCAAGACACCAAAGAGAAAATTAACAGGAAGAACAACCAATACACATTACCCACAATTACGCATCAATCCTCAAACAATTTGTTAAACAAAAAAACTAATATCCAAAGGAAAAACTAAAAATAAAAGACGGAAAGAAAGAAATAAATCTGATAGGCGGAACGAAGATCTAGAATAGGTCAAAATATGGAGAAACGAGCTCACTTGTGACTCCACAATGGCAGCAAGGTCCTTGCTTTCCCATTCGCACTCTTTCCTTTTCCCTTCCACTTGCTAATTCTAATAGAAATCCTCACAGAAGAAGCAGGAAAGAAATAACGAGAGCAAAAAAAAACTGATTTTATGTAAAAATTGTGCTAAATTTAGGTATTCTCCTATAATATCTTGTTTGGCAACATCACTTTAGAGTCTTGAAAATCTCTCACGACAGGGTAATAATAACAAGAGCTCCTTTTTTTTTCCAACACAAAGCTCCAGAATTCTTCCCTCCAGTCCAAGAAGGCACCAAGGAGAGGGAGGGTAAAGGGAAAGAGACTAGGGAGAAAAAAAAAATGGCAGGGAGAAGTGGGAGAGTAGATTGGAATATGTGTAATCCAAGGGCAGAAGGGAAGGGAGTAGGCCAATGCCAATCAATTTAATGGTGATGAAATAAGTTGGGAAGGCATTTAATTTTTAATTTTCTATTTTATTATTTTGTCTTAATCTTTTGGCTTTGCCTGCACAGAAAATGGCTGACGAAATGGATAATTTTTTTTTTAAAATTGACATTAGATATTTTATACATTCAATTCGATTAATTTTAAAAATGAACAGTTTAATTTTATAAAAAAATCTCATCTATTATTAAAATAAATTAGAAAATATTTGTAATGAACAATTTAATAATTTAATATTCTAAAATTTATTATTTTATTTGAAAAAAATCTTTAAAATAGCATATATATTGTTGTACCGTATGCATCGTGGCCCAGCTGAATAGCTTATGATATTAAGGAAAAAAAACCAAATTGCTCATTTACACATCATTTGAGAAAAGAGGCAAAATAAAATTTCGCTAGGGATTATTCATACTGACTTAATCAAACAGTGATATAAAATATTTATATAAACTTTGAATTATAGTTTCTAATTAAAAATAATTAAGATCAGGAAATTAATATATTCTAGAAATTCATACAAAATCCTAACAGTGTTTGACAGCTTAGTTCCCTCATAATATAGCTCTCGGATTAAAAAAAAAAATTAGATGAAAGGCAAATTAACCTGGTCCTCATATTTTGATCAAGATTGTGATTGATATCATCCTGTTTTCAATTTATTTAAGAAAATGAAGAATTAAAATAGAAATTAGATAGTTTCTTCAATATATTACAAAATATTTCTGATTATTGTTCCAATTATTTTACAATCTTCACAGGCCACAAGGGTTCTTCTTCGATCGGTGATAGCCAAACGTGAAGAGGAACTTGAGAGTGGAGGATGATGGCACATCAAGGAAATCCTAAAATTTTAGAAGATTAAAAACTTGCATTAAGAGACTTATTTATAGATTTCTTGATTAGGTTTCATAGGAGGTTTTTTTTTTTAGAATTTTTCTTAACAAAATTATCACAAAAATTTATTAACAAAAAATCTAAACCCCTAAAACTTCGTAACTAAGAAATAGACGCTATTGTGCTACGCCCGTAGTGCTCTCCATGGCCTAGACATGGAGGCTGCCACTATCGTGGTGCTCTCTACGGCTTGGTCGTGGAGCCTGCCATGACTGTGGAGGGCAACACGGCGAAGGCATGGTCATGCCTTGGCTCCTCTTGTCGAGAAAGATTGGCATGGTCATGCCTATTGGTACCTATAAGATCCACATATCTCCACAATGGTATGATATTGTCCACTTTGGACCTAAGCCCTCATGGTTTTATTTTTGAGCGTTATCCCAAAAGTCTCATACCAATGGAGATATATTTTTATCTTAGAAGTACATGATCTTTTCCATGTTTTACCAATGTGAGACTTTGATTGTATTCCCAATACTCTCAACAATCCCCTCCTCAAATGAAGGACCATATTGGACCCCCCCTAAAGTTTATCTCTCCTCGAAGGACTTTCTCTGCTTGATATCCGATCTTCAAACCACCAGGACTTCCTGCCAACTGTCCGGTCCTCTTGACCCAACTAGACTTCCTGCCAATTATTCGGTGCTCCTGATCCAATTGGACTTCCTGCCTGGTGTCTGATTCTCTTGATCCGTACATGAGAGCTCCACTTTCTTCGTTCGAGGTTCATGGCTTGACATAGACCATGACCCTGATACCAATTGTTATTACCTATAACATCCACATATCTCCACAATGGTATGATATTGTCCACTTTGGACCTAAGCCCTTATGATTTTATTTTTGGGCTTTATCCAAAAGGTCTCATACCAATGGAGATATCTTTTCATCTTATAAGCACATGATCTTTTCCATGTCTTACCAATGTGAGACTTTGATTGTATTCCCAATACTCTCAACAATGCCAAGCCTTGCATGTAGGTGTTCTCAGAATCTCATTTCACCACCATAAAGTTGTGGGATTTGCGGAGGGCATTCGCAATGCTTCCAATCCCATTTAGCGGGATCCTAGGGATGCAAACGTAGTGAAAAATACAAAATAATTAAAAAATTCCTCATCCCATAGATCCCTTTAGCCAAGAAACACTTGCTTTTAACATAATCATATAGAAATAGAGTTAAAGAGAAGATGATCATACCTTCGAGATTCTATTGAATTTGTCGAAACTATAAGCAAGAACAATGGGTCTTGCCTCTATCAGTATCCACGCTGAGATCACTAGAGTCAACTCTACAAGCAACAAGTTTTCATCTCCAATTGGTACTAGCCACCCGGCAAAGACGAGAAGAGAGAGAGAAAGAAGATGACTACCCTAAAGGATTCTAAGATTCAACCTCCAAAGATTATCAAGGATCTATTTATAGACCTCTTGATTAGGGAATCTTAAAAGGCTTAAACGAAACCCATCTTATCATAATTATCTCATAATTAAGGTAAGAAAATCCAAAAAATCATATGAGAATGCACTAAAACTAGCGACCACGCGACACGGTCGTGTGTGGTACACACGGCCAGTCGTGCCTTGACACACGGGCAGTCGTGTGTCCATCTAGGCACGACCTCGACTTTGTCTATTTTTGGCCAGAGCTAGGCATGACCAGTGCCTAGTTAGACACGACTATGTGAGGCTTTGTATTATCTATGTAACTTTGTTTAAGTGCGATATGGGCGTGCTAAGTCTCAACACGACCATTGGAGGTTCTATAGCCTCGCCACACCCTGCGTATGGTTCAACCAGATATAACCTCTCTTTGAGAATCTCTTTCTCAGACTTGTTTTGCATCTTTAGATCACCCGTATTGCGTATGACCCATTAGGTTTTCAGCTATGTTGGTCATTCATAATTAACCCATTAATTATGAATAGACGATGAGTGACACCTAGTAGTACATCATGACCCCCAATTGATTGGAAAGTCCAAATTGACTTTAGGACATTTCTGAACCCTTCACCAGCTACTATTGTTTTATGCCTTATTCCTTTTACTCATCATATACCCACTTAGTTCAGGACATGGTCTATGTGCTCTTTCCCACAAGGCTTACTAAGTCACGTCAAGCCCAAGTTAGTTTTCTTGTCTGGTAGATTTAAGGTACTCTCTACATGTGTCCAAGAAGACCATTCTTCTTGACATGTGTGCTTTTGGCCAAATACTTCTGAGTAACAATCCTTACAAGAGGCCTAGGGTATACATCTCCTTTAATATGAGTGGTGAATCCTCTATGAGCTATTCAAATATCTTCGATCACTTTGGCTTATATACAATCAATCCGAAGTTACACCTCCTATGGAGATGGATGCGAAGAAGTCAACGTATAAGGTGCCTTAATGAAGATGACTTGAATACTCAAGTCTAAGGAATCTCGCACTCGAGCTACAATGAGATCTTCAATAACATAAAGAACTATATGAAGTATCATAGCAGGTCACTCCAATGAACTAGTTATCCTAACAAGCATCCATATGTTCACTCTCAGCATCCCTATGCTTCCATTCAATGAGTACCAAATGCTTGGATAAATCAAGGAGCATAACATGTGCTAGTCTCATAGAATTGATGATGTCCAATCTCATTAATTCATCGACTAGGGATTGTTTCAATACTTACATAATTACACATGATGAGATACTCACTAATCATGATTTCTCTCATGTTATGTATCATATTGTGAACTTTAGTAAATGAGTTTAAGATCCAATCAAATACATATAGAATGTATACTTAAATAGTAAATTGTATTAACATCTAAGGTGATTATCTTAGGACACCTCTCTATTACAACATACTCCCATTTGGCCTGCAGCCAATCGTGTTTTGGGTGTTGGTGCAATCGGTCTTTAGGATTTCGATATTTGATAATATATACTTATTTGATTTGATATGGTGCATTAAGTTTGCAGGACTTGACAAATAAGAAGTCCTAATAGGACTAGCCAAGGAAGTCTTAGCCAAATCAAAGACATCAGGTGAAGGATTCGTGGTAGGTCAGTGGAGTCTAGATATCAGAAAGAAGTCATGGTGGTTGAAGACATCATGTCAAGGATTTGTGATGGGCCAGCGTGTAGGGATCTTGTGCGAAAAACAATCGTAAAATTCAGCGAAAAAATTAGATCCCTTTAGATATCCATATGTATACATAAAACTAATCATTCTTACAATTACATCTAGTTGAGAGATTACCCTTGATGCGTAACCCTTCGCAATCCCAACAACAACTTTTCTTCGAAGGATCTCAGTGCGATTAGGATGGTCACGTCTCTATGGTATCCACACGAACACACACTTTTGGAGAAAAGAGTTTTGCTAGCAGCCCACTCAAGCTTTTCCCAAAAACTTGAGAAATTGGTTTCGGCTAAGAAAAAGAGGAAGAAGAAGAACAAAAGGAAATCTCTCCTATGATTCAAAGCCCCCTTTTTATATTCATCCTATGAATATGAAAGGTTTTGCATCCTTTTGTATTCCCTCTTCAATGCATGATTAATCCACATTAATCATGCATGATAAGAGGTTTCTTCCACACTTTGGTTTTCCCTCTTCCATGCATGATTAATTCACATTAATCATGCATGATGAATTCATGATGAATCCATAACCCTTCATCTTCTTCAATTGATTTGATTTGAGTCTAACTCAAATCAAACCAACTTGAGTCTAACTCAAGTTTCATCCCAATCAATGAGTCTAACTCAATGAATCCAATTCAATAGCCTAATGGTTCATTTAATTAAACTAAAATGAACCCCATCTCCAAAACAACATGTTCTTAGTGTATGACCCAATAGGTTCTCGTAACGTTGTCAATGTCTCTTAAACCCCTTTTAGAAACATAAGCAATGAGTGACATCTAACAATGCATCATTGCTACCTAAGTGATGAGAATGCCGAGATCCGATATGACCTTTCTACGACTATTATCTTGTATGAGTCAATCCTTCTATCCTTGATATCTAGATTGATCAATGAGGCATAGCTTGTGTCATCCTCTTATCAATCTTTGAGTTTCTTGATCCCCAAGTATACTACCCCAATCAAATGAACTCAATATCTCATGTTGACTTATTTGAGCATGACCATGCATTTTAGTAGTCCTACTTTATCAAGGGGCCCGCAGATGTCACTTCCGTCATATGGAAGGGATATATCTCATCTACATCACTCACATCCCTCTGCATAATTCATTGCATACCCAATGATTGACTTTATAGTCCACCTTATTACAAGTGTCGCTTGACGATACCAAAGTATACAACTCCTTATATAGGAACCGAGTGATTTTAGGTCTAAGGACTATTCATACTAATGGTCAGTGAGAATGTTTATGACACTTATATGATGATCCATGAAACATTCTCATAGGTCAATTCAAGATATATTCTCTAATATATACTCATGTGTCAACTTGATTTTCTATATCTATGACTTGTGAGATTAAGTCATCTTGGCCTACATGTTAGTCTTAACGTATTAATATTATCCTTGTATATTAATACTTGACTAGGAACAGTTATAAGTAGTGTTCTATATATCCACAGTATCCCACTATCAAATCATCATCTTGATATGTCGTAGACTAGAACCAACTACCCTAGGATATTATTATATTTATTCAAATGACACATCAATGAAGTAAATATAATAACCATAAACTTTGCCTTTATTATGAAATATGATACAAAAATTCTCTTACCAATCATCTCATAATTGACACTTAGGGCTAATACTAACACAGCGAGGGTTGGACATCAAAAAGAAGTCGGGATAGTCAAAGACACCAAGTGAGGGATGTTGGAGGATCGTGGCCCAGCTAGAAGGGGTTGAATAACCCTCATTGATCGTCGATGGAAATCGCGTCTTAATCGTCTACACTTAAGATTAGCGCAGCGGAAATATATGCTAAACAAAAGACAATTAAGCAAATAAAAGAAGTAGAGAGAAATCAAACGCTAACAAAGTATGTAACGTGGTTCACGGCCTTTGCCGCTAATCTACGGACAATTCGTAAGGCGAATCACTCCTCAACCCAAATCACTAATCTCTCCTTTAGCTCAAACAAGGTGGAGGTAACCTCTTTATAATAATTCTCTCCCTCTTACAATAAAATGGAAGTAAGAACAAGAAGGATGAGAGAAACACGTTCACAACACTTGAGAGTATGAATAGGAGTTAAGCATTTACCTCCCCAAGGCACCCAAGGCCTCCTCTTATAGAGAGGAAGACATTCTTCCCGTTGGGCATGTAACAGTCAATTGATGCATGCCAGTAATTGACTGTTGTTGTAGCCATTGTCTCACAATGGCTTTATCCACGTTGCCATCCAGCCAATAGATAACCCATCAGTCGACTGCTAGACCCTAGTAGTCGACTAATCGAACCATCAGTCGATTTCTCCAAGCAATTAGTCGACTCAAAATGGTTCGGCTCCACGACACCCTTCAGCGATCATTGTCATCCCTCGTCAATGATCGATGGTATCGCTTATCGCCAAACGGCGATCATGATGCTGGGCCAGAAACCCATCAGTCAAACACCAGTTGATTACTCTCAACTTGGATTAGTCGATTGCTATCTAAAGTAGTCAACTGATGTCGGATAAAACCTTAAACAAACACTTGTTTGAGCATCCGACGGTCGGGCAAACCTCAAACCACCTGTTTGAGTATCCGACACTTCCATTCGTCGGGTAGAAACATTAAACTCATGTTTGAGCATCCGACTTATCCAATTGTCGGGTAAAACCACAAACATAAGTTTGAGCGTCCGACTTGTCGGGTAAAACCATAAACCTATGTTTGAGCGTTCGACACATGATTTTGCCATTCGACCAAGTTCACCTATGAGTTATCCCATCCTGGGTTACAATCGCTCAATCTCTCATCTTCCCATGGAGTCCCTCACCGAAGCTCTCTTCGTCCGGCCACGTACCTCGGATGTGTTAGTAATATATGAGAGGTGTCCTAAGACAATTGCCTTATGGTTGTACTTGTTGGACTCTCTGAACCACAAAAACTGCTTTTTTGCGTTGTAGAAACCTCGGAAGTTGGCCACGGATCCGTACGAAGATAAATAAAATAAATTCATGTACATGTTTAGAAAACCTAGATCTACCTTAGATCTACATGAGAAGAGCGTTACCCTTGTAGCGACTCCCTTTGCTTATCCCGCTCGTCCAAATGGTTGCCGGATCTCATAGAGTGTCAAGTGTACACTCCTCTACACGTATCCACACGGACAAAAAGTGGAGAAGAACAATTAGAGTGTGCTAGCACCATTAGGAAGTCTCGGCAATGGAGGATGAGGGAGAGAGCAAGAAGAGGTGAAGGAAGAAGATGAATTCAATCCCACATTCAATTCACCACTAACTCCTTAATTTGGCCGGCGACTTCATGGAGGGTTAAATACATCCATGTAATACCAAGAGCCATGGCTCTTGGTCTCCCTCATGAGGTGGCACACCATGAAGTGTCCATGATGATGTGGAACATCATCATTGGCCGGCCCCTTTTGCCAAGTCACCATGAAATGGCATGCGGTCAAGTCAAACTTGACCCTACATCTTCCCTCTCAAGTCAACTCAAACTTGACCTCTTATCTCTCATGGTTGATCAAATCCAACCTTTGATTCAAGTCAATTTAATTTAATGAATCTCTATTCATTAATTTAAATTGACTCAATGAATCAAATCTAAATTAGACTCATTCAACACTTGAATCAAATTGAGTCCAACTAAATTAGTCTAATTTGGATTACTCTTAATCCAATTTGATTCATCACATGAACCTAATCCTCTTGGTCCATCATATGAATCTAATCTCCATCTAATTGCCCTTTGTGTGTGACCCTATAGGTTCTTGTAACGTTGGCAATGCTCCTAAACCGATTTAGAAACATAAGCAATGAGCGGTATCTAGCAACACATCATTGCTACCCAAGTTACAAGAATGTTGAGATCCAACATCACCTTTGTGACTACTAATTGTGACTCTCACAATATGTGATAATGTTCCTCCTTCCTTGACACCTAGATTGTTCAATTGAAGCATAGACCGTGTCATCCTCTGTACAATATATATCTTGAACTCCAAGTAGACTCACTCTAATCAAACGAGCTCAATATCTCATATTGACTCATTTGGGCATGACCATGCACTTAGTGGTCTCACTTCTATCAAGAATCATGATATCACTCCTGTCATATAGGAGGGATAGATCCCATCTACATCACTCACATTCCTCTGCATAATTTGTTACATACCCAGTAATCGCCTTTATAGTCCATCCATTTACGGGTGACGTTTGACGAAGCCAAAGTATGCAACTCCTTATGTAGGGAACCATGGTGACTTCAGGTCTAAGGACTAATAGTCATACTAATAGTTACATGAGAAAGTATATGACACTCATATAACAATCCATGATACTTTCTCATGGAGGGTCATTCAGTATACATTCTCCAATGCATACCCATGTGTCAACTTGATATCTCATATCCTTGACTTGTGAGATCAAGTCATCGAGTTAACCTACATGCTAGTCTCTTCGCATTAACATTGTCCCTAAATGTTTATACTAGACTAGGAATGATTGAGAGTAGTATTCTCTATATCATCTCATTATCGATTCAACCAATCGATTGATATAGATAAGAACCTTCTACTCAAGGACGCTATTATATTTTGTTATTTGGCACCAATACAAGTAAGTATAATAACCATAAATAAATGCCTTTATAAATATATATATAGGAATATGATACAACAAGTCCATATAACAATCATCACATGATCGACTCTAAGGCTTTCACTAACAATCTCCCACTAGCACTAGTGTCAATCACTGTAGTATCTAATACCCAATGACCTAGTGTAACCATCATGCTTTTTCTATGCCAAAGCCTTGGTCAAGGGATCTGCAATGTTAGCCTCTGTGGGTACTCTGTAAATCTTCACATCTCCTCTATCGATAATCTCTCGAATGAGATGGAAGCGCCGTAGTATGTGTTTGGTCCGCTGGTGTGAGCGAGGTTCCTTAGCCTGTGCAATCGCTCCATTGTTGTCACAATAGAGCTCTATAGGATCTGCTATGATAGGAACCACCCCAAGCTCAGTAATGAACTTGCGGATCCAAACTGCCTCCTTTGCTGCCTCTAATGCAACAATATACTCGGCCTCTGTTGTAAAAGCAGCAACTGTGTCCTGCTTCGAACTCTTCCAGCTCACAGTGCTACCATTCAAGCAAAACACGAACCCTGACTGCGATCTATAATCATCCTGGTCAGTTTGGAAGCTAGCATCTCTGTAACCCTTTACAGCTAGTTCCCCATCACCTCCAAATATCAAGAAATATTCTTTAGTCCTTCTTAAGTACTTAAGAATATTCTTGATCGCTATCCAGTGACGCTCACCTAGATCTGACTGGTATTTGCTCGTCATGCTCAAAGCATACGAGACATCAGGACAAGTACATAGCATGGTGTACATGATAGATTCTATGGCAGATGCATAAGGGATCTTATCCATGCGGTCTCTCTCCTCTCTAGAAGAGGGACTTTGAGTCTTCGAAAGACTCACACCATGTGACATCGCCAAAAATCCCTTCTTGGAATTTTACATGGCAAACCGTAGTAATACCGTGTCAATATATGTACTCTGACTTAGGCCAAACAATCTCTTAGATCTATCTCTATAGATCTTGATGCTTAGAATATAGGCTGCTTCACCTAAGTCCTTCATTGAGAAACACTTCCCTAGCTAAGTTTTCACAGACTGTAGCGAAGGAATGTCATTCACATATAATACAAGGAAGACAACTGTGTTCCCATTAATCCTCTTGTAGACACAGGGTTCATCTTCATTCTTGACGAAACCGAACTATTTGATTGGATCATCAAATCAAAGATTCCAGCTCCGAGAAGCTTGCTTTAGCCCATAAATGGACCTTTGCAGCTTGCATACTTGGCCAGTATGCTGTGGATCTACAAAACCCTCAGGTTGTGTTATGTACACATCCTCAAGCAAGTTTCCATTCAAAAATGCGGTTTTAACATCCATCTGCCAGATCTCATAATCGTGGTACGCTGCAATAGCAAGCATGATCTGAATGGACTTAAACATCGCAACTGGAGAAAAGGTTTCATTATAGTCAATACCATGAATTTTCTTGAAATCTTTGGCTACTAATCGGCCCTTATAGGTATGCGTAAATCCATCCATGTCAGTATTTCTCTTAAAGACCCACTTACACCCAATGGGTTTGATGCCTTCAGGTGGATCAATCAAAGTCCATACTTGGTTGGTGTACATGGTTTCCATCTCAGATCTCATGGCCTGAAGCCATTTCTCAGAATCTGGGCTCATCATAACTTCCTGATAGGAGGTAGGCTTATTCTCAACGAGCATAACATCATCATAGTCAAACAAGAGAAATGAGTATCTCTCAGGCTGACGATGTACCCTATCAGACCTGCGAAGAGGTAGGTCTACTTGAACAGGTTGTTGTTCCACAACTCTTTGTGCAACAATCTCATCATCCACAACACTTTTGTGGTTCCTATTCAACCTCCATCTCAGCCTCAGTTATATGGTCTATATCTTGAATTTCTTCAAGATCGAACGTACTCCCACTAGTTTTTCTAGAAACAAAGTCCCTTTCTAGAAATACCCCATTCTTTGCCACAAACACTTTGTGCTGACTGGGAATGTCGAAGTAATATCCCTTCGTTTCCTTGGGATATCCAACAAAATAGCACTTATTGGATTTGGGTCCCAGTTTGTCTGAGACTTAAACGTAAGCCTCACAACCCCAAATCCTCATGAAAGACATCTTGGGATTTTTCTTTGTCTATATCGTATATTGTGTCTTTATCACAACTTTGGATAGAACATAGTTAAGTGTGAAGGCTGTTGTGTCTAGAGCATATCCCCAAAAGGATATAGGAAGATTTGTGTGTCTCATCATGGATCGTACCATATCTAATAGGGTATGATTCCTCCTTTAGGATACACCATTCCACTGTGGTGTTCCAGGAGGAGTGAGTTGGGATAGAATCCCACACTCAGCTAGATAGTCACGAAACTCATGGCTAAGGTATTCACCACCTCGATCTGATCGAAGTATCTTAATACTCTTGCCAAGCTGATTTTGTACTTCATTCTTGAATTCTTTGAACTTTTCAAAGGATTCTAACTTTTATGTCATCAGATACACATAACCATATCTAATGAAGTCATCAGTAAATGTAATGAAGTACCTATAACCACCTCTAGCAGCAACATTGAAAGGGCCACATACATCACTATCTATAAGTCCTAACAAGTCTGTTGCTCTTTTGTTGTGTTCACTAAAGGGAGTCTTGGTCATCTTGCCTAGAAGGCAAGACTCGCACGCCTCATATGATTCAAAATCAAATGAGTCCAGCAACTCATCCTTATGGAGTGGGATCTCTCATTTATGTGACCTAAGCGACAATGCCAGAGATAGGTTTGGTTCAACTCATTTGACTTGAACCTTTTTGTACTTATGTTATAGATGGGATTCTGTAAGTCTAGAATGTAGAGTCCGTTCATCAAAGGTGCACTACAATAGAACATATCATTTAAATAAATGGAATAACATTTGTTCTTTATTATAAATGAAAAGCCTTTCTTGTCTAAACAAGAAACTGAAATGATGTTCTTTGTGAGAGCAGACACATAACAAAATTCATCTAATTCTAGTACAAGCCCAAAGGGAAGAGATAGAAAATAAGTTCCTATAGCAACAGCAGCAACCCTTGCTCCATTACCCACTCGTAGGTCTACCTCGCCCTTCATCAATGCCCTGCTATTTCTCAGTGCCTGTACATTAGTACAAATGTGAGAAGCACATCCGGTATCAAATACCCACGATGAAGAAATAGATAGATTGACTTCTATAACATATATACCTGAAGTAGAAGTCTCACTTCTCTTCTTCTTAAGATCTTCCAGGTATCCTTTGCAGTTCCACTTCCAGTGACCGATTTGACCACAGTGGTAGAATTCACCTTCCTTGGCAACCCCTCCTTTAGGTTTCAGTGTCTTACCTTTGCCCTTGGTTTGGGACTTTCCCTTACCTTTAGGCTTGCCCTTGCCTTTCTTTTGCACCATCAAAATGGAGTCAGGTTTTCCCTTCTTAAGGTTGAGCTCAGCAGTTCTCAACATGCTAAGCATCTCAGGTAGTGGCTTATCAATTTCATTCATGTTGTAATTCATGACAAATTGATTGTAGTTTTGTGGCAAAGATTGCAAGATCAAGTCAGTGGCCAGCTCTTGGCCAAGTGGGAATCCCAACCTCTGTAGGTTCTCTATGTACCCAATCATCTTGAGTACATATGGACCTACGGGAGTCCCATCTTGCATCTTGCACTGAAACAGTGCCTTAGAGATCTCGTATCTCTCGTACCTTGCTTGTCCTTGATACAGTTGACGAAGATGTTCAACCATATCAAAAGCATTCATGAACTCGTGTTGCTTCTGAAGCTCAGAGTTCATGGTCATGAGCATGAGGCATGACACATCTAATGCATAATCTTGATGCTTCTTGTAAGCATCTCGGTCAGCTCGCGAGGCAGTGGTAGGAGGTGCTTCCGGAATGGGCTGCTCCAAGACGTACAGTTTTCTTTCTTGTGTGAGAACAATTCTCAGATTCTGCGATCCGAAATTAGCTCCATTGAGCTTGTCCTTCTCAGAGAGGAGCTTGAGGAGAAGTGTTCGTGTTTGATGACATGGCAATCTACAACATAAATAATGCAGAAAGTAAATATCATATTCCATTTATCATTTAATTAGGCCTTTAATTAAATGATGCTCCCACTGAATTATAGGACTTTGTAGAATCGAGTCATGAATGTGGTCAAACCACTACTAGATTCATACAAACTAGCTATAATTCTCGTGGGACAAGATCCACATCATACTACGCCTTGAGTTAGCTTTGGCTAAATCGCCCAAGATTTAGTGTAAATGTGATCTTATCCTATCTTTCCAACCATTGGAATATGCCTATAGTTTTACCCGATCCAATTGAGTTAACTAGTTTCACTCAATCTAATTGAGCTTATTCTCACCCAAGCTTTGATAGGCGGGACCAAGATTGTCCCTCCGCACATTGCCAAGATAATATGCGTTGCTATGCTTTGGCAGATTCAACAACAACAAATGATCTAGGTAGTGATGGGTATCAAAACTTGGTAGACATTTCGAGTTGACTTGATTGAGATCTAATCTAATCGTGAATGTGTATCATATACGCATTAAGGCATTAATTACCCTATACTAGCATGCATCACATACATACAGGCAAAAACAAATAAGACATTAATTACTTTATACTAGCATACATCACATACATACAAGCAAAAACAAATATATATATATATATATATATATATATATATATATATATATATATATATATATATATATATATATATATATATACTAATTAATTAATTTGTGATGAGATCACAACCCAACTACGATATTCTCAAGCCACTGAGAATATCGGACGGTCAAACTCGGGTTAGCGGCGTCTCCCAGCGCCGCCTTTGACCGCTGTGTCGCCAAGACCTCCTCGTAACTCCGTCTACAAGTGGACCTTTCATCGCTTCATTTTGTACATTACAAACATGAAACTCGAGTTACATTCGAGTCTAAAAATCTATTTACAACAGGAATATAATAAGAGAGGCACGACGCGCAGGTCGCATATCATATACAACATGCACAACACAAAAACGACGAGCAAGTCGTATTATGAATTACAACATAATTTTATCCAATCACATTGGGGTTTTTGGGTCATGACCATCACAATATCATAAATAATTCTAAATTATATATTTTACATAAATTTCTATAATTTTCCCTTTTTTTTTTCAATTTTATTAGTCACATCTCCGCAATGGTCCTGTTAAGCGATTTTCGGGCGCGATCGCGGGACAATACCCCTTGCGGAGTTAGGGGCAGCGCCCCTTCTCACAAAATGAATCTCGCAAGTGTCCCATCTTGATCTTACAGTGCCTTACGTTTCTTTCCCAAAAGACTAAAGCGAGACTTTGTCGTTTCGGAGAGTTTTCTCGGTGGTTGAAGCCTACAAGTGTCCAAACACTTGTTGCTTTGACTCTACGAGAAAAATACTCACAAAAATCTATAAAATTAGGAAAATTATAGAAACTTACATATCTGTAATTTTTCGTATATAATACAAAAATTACAAAACAAACATGTACATGCTTCGCATGTGGCTTTGATACCACTGTTGGACTCTTCGAGCCGCTAAAACCACTTTTTTGCATTGCGAAAACCTCAGAAGTCAGCCATAGATCCATGCGAAGATAAATAAAATAAATTCATGTACATGTTTAGAAAACCTAGATCTACCTTAGATCTACATGAGAAGAGCGTTACCCTTGTAGCGACGCCCTTCGCTTATCCTGCTCATCTAAATGGTTGTCAGATCTCGTAGAGTGTCAAGTGTACACTCCTCTACATGTATCCACATGGACAAAAGGTGGAGAAGACCACTTAGAGTGTGCTAGCACAGTTAGAAAGTCTCGGCAATGGAGGATGAGGGAGAGAGCAAGAAGAGGAGAAGGAAGAAGATGAATTCAATCCCACATTCAATTCACCACTAACTCCTTAATTTGGCTGACCACTTCATGGAGGGCTAAATACATCCATGTAATACCAAGATCCATGGCTCTTGGCCTCCCTCATGAGGTGGCACACCATGATGTGTCCATGATGATGTGGAACATCATCATTGGCCGACCCCTTTTGCCAAGTCACCATGAAGTGGCATGTGGTCAAGTCAAACTTGACCCTACATCTTCCCTCTCAAGTCAAGTCAAACTTGACCTCTTATCTCCAATGGTTGATCAAATCCAACCTTTGATTCAAGTCAATTTAATTTAATGAATCTCTATTCATTAATTTAAATTGACTCAATGAATCAAATCTAAATTAGACTCATTCAACACTTGAATCAAATTGAGTCCAACTAAATTAGTCTAATTTGGATTACTCTTAATCCAATTTGGTTCATCACATGAACCTAATCCTCTTGGTCCATCATATGAACCTAATCTCCATCTAATTGACCTTTGTGTTTGACCCTATAGGTTCTTATAATGTTGGCAATGCTCCTAAACCGATTTAGAAACATAAGCAATGAGCGGTATCTAGCAACACATCATTGCTACCCAAGTTACAAGAATATTGAGATCCAACACTCAAATAGTGAATATTCATTTATCAAATAAATAGTACAACCATAAGGCGATTGTTTTAGGATACCTCTCATATATTACTAACACATCCGAGGTACGTGGACGGACGAAGAGAGCTTCGGTGAGGGACTCCATGGGAAGATGAGAGATTGAGTGGTCGTAACCCGGGATGGGGTAGCTCATAGTGAACTTAGCGAATGGAAAAATTAAGTGTCGAACGCTCAAACTTAGGTTTGTGGTTTTATCTGACAAGTCGGACGCTCAAACTTGTGTTTGTGGTTTTACCCGACAATTGGATAAGTCGACGCTCAAACATGAGTTTAATGTTTCTCGACGGATACAGTCACTCATTCTCTCATCTTTCCATGAAGTCCCTCACCGAAGCTCTCTTCGTCTGGCCACGTACCTTGAATGTGTTAGAAATATATGAGAGGTGTCCTAAGACAATCGCCTTATGGTTGTACCATTTATTTGATAAATGAAGATTCACTATTTGAGTATACATGTTTTCATGTATTTGATTGGATCTTAAACTCATTTACTGAATGTCCACAATACGATTCACAGCATGAGAGAATTTGTCATTGGATCACAACTAGTGAGTATCTCTACATGTGTAATTGTGATGTATTAGAATTATCCCTAGCCGATGAATTGATGGATTCGGACGCCATTGATTCTGTTGAGACTAGCACGAGGTATACTCTTTGGTTTATCCAAACAACTCTTCAAACCACCTGTTTGAGTATCCGACACTTCCATTCATCGGGTAGAAATATTAAACTCATGTTTGAGCATCCGACTTATCCAATTGTCGGGTAAAACCACAAACACAAGTTTGAGCATCCGACTTGTCGAGTAAAACCACAAACCTAAGTTTGTGCATTCGACACTTGATTTTGCCATTCGGCCAAGTTCACCTATGAGCTACCCCATCCTGGGTTACAGTCGCTCAATCTCTCATCTTCCCATGGAGTCCCTCACCGAAGCTCTCTTCGTCCGGCCACATACCTCGGATGTGTTAGTAATATATGAGAGGTGTACTAAACAATTGCCTTATGGTTGTACTATTTATTTGATAAATGAAGATTCACTATTTGAGTATACATGTTTTCATGTATTTGATTTGATTTTAAACTCATTTACTGAATGTCTGCAATACGATTCACAGCATGAGAGAATTTGTGATTGGATCACAATTAGTGAGTATCTCTACATGTGTAATTGTGATGTATTGGAATTATCCCTAGCCGATGAATTGATGGATTCGAACGCCATCGATTCTGTTGAGACTAGCACGAGGTATACTCTTTGGTTTATCCAAGCAACTATTTCTCATTGTCTAGAGACATTGGGATATCCGGAGTTGATCGTGGATGCTAGTTAAGGTAATTTGTTCATTGGAGTGATCAGTTGTAAGACTTCATATGGTTATCTGTATATATGGATATGTCAATGAAGTTCTTACAATAGCTTAAATGCGATATTCCTTCGACTTGAGGTATTCAAGTCATCTTGGTCACGGAGACTTATGCTTTGACATCTTAAGTAAACATATCCAAGGAGATGTGGACCCGGGATGATTGGACATAAGTTGAAGTGGCGAAGGTGTTTGAATAGCCAACAGAGGATTCATCACTCCTTACGAGGAGATGTATACCCTATGGCCTCTTGTCGGATTGTTACTAAAGTCTTTGGCCAAAGCATTACATGTTTAGAGTATGGTACTCTTGGATACATGTGCAGTAACTAGAATCCGGAGGATGAGGAAGTAAATACTTGGGCTAGGTGTGACGTAGTCAGCCTAGTGGGACTGACGCAATAGTCCATGTACTAAACCAAGTGGGGATAAGATGAGTGAAGGGAATGAGACATGATTCATTGTAGCTACTGAAGGGTTTTAGAAATGGTTATGGGATCAACTGTTGATTTTCCAATTAATTGGGGATCATGATGTACTACTAGGTGCCACTCATGATCGTTCTATAATTCATGGTTAATTATAGATGACCAACACAAACCGAGAACCTATTTGGTCACACGCACAACGAGAATAATTCGAATGATTTAAAATGAGTTTGATAATAGGATTCTCAGATCGAGAGAGACTAGGTTTGGTTGGACTAAACAAAGAGCGAGTATGAAATGGTTTCAGTCGCATCGGAAGCATGGATGGGTCGAGTCTTATGAATACATGATGGATGAACCAAATTGGTTTAGTTCTAATCCAATGGTGGAAAATAAACCAAAGTGGTTTGGTTTGTTTTAAACGAATGAACCAAAGTTGGTTCGGTTCATTTTAACTTAAAATAGACCAATGTGGTTTAGTTTATTTTAACTTAAGTTATTGGAGTGGATTAACAGTTTTGTTTATGAACCAATAACTCCTAGGAGAAGGTTTCTTGATGGTCAAGAAACACACACTCTATAAAAACGCGGCTTAAGGTTTTAATGAAACCCTAAGAGTTATTTTTGGAAATAGCTAGCCTCCTCTTCTTCCTCCTTGCCCTTGCTTCCCACTGGGAGTTGCCACCCAAGTTTGTTGCTACCTCCTTGCCAACCACCAACCGCCGGCCACCCTTGGGCCACCCTTAGCCTCCAGCCAACCACCCTTGGCCGCCGACGACAAAGGAGCAACCGGCCAAGCCTTTGGCTGGTTATCTTCTCCACCAATACAAGTTGTCTAGTTTTGGACAGCTTGTTTCTCTCTTCATAGAGAGGTCATTTGGTCGGCATTTTGTGCTCCGACGGTGACCTACTTGTCATGGATTGGATCTCCGGCAATCCTCATAGGTGGAGGACCAAGGTTTCATCAATTGGTTGATGAAAATCGCTTCCGAGAAGCAAGTTCGTGGAGCTCATTTTTAGATCCGAATTTGATTCGGATTGTGATCGTCTCTCGGGTCACATTGTCTTCAACTCGAGGCTAGTGACTTTTGCCAAGACGAGGCTCATGGCTTTGTGAAGCTATCCCGATGATACTCGGCGTGGATATGGATAGAGGCGATTCTAGCGAGGGTCGCTATGGTTGATGTCATTCCCGCTACACGTGACATGTCAATTATAACTAGAATAAATTTCCTTTTATTGCAAAATTTTAAATAGCGATTATGTCTACACATGTTGTATCATGCATGCATGTGATGTGTGTGTGTTGTAATAAAATTAGTTTATTACTTATTTTTGCTTCCGCTGTGTGCATGTTTATGAAACATGTTCGAATACACACTCGCCGCGGTGCCGGAGAAACCCAATAGTGGTATCAGAGCTAGCTATGTTTCGACATAATCGTAAAATTATTTTGCGATAGTCATAATTTTATTTATGAAAATATTCTAATTTTGGAAAATTTAGAAGTATTTATGAAAATTTTAATTTGTAAAGAAATTCAAATTGGAAGTTTCCTAATATGATTAGGAAATTTTTCTCCTAAATTAGATTTGATTTTCCTTAATTAGCACTTTCCTTAAATAAAATATGTGATTCAAATCTAAGACATATTTTATTTCCAAAATAGTTATGACAAATAAGGAAACTATTTGTACATGCCATAATTGTATGTCATGTAATTGCATTAGATGCATATCATTATGTCATGTGTGTCGTGACATGTAGATGTATCTCATGTGTGTCATGCCATGTACATAATAGTTATTTGAATGAAAAAGAGGATGAGACTTTAAAACCCTTACATAATATTAAAGCCTACACCTTCCATTAATATGATTAGAACCAGAGTTCCATTTCTTGTTTGGGTTGTTGGACTCACTCCAAGCCCGGCTCAAACCTGAACATGTCCAAATTATTTGAATAGTTTAACACTAATATGGTAAGAGTCAGAGGTCAATCGTTAGTTTGGGTTGTTGGACTCACTCCAAGCCTGGCTAATTGGTTGAATGCACTCTAACCATATTAAAACTATTTTGCGATTAATGGGTCGGCTCTAACTTGGAGCATCAATTTGTTGGACTCACTCCAAGGTCGATGTGAAGAGAGGTGAAGTTGGGTGCATATGATACATACTTGTTAATGTGTTAACAACCCAATGTATGTGTGAACATTCAATTAGTTGATAGCACATTGTGATAGTTACATATACGTGATATGTAATCGGTATACTTGATACCTATCATCATAGCTAAAAATGGCTTGTTGGACTCACTCCAAGGTTGTTCTTATCTATGTTGGATATCAGCCCATTCGGAGATGGACCTATGATCTCCCGAATTAATTTTGAGGGTTTTTGAAATTCAAAAAATGAATGGGATTTTGTAAATGTATGTCGATGCATTTTAAATCATCTTTCTCATATATGCTCGATTTGTATTTCTAGGTTAATCACTTAATCATGATGTCTTTGAATTTGCGCTCTATTTTAGATTCAAATAAATTGATTGGGCTGAACTTCTTGGAATGGCTTAGAAACTTGAGAATTATTCTCAAGGATGAAAAGCTTGCGTATGTTTTCGAAGTGCCTCTTCTCGCTCGTCCTAGTGATGACGCAACTCTGGACTAATTGTTGGCCCATTAGAAATATGCGAGTGATTCTGAACTAGTGAGTTGCATCATGCTAGCCGTGATGGTACCCGAGCTGCGGAAGCAACATGAGCATATGGATGCTCATACCATAGTCTTTCATCTTTATGAGTTGTTTGATGAGCAAGAGAGATCCGAAAGGTTCGAAGTCTCTAAGCTCCTCATCACCTCTAAGATGCAAGAGGGTTCATCTGTGGTGCAATTTGTGCTCAAGATGAATGAGTACATCGAGCGGCTGCCTACACTCAGTTTTGTGATGGATCATGAATTAAGTATTGACTTAATTCTGCATTATTTGCCCAAGAGTTTCTCACAATTTGTGATGAACAAGATTTAAACCACAATTCCTGAGCTCCTCAATATGCTGAAGACTGTGGAGCCTTCTATAAAGCATGAGGATAAGACGACACTGTTAGTTGATTCCTCAAAGAAAGGTTCTAAGAGGAAATCAAAGGAACAACAAAAGGGGAAGAAGAAGAAAAAGGCTAAAAAGACAGAACCAGCTCAAAAGGGCACTTGCCATCACTGTGGCAAGGAGGGCCATTGGCGAAGAAACTGTAAGATTTATCTTGAGTCTGTGAAGAAGAAGAAGGCATCCGATGCCCCATCCTCTTCAGGTATCTTCGTTATTGATTGTCATTCTATTTCCTTAGACACTTGGGTATTGGATACTGGGTGTGACTCACATATATGTAATGACATACATGGGATAAGGAATAGAAGAAGACTCATCAAGGGAGAGTCAAATTTACGTGTTGGGAATGGAGCAAAGGTTGCTGCACTCTCCATCGGAACGTATTTGTTAAAACACCCTACAGGACTTATCTTAGAACTGGATAATTGCTTTTATATTCCTTCGTTGATAAAGAACATCATTTCTATTTCATGTTTAAATAGAAATGAGTACCATTTAACTTTTAGTAACAATTGTTGTTATATAACTTTGAATGACATTCTTTATGGGATTGGAACTTTAAGTAATGGTATTTATATATTGGACATATCCAGTGACATTTTCAATATCGAAGCGAGCAACAAGCGTGCTCGAAAAGATAATCAATTAGACTCCTATATGTGGCATTGTCGTCTTGGCCATGTGAGTAAGAAACGCATGTCCGAATTACACCGATGTGGAATTCTGGAATCGTTTGAATTAGATTCATACGATACATGCGAATTATGCTTAAAAGGAAAGATGACTAAGTTACCTTTTACGGGAAAAGGTGAACCGGTAGGAGAGTTGCTTGGTCTAATATATACTGATGTGTGTGGACCTATGTCACCTCATGCTCTAGGAGGCTATAGCTACTTCATTACCTTCATTGATGATCACTCACGGTTTGGGTATGTGTTCTTGATGAAACACAAGTCTGAAGCCTTTGAAAGGTTCAAAGAATTCTGAAATAAAGTAGAGAAACAACTTGGCAAGAGTATTAAAATACTTCGGGATCGAGGTGGTGAATACTTGAGTCAAGAATTTCTAGATTATCTAAGTGACAATGGTATATTGTCTCAATGGACTCCGCCGTATACACCATAGCTTAATGGTGTATATGAGAGGCGAAATCGGACCTTGTTGGACATGGCCAGGTCGATGATGAATCACGTGAATCTTTCCAAGTCCTTTTGGAGCTATGCACTTCAAACAGTTATTTACTTGCTAAATAGAGTCTCAACCAAGGTAGTCTCTACTATTCCATATGAGATATAAGCTAGTAAGAAACCTCATTTATCTTACTTGAAGATATGGGATTGTCTTGCTTATGTGAAGCGGATTATGTCAGACAAATTGGATGCTAAGTCTAATAAATGTCTATTTATTGGATACCCTAAGGAAACGAGGGGTTACCAATTATATCATCCCTTGGAACAAAAGGTGTTTGTTTCAAGGAATGATGTGTTTCTAGAGAAAGAGTTTCTCTTGCAAGAAAATAGTGGGAGTGACATTGAACTTGAGGAGGTTCATGAGACTCCAATAGACATTGATGAGATACCTGGTCAAGCACCTCAACCGATAACTCATATTGATGAGACATTGGCTGAACCTATTGTGACACCACATCTTCATAGATCTGGTAGAACACGCAACATTCCTGAGAGATATGGATTTCTCGTAAGTGAATTGAACGACGTGTTACTCATTGACGATGAGGAGCCTACCAGTTATGAAGAAGTTATGAAAAGTTTAGAAAGGGACAAATGACTTGAAGACATGAAGTCGGAAATGGATTCCATGTATGAAAATCAAGTTTGAAACTTGGTGGACCCACCTAAAGGTATTAAGCCTATAGGGTGCAAGTGGATTTTCAAGAAGAAAATCGACATGGATGGTAATGTGATTACCTATAAGGCTAGATTAGTGGCGAAAGGCTATCATCAAAAGCAAGGTGTTGACTATGACGAGACCTATTCACCAGTAGCTATGCTTAAATCCATTCGAATGCTCCTGGCCATAGTGACTCAATATGATTATGAGATATGACAAATGGATGTGAAAATGACTTTCCTTAATGGAAATATACTTGAGGATGTGTATATGATACAACCTGAGGGTTTCAGATCGATTGATAAAATCAAGGTATGCAAGCTTCAACAGTCCATATATGGACTGAAGAAAGCATCTAGGAGCTGGAATATCCATTTTGATGAGACAATCAAAAGGTTTAATTTCTCACAAAATCCGGACGAACCTTGTGTGTACAAGAAGGTTAGTGGGAGTGCAATTGTGTTCCTAGTATTGTATGTCGATGACATATTACTTATAGGAAACGATGTTTCTGTCTTACAGTCAGTTAAAATTTGGTTATCCAAGACATTCACCATGAAAGACCTGGGAGAAGTAACCTACATCCTCGGGATTAAAATCTATAGGGATAGATCAAATAGGTTGCTTGGTCTTTCACAGTCTACATATATAGACCGAGTACTAAAGAGGTTTAGCATGTCGGAATCCAAGAAAGGTTTCCTACCCATCAGGCATGGGATACACCTTTCAAAGTCTATGTGTCCGCACACAGAAGACGAGAGGATTTACATGAATAAGATTCCCTATGCATCCACAATAGGATCTATCATGTATTCTATGTTATGTACGAGGCCCGATGTATCGTATGCTCTGAGTGTCACGAGTAGATATCAGTCTGATCTAGGAATGGATCATTGGGAGACTGTTAAGATAATCCTTAAGTACTTAAGAAGAACTAAGGATGTGTTCCTAATATATGGAGAGGGTGATATAGTAATACGCAGGTATACAGATGCCAACTTCCAGACAGACAAGGATGATTCCAGGCCTCAGTCTGGTTACATATTTACCTTAAATGGAGGCACAATAAGTTGGAAAGGTTCCAAGCAAGACACTATAGCGGATTCTGCCACTAAGGTATAATACAGTGCAGCTTCGGAAGAAGCAAAGGAAGCGGTTTGGATCGAGAAGTTCATCTCTGAACTTGATGTGGTCTCATCAATGATCCAAACATGTGCTTCGCCACTATCATCTGATCAGAGAGATCATCAGTAGGAAGAAAATAAAAATCGAGAAGATTCCCACTGAAAGGAACTTAGCGGACCCTTTAACTAAGGCTTTACCTCAGAGTAAGTTTGAGGGTCATGTTAGAGCTTATGGTATTAGATACCATGGCGATTGGCATTAGGCCAAGTGGGAGTTTGTTAGTAATATATGAGAGGTGTCCTAAGACAATCTCCTTATGGTTGTACCATTTTTTTGATAAATGAAGATTCACTATTTGAGTATACATATTTTCATGTATTTGATTGGATCTTAAACTCATTTACTGAATGTCCGCAATACGATTCACAACATGAGAGAATTTTTGATTGTATCACAATTAGTGAGTATCTCTACATGTGTAATTGTGATGTATTGGAATTATCCCTAGATGATGAATTGATGGATTCGAACGCCATCGATTCTGTTGAGACTAGCACGAGGTATACTCTTTGGTTTATCCAAGCAACTATTTCTCACTGGCTAGAGACATTGGGATGTCCGGAGTTGATCGTGCATGCTAGTTATGGTAATTAGTTCATTGGAGTGATCAGTTGTAAGACTTCATATGGTTATCTGTATATATGGATATGTCAATGAAGTTCTTACAATAGCTTAAGTGCGATGTTCCTTCAACTTGCGGTATTCAAGTCATCTTGGTCATGAAGACTTATGCTTTGACATCTTAAGCAAGCATCTCTGAGGAGATGTGGACCCGGGATGATTGGGTATAAGTCAAAGTGGCCGAAGGTGTTTAAATAGCCAACAGAGGATTTACCGCTCCTTACGAGGAGATGTATACCCTATAGCCTCTCGTCGGATTGTTACTAAAGTCTTTGGCAAAAGTATTACATGTTTAGAGTATGGTACTCTTTTTTTTTTTTGATGAAAGGTAAATAGATATCATCAAGAAAAAGCACAAATATACAGTAGCCACGGGTTCATTCTCATGTCATGTCTGACGAAATGTCGATCCGAGATGCACTCTGCCAGAGCGATAGCCGTCATGTGTACCAAACCTCTCTCACAATACCTTCCCTCATGTGTACCATCCTTGTTTCTATGTGCTCACATGCACCGTTCAAAAACTGTACCCCACTTCCCTTTCCTACCTTCTTGAGTCATCCATGTCTTTTGCAGCACCTAATAAGAGTCATGTGATGCCAAGGTCTGCCTCCCAAGATCCAAACCGGCCTAGTAGCTAGTGCAAGAGTAAACTGCTCCAGCTTGATGCTCCCACCGCTGTTGTTTGACCCACGAACTCTCGACCGCTTTCCACGTCTTTACCCATGCCGCATCCATCCACATCCATCTCTCCATCATCCCGTGTGGTGCCAATCCAAAGGTTTGTCACTTTTGGCAAGTGACCACCATCAACGGATTTGTAATGTCTTTACTGTTGCCTTCACGGACTAGATAGGCCATTCTGTGGGCCTATTCACCTTTATTAGGCTTATTAGCCAAGCCTCACCATAAACGGATTTGGGCGCCTTATCATACCGCTTGTTACGGACTAGATAGGCCTTTGGGTGGCCTATTTACCATTCATCCGCTTTTTTCACCAAAAAGTGCCTCATTCAAAAGGATCAGTGGCAAGAAGTGCTTGCTCCGATTCCCCGGCAACGAACCGCCGTATATCGTTTCAGGCAAAAGTACTTACTATACGAAAATCCAGTGGCATAGAGGTGCTCATACGAGGATTTCTCGACAGCGAGATCAGTGGCAATAAATGCCCCGTTATCCGATCTCTTCACAAGTCTAGCAATACGTAA
>CM045987.1:85825498-86017473 GCA_025175895.1 Wurfbainia villosa | reverse complement strand
ATGGCTTTGGACAAACCATTTGTATGGTTGTAGTGTGATTTGGTATTGGTTTGTCTTGACTATAGAATCACACTAGTACACTTTGTGTGTATTGAGCAGGACCGACTTAGATGTGATTCGATTTATTGCTGACTACATAATCGAATCGAACCTCAGATATTATATTGTACATACTCTTAATCCCGATATAATAATGGATACATATACTTAGTATTCATTTCTTTGATTTACCAATGGGCGAGATTTATAGATTAAATCGATAGGTTCGGTAAGTTGGGAAATGATATTATTTATATGGTGTGTCATTGATTATAGGAGGAAACCGTGTCCTATATATTAGGATGATGATGTCCCCTTGAGGAGCTCATAAGGTTCATCATGTAAACCCTGCATGTGGACTTGGTCCGGCATGATGAAAAGGTTGAGTGGTACTACTCTTGGAATTAGATGTTGATTAATTAATGGTCAGTAAATTAATTAATCGACGGACATTCGAGATCTTAAACACGGGGAGAAAAATGTTCAAATAATATATGGAGCCCATATTAACTTATGGGGGTTGGTGAGGTAGATCAATGATAATCCTTTAGTGGATTGGATTATCATTAATGGATCGGACTTTATGTGGGCTTGATCCATTGGGTGGCCAAGATCCAACTCCTCCTCATGGTCCCTATTGTAGCCTATTAATATCTCATGAAGCCTAGATCCAATGGATGAAAACAAAACTCTAGATCCAAAGGTAGAGATTAAATCTCTAGATCCGACGGTTGAGATTAAATCTCTAGATCCGACGGTTGAGATTAAATCCCTAGAACCAATGGTGGAGATTAAAACAAGGCTTATCCCTAACTCTATAAAAGGAGAGGAGGGGTGGGCGGCAACATTAATCTCATTAGAGATAGGATTAGGGCAAGCGGCAGCAAGCAAGGGGATTAGGGTTTAGGTGTTGGCGGCACCAAATTAGGAAAAGTTTTCCTTATCTTCTTCTTCTTCCTTGGTGGCCGTCGCCCATACAACTCTTCCCTCCCTTGGCCAGCGTCCAAACCAGCCCTTCTCCTTCTCCTTGCCAGGTGGAAACAAGACTAAGGGTCTTCCCTTGGAGTCTTGGCCGGTTTCCATCTTATTCTTCTTCTCCTTCTTGGCCGGCGGCAAGCACCAAGCTTGGAGCTTGGTGGTTGGTTGAAAGAAGGAGAAGTGCTTTGTTTCTTAGTCTTCCTCTTGTTCGGAGCGAGCAAGGAAGGAAGATTGGTGATCTAGGAGCTTCGACTTTTGGTATATCATCACCCACACAACATCCAAAAGGAGGAAGGACATACGATAGAAGATCGAGAGGTATAATACTTGTCTATTTTCTTATGTAACATGTTTATGATTGTTTTCAATTATATATGCATGACATATTCTATTTTGTGGCTAATATAACTTGGACCCCAAACATAAACATTAAAGCCGGCGATCCGTACATTGTCTATTCTACGGCTATTCGTAGAATAGAGGTTGGTTGCTTGAACAACAAGTTTGTTCAAGTGACTACTCTAATCGAATATACGATGATGATGAAGCAGATTGCTTGGGTAATCATTCTTGTCAAGGATAAATTTTTTTTATCCGGGGACGTAGAAAGGATCGCCATGAACAAGCGACCGAGTTGAAGTAGGAAGCGAAGTTTCCTACCTTCACAATATTCATCCGCCGAAGTTTGAAGGAGAATTCACTTGTTGGAAAAAGAGAATGGAGGTAGTTTTTGAAATGGAGTTTGATATCATGTTAATTATAGAATCTGGTTTCGATATACTTAGGGATGAAGAGGGGGAGCCAATAGAAAAATCAAGGTGGACCAAGAAGCAAAGGGAAGATCATCTTGCAAACTCAAAGGCCAAGCACCACCTTTTCAAAGTGTTCCCCCAACAAGAGATAAATAGAATAGGGGAGTGCTCAAGTTCCAACGAGATGTGGGAGAGATTGATTGAGCTTCATGAAGGCACCTCCGATGACAAGCCAGCGAGAAGAGACCTCCTCCACTCCCAATTGAACAACATCAAGTTAGAAAAGGGAGAGAAGGTATTATTGTTGCATTCTCGATTTAAAGAAATCATAATCGGTTTATCAAGTGTAGGTGAAAAGCTATCGAACCGGGACATGATCATGAAGGTTATTGATGCATTCCCCCGGTCATCAAGATGGAGCTCTATGGTGGACTCCTTTTATATTTCGAAAAATCTAGAGTTGAGCACTCTAGAAGAGTTTTTCTCCACCATGGAGCTTCATGAGACAAGGATTGAAGGGAAAATTGAAGAACTAAGTTTAAATCCAACAAGGGGAGTGGCACTAGTAGCAAACAAGGGGAAGAAGAAGAAGGAGACGTTGTAGGGGATCGATCGGCCGGCTAGAGGGGGGTGAATAGCCCTCTTTCGTTGGATGAAGTAATTTTCTCGTCTACAAACAAGATTAGCGCAACGGAAACAACAAGACAAGAAAATAAACAATGAAGAATACAAACAATGCTAACACCGAAATATAACGTGGTTCACGGCTACGCCGCTAATCCACGGTCTGATTCGTCCCCGGTGAATCACTCCACAACCAAATCACTATCGGTCTCTCCTTTGCACTAAGCTAGGTGGAGGTAACCCTTACAACTCAAAGACACTCCTTCTTTTACAATAGATGTGAAAGAAAGCTAAGAGAAGGAGTTTGAATCTTGTAGAGCACTTGGATGGTCACTTAGAGCATAAGCATTAGCCATCCAAAAGCCCACACCCTCTCTTTTTATAGAGAGGGCTGATTTCTTCCCGTTGGCCGCCACCAGTCGACTGTCGCCACTTCAACGGCCTCTGAACACGTCGGATCCCGACCGTTGTAGTCCAACGGATCCCTTGCGGTCGATCGATGGATCCATCGGTCATCGCCTCCGTAGTCGCCCGATCGACTACGAGCGGTTCTGTGGCCCAAACCCTCTTGACCAGTTGACTGCTACCTTCGGCAGTAGATTGATGGTCTTGGTAGTCGACTGCCAACATATGGCAGTCGACTGCTGGCCTAAAACCACTCAGTCAAATACCAGTCGAACCCATTCGACTCAGAGTAGTCGACTGTCATTCCATGGCAGTCGACTGATGTCGGGAAAACTCATCCGAAACTTAGCCATTTCGGCCAAGTTCACCTAATGAGCTACTTACAATTCACTCATTCTCTCATCTCACTCGAAGTCCCTCGCCGAAGTTCTCTTCGTTCACGACCACGTCCCTCGGCAGCATCAGGCGCACGGCTCTGCAATGCTCCTTCGCGTCTCTTGCCTTCGAAGTCTGCTTCCTTGGCTTCGCTTCAAGTCATCTCGTCCGGTGGTCCCTCGGCAGCATCAAGCGCACGGCTCTGCAATGCTCCTTCTCCAACTCAAGCACGAGGTTGTGAGTGGTGAATTCGCCAAGGCTCCATGTGTGAATTACTAAGTCCTGCATGACTTCAACGCACATATCAAATCACAATAACAAACTAACTTAAACCCTTTGCCACACACATCAAAACCATATCATGGCAAGAGATTGCCCTAACATGTGTTTCATGTTAGGTGATGATAAGTCTTGATTTGGTTGTTGAAATTTGCATTTTTATTCGCTTATTTTTACTTGTTGATTAGATCTTTTAGGCTCTTTGATGGGATAATTATTGTTATTTGGGATGTTTTTACATATTGAGCCTACTTGCAATTAATTACATTAATTCCTATAATTTCAGTATTTTTCATGAATTTCATGTGATTTTGTAGGAACATCTAATGAGGATCTAATTGGAGCAATCACAGCCGTCGATCCAGATCAAATCTGAGCATTATGGACCGTCCGAGGAAAGTGATTGATTTTGAGCCATCCATCTGGATCTAGATCGATCCGCCCGTACATTAAGATCTACACGTCCTTGGCCGTTCATCCGGACCGTTGGATCGTGATTATACCTTCGACGGATCGGATCCGAGTCCATTGCAATCGGATGGATGGATCACGGTAGTTGGATCACGATGCTTAGGAGATTAATTGGATTCATTTAACCTAGCTATATTTGGGCGGCTGAGATCAGATTTAGCACAATCGGACGGTTCAGGAAAATCACTTAATAAACCAACTTCTTCCTCGCGGCGGCGGCGTGACCGGCGACTCCACGCGAGCGATCGACGGCAGCCAGCGAAGATTCGGCGAGTTCCCTCCGACAATGGCGGCGATCGACCAATCCTTGGTGGCGGATCCAGATCTTTGTGTTGAGCGGTGATCCAGCGAGGCGAGGCGGGATTCCGGCGAGTTCATCCTTCACCGGCATTTCTCCTTCATTCCGGCGGCTGGGATAGGCCGTTCCATCTTGCCGGAGTCACCCACAGGTTGTGCCGATTGGACAATCCCATTTTCACCGCCGGAGAAGAATCCCATTCCACCGTCCGGTGAATCCAGATTCGTCGGAGCGATGACCGCAATCATCCATCCGCCCTTCCTCCTCGTATGCGCCGATTGGGGCGCACGCATTCACCGCCGGAGTGGTTGTTCGGTTTGTTGTGATAGCCGTGTGGTTACCGGTCGTATTTTATTTGGATTTTGCTACCGAGTGTGTTTGTGTTAAACATTCGGATTTCATGTCAATTACATTACGTATTTTATTCGGCAATTATGCAATTGTTAGTAGTTGATTAGGTTTGTTTTGGTTAATTGTTGATTTATTTACATGCAATGCTATTTCTATCAGTTTGTTATGCTTAGTTGTTACTTCTGTTCATCGTGCATTTTTATTAGATTTAATATTGGCATTTGTTATTTAGTTGTAGGTTAGTTTAATTTCTTGTTGCTAATGTACTAACCCCATCCATTAAAATTGTCTAATCAAGGTGATGGTGTTTTGGTTGGAGTGCTTTCATTATTAGGTTAGATTTCATTTACATTCGACGATTCTTGCGTATAGTGAGGTCACGGTGCTGGTTGAATCGCTCGCTTATTGCATTTCGTTTTATTGCAATTTTTAGTATATTTGATCATTATCCGTATAGTAGTGACAAAGGCGGTGCATGGTTGGGTTGTTCACCTTTGTTTGATCAGTGTACCGTATAGTGACAGTGCGGTGCTTGGTCGCTTTCTTTTGTTCATTAGAATAGTTGTTTGTTACTCATTATTTGGTAGTTAGGTTTACTCTTTGTATATTTAATTCTCATGTTTGCTTTTGATTTTGCATTTTAATAAATTCAGAAAACCCCCAATGTTTACTTCTGTTTAAAAACAAACGTCCAGCCATTAGGTTCGTTGGGAGATGACCCGAGTCAGTCCTATACTGCATTAGTGTAGTTAGGGGGTTCGGTAAATAATTTGGGAATGGTATTGCGACATTAAAAATCGTTCGATCAAATTTTGGCGCCGTTGCCGGGGAATTCTAATGGGTTCATTTGTCTTTAAACTGTAGTTAGTCAGTTTGTTTTCTTTTCTTTTACTATTATTGTCTTTCTTATCATTTATATTTGTTTCTCATTTTATTTGTTTGTGTGGATGACTAGGTCTTCAGGCGATAATCTACTTGAATTTTGCAGCAGTTTTCTCTTCCCTCGAGGCCCGACCTAGAAGGGGTTGTTGAAGAAAAGGCTAGGGAAGCAGATTCCCAAGCATGCCAATTTTTTTTTAGATATGTGTGTTCACGAGAAGTTGTACTCTTGATATGGAGGTATGAGATACTGTAGTTCAGTTCAGTATTTTAGACGCTATGAAGCACCCAATGGAGAATCATTAAATTCTTAGCGTGGGTATAGTTGATGAGTTGAACTGCATGAACTTTATTTCTTAATTTTTTCATTTGGATATCTCTACACCTTCTATATTTCATTGTGATTTTATTGATTCTGATGTTGATGATGATTTGTTGTTAGGACCTATCTGTGGGCCCTCTTTATTATAGACAAGGATATGGAATGTGTAGGGACTGCCCCAAGGATCACTTCCATCAGATGTTTGTGAGTAATGTAATTTCATGGTCGAGCATGGGATCGTCTTAGGTTGTATTATCTCTGTGTATGGTATTGAAGTAGATCCTGCTACAATTCATATTATATCCTCTTTATCTTACCCCGCTTCTGTGCGGGAAGTTGTGCTTTTCTAGGTCATGCAGGTTTCTACAGACATTTTATCAGAAACTTCAGTCAGATTGCCCTACCCTTGACCAAATTGTTGCAGAAGGAGGTGGTATTTCAGTTTGACATGATTGCGATAGAGATCAAGCCACCCCATAGCGATTCTTTCCAGATGAGCAACTTTTTCACTGTAAGGTAAGACACCATGGTATGCAAATCTTGCTATTTATTTAGTTGTCGTGTTGTACCTTCACATTTTACTCATGCACAAGTCTAGAAATTGAAAAGTGATGCTAAGTAGTATGTATGGGATGATCTTTATCTTTGAAAATTTTGTATTGATCGGATCCTTAGATGATGTGTACTTGATTATGAGTTTCATTCCATACTTACTTATTTTTTTTTTTTTGCATTCTCTGGCTTGTGGGGGGCATTTTGGACCCCAAAAGAACTGCTAGGAAAGTTTAGAGTCTAGTTTGTATTGGCCCACCTTATTTCATGATGCCTCTAAATTCTACAAGTTTTTTTAGCGATGTCAATGAGCAGGAACATAGGGGCGTAGAAATGAAATGTCTCAATAACTTTTGTTATTCTGTGAGATTTTTGATATTTGAGGTATTGATTTTATGGGTCCATTTCCTGTATCTTTTGTATTTTCATATATTTTTTTGGCATATGATTATATTTCCAAATGGGTGGAGGTCATCCCCACCAGGACTGATGATTCTCTAGTTGTTGTGGATGTTGTTAGGTCTCACATATTTTGCAGATTTGGAGTTCCCAGGGCGATCATTAGCGATCAAGGGTCTCACTTTTGCAACAGACTCATGAAGTGTCGAGCAAAGAGATCAAGTCTATTCTAGAGAATACGGTGGGGTCAGACATGATGTTTTTTCTCCGACATGAAAAGGGGAGTGTGTTCTTTTATTTACTGTATTTATTTTCTTCCTTTCATGTTCGGAATAATTTGTATGGGTTGTTGATTGTTTGTTTGCCTATTTACCTAGGTTTGTTTATGCATTGTTGAGTCAAATAATATTCCCTTATGTATGCCTTAGTATCATTTCAGAGGTGGTAAAAATTAGTTAAGTTTGATCATCAGATTATGGATTTTTGTGTAGGATAAGAAACTTCACTTGCATGCAATCACTTGTTATGATGGTGAACTTTTTATTGATAGACCAAGCTTGATTTTTATTCACCTAGTGAGGTAGTAAGCCATTTCAATCATTTACCCACTTTAGTGTGATACACGTGTGATACTTGTTGCTCTAGAACTTGCTTTGAGTCTTTTCAAAACTGCCATAACATTTATTTGCATGAATATGATGAAGGATTTCACTCTTGAATCTTTTCCTTACTTGAATTGCTTGTTTAATCCACTTGATATTTTCATGTTGTCATACTTGTCATTCCTATTCATTTATTTTTCATTGTCTTGTGGATTACCTCTACCATCTTTTGTTCTCACATTGGAAGAATAACTTGATAAGTTGCTTTGTTCGAGATAAAAAAAAAAAAATCTTAAGTGTGGGGGAGGAGGTAGTGTTTTATTGGGCAGCTGTGAGTTAGATACAAAAATTTGACTTGGAGCTAATTGTAAGGTCAATCACGTTTGTTGTACAGAAGTCTATCACAGGCTTCCAGATATTAAGAAAATTAGGATAATCGCAGAGCAATATGGTCATCCGGATTCATGGATTAAATTGATGCAGTTCAGACCGGTTGGAGACTTTGGAAGGATGCAGGAATTGCTATTTTGAGTAAGAAGTTGGGATCTGGTGCAGCAGCAGAGTTTATGGAAATTGAATTGATTGCTTGGTGAATCTTAGTTTTGAATCTGAAGAAATCAAGGGTGCAGAAAACTTGACAACAGAATTTATGAAGTCATCTGCAAAGACAAATGTGGTTAGTTAGGGAATTTGAGCAGAGAAAAAAATAATAGCATCCTTACCTATACGTGAAGCCCAATTTCAACCTCAACAAGTGCGGCTGCTATTGCGTGAAATTGATAAGCCGTAGATTACAAGGCCAACAAGTTAAAATTCGCTTATGGAGTCGATCTTAGGAATGGATTGAATGTGTTGGTTGTATCGATTTCCGGAGTCAGACGTGCAAGATCTGGATTGAATTGGGTTGAATCTGAAATTGGCATCCACTGTTCTGAATCTGAAAAATCCAGTAGTAGGCAGATGAGGGATTTTAGGAAAATTGATGCCTACTCAAAACGTTCAAAAAAAAAAAAGATTTGAGCAGCATGTTTCCAGAAAGGAGCAACATGCAAATACCAAGGAAGAAAGTGATTGGCATCAAGTTCTGTTAGTGAAGTTCACGAACTCATTTAAATGGTTTTACCATTTTCTCGACATTTCAGACGCACTTCTTCTTGTGTAGTAGACGGGAAGGGCGTAGAATTTCAAGTTATTTAGAATAAATGTTGGTTAGCTGGATACTTGGAGCAATGGAGGATTCAATACATTGACCAACAAGTTTTGCTTCATGAATCTCGTGTGTGCCAAATCAGAGATCCTGATAAGAAATAGCATGGTTTCCAATGAAGTTAGAGCAAGCAGCCTTTTGAAGAGCACTGGAGATAACTGCAGAGAAATTTGGAAATCCAAATTCATAGATTAAAATTGTTGCAAGTCAGAGACCGGTTGGTCATGGGTATAAGTATGGGAAGGTTAAAACACATGGTTATAGTAAGTTTCACTCTAAGCCATGGGAATTGGTTGTTGTAGTACTCACTGAAAAAAATCGTTGAGTGGAAACTGATTCACGCAAAGGATCCGCTCTCATGAGAAAATTGTGATTTCTTCGCCATGTTTCAAGTTAAAGTTTGAGCAGATTTCAAAGACAATTGATGAAACAAATCCCGCAGCAAGATGTTGACTCAATTTCGATTGGAAGAAGAGCATGTTTTCGATTAAGACAAGTTCCTGCAGCTTTGTGGAGACTTTTGAGTTATACTGATTTGAATGGATGTAGGTAATGCTTAGCCACCAGAAACATACTTGACATGTTCTCGTTATCCTGCCATGAGAAGATGCATGTGCAAGCTTAGAGACATCTGGAGAAACATCAAGATAATAAGAAAAGTGTGGAGTCAAATGCCATCTTCAAGTTAAGCCGTGCGTAAAATTATGCACGATTGAAAAAAAAGATTAATCTGCTACAAGATGTTGCACAGGTCTGAATGTTGCAGCAATTCAAGGACAGCTGGAATACTCTACTAACACCACAATCACTTCAATCTAAAGGCCTATAACTTATGCTGAGGCCATCAAACTGGATCAGATCAAGGCTGATTAAGGAAAGTTTCTGAAATTTTATCTGATATAGCAATGCTCGACAGAGTATCAGCAGCAGACCAAGATCTCGAAAGTATCAAGATTAACTGCAGGAAAGCGGAAGTCGATATTGCTAATTCTATGGATGCTATAGCTGGTTGAAGCTGCTGGAAATTGGTTTCAGAAAAATGGTTTTCAGAAAACTGGTTGCTGGGAAATTGCTATTACACAGAACCGGTGCCTTAAGCTGCAGCAGAACTTGTAACACCATAGCAAAGAAATTTTTGGTCTGTATCATAGAAGCAACTGCCACGGAAATTACAGCAAGTACTGGAACTGATTTTATTAGATTTGAGGAGCAGATTGAAAAAAAAAAAATGTACTGGTAGCAGGTTTTGGTAGTGAAGTTCAAGAACTAATTCAAATTATTTTACCATTTGCTGACACTCCCAGTGAGCAGCCTCTCTTATTGGATTTACGTTCAAGACTTCAAGAATTCCTACAGAGTCCATAAGTCTCTAATCCACAGAAGATAATTGCTTTAGGCAGTTCAAGAACAGGCAAGTGATATCATAAAGATCTGCAATTTTGTGAGGGAGTTTAAAGCATCAAGAGATGGACTTTTCTAGATACCTGACAGCAAGCTTACTTCCAAATATCTTCTCATTGCTTAAGTTGGTCAGATATCTGGGAGAGGTAAGCTTGACCACTGGCTATCTAATTCAGAGCACCAAAACTGCACGATGGCTAAAAGCATCAGTTGGTTTCAGATTACCATCAGAATCCATATTGCTTGGTTCAGATTGGACACTTGCATCACACTTACTTGATGTTTTAGTTAGATTCAACAGAAATTATAAGGTTGTGGTTGATAACTTTAAAATGTCTTCTGTGTTTCTTGATGTGAAATGTTAATATTCTGTCAATATCCTCACAAAGTATCATAGACTAAATGGTGAAGGCCCGACAGTTTTCAAATTCCGATTCCGATAATAGATGAGGCAATTAAAGTTGTGATTCTAAATTGTGGAGAGAGGCGGACAGAAATCAAATTGAAAAACGATGTAGAACTTGTTTTCCCTCCACACACCACTTTTAAATGCAACGAATCAGGTTTATTCTTCCAATTCTTCTATTGTTGTTCTGTTCATTATATCTTGATCTTCTGGTATGTTTCTTTTGCAGTCTACATCTGATCTTGTTTTGATATTCGATAAATCCTTTTGATTCATGTATAGAATGTATTGATAGCGGTGGAGAAGTAGATGATAAGCAAGCATATGGTAGGACAAGATTACATGATGTTTTGAGGGTCCCCCACTCCTACGATCATTATGTGAGCATGAGTGCATATATCCATTTGGGAGGTTTTATATCAGGCTTGGTTTATTTGATTTGACTGTAAACCATCAAACATGTTGACTGTTGTAGGAGTCTGATCTTTTGAATTTCCTAGATCCCGATAAATTTGGTGATCCTAAGTAACTTATTTTTTCTCTCTCAATTATTGATCTAGGTATTACTAGGGAATGAGTTAGGAGTTAGTGTTTCTTTGTTTTTGTTATTGCACGGGACGCGCAAAAATAAGTGTGGGGGAATTTGATAACTGCATTTTTTATCGCGCTATTTTTACTTGTTGATTAGATCTTTTAGGCTCTTTGATGGGATAATTATTGTTATTTGGGATGTTTTTACATATTGAGCCTATTTGCAATTAATTACATTAATTCCTATAATTTCAGTATTTTCATGAATTTCATGTGATTTTGTAGGAACATCTAATGAGGATCTAATTAGAGCAATCACGGTAGTCGATCCGGATCAAATCGAGCATTATGGACCGTCGAGGAAAGTGATTGATTTTGAGCCATCCATCTGGATCCGGAGCGATCCGGCCCGTACATTAAGATCTACACGTCTTGGCCGTTCATCCGACCGTTGGATCGTGATTATACCTTGAGACGGATCGATCCGTCCCATTCGCAATTCGGATGGATCACGTTGGATCACAGCATGCTTAGGAGATTAATTGGATTCATTTAACCTAGCTATATTTGGGCGGCTGAGATCAGATTTGGCACAATCGGACGGTTCAGGAAAATCACTTAATAAACCAACTTCTTCCCACTCCAGCAACGCGATGTAAGCGACGGCGGCGTCTTCTTCCTCGCGGCAGCGGCGACCGCGACTCCACAGCGATCGACGGCAGCCGCGATTTCTACGAGTTCCTCCGACACCGGTGGCGACGATCCCAGCCAATCCTTGGTGGCGGATCCAGATCTTTGTGTTCGGCGGTGATCCAGCGAGGCGAGGCGGATTCGGCGAAGTTCATCCTTCACCGGCATTTCTCCTTCATTCCGGGTGGGATAGGCCGTTCCATCTTGTCGAGTCACCCACAGTTGTGCCGATTGGACAATCCCATTTTCACCGCGGAGAAGAATCCCATTCCACCGTCCCGGTGAATCCAGTCGGAGCGCGACCGCAATCATCCATCCGCCCTTCCTCCTGCTGTCAGACGATTAGGGGCTTCACATTCACCGCCGGAGTGACTGTTCGGTTTGTTGTGATCGTCGTGTGGTTCTGTGGTATTTTATTTGGATTTTGCTAAAGTGTGTTTTGTGTTAAACATTCGGGATTTCATGTCAATTACATTACGTATTTTATTCGGTCAATTATGCAATTGTTAGTAGTTGATTAGGTTTGTTTTGGTTAATTGTTGATTTATTTACATGCAATGCTATTTCTATCATTTTGTTATGCTTAGTTGTTAATTCCTGCTCATCGTGCATTTTTATTAGATTTAATATTGGCATTTGTTATTTAGTTGTAGGTTAGTTTAATTTCTTGTTGCTAATGTACTAACCCCATCCATTAAAATTGTCTAATCAAGGTATTGTATAGGACAGACGTGTTTTGGTCTGGAGTGCTTTCATTATAAGGTTAGATTTCATTTACATTCGACCACTGACGATAGCAAAAGGCGGTCGGTTGAATCGCTGCTTATTGCATTTCGCTTATTGCAATTTTTAGTGACTGCTTGATCATCGTCAGATAGTGACAAAGGCGGTGCATGGTTGGGTTGTTCACCTTTGTTTGATCAAGTACCGTGATAGTGACGCTTGGTCGCTTTTTGTTCATTAGAATAGTTGTTTGTTACTCATTATTTGGTAGTTAGGTTTACTCTTTGTATATTTAATTCTCATGTTTGCTTTTGATTTTGCATTTTAATAAATTCAGAAAACCCCCAATGTTTACTCGCTTAAAAACAAACGCCCGTACCATTAGGTTCGAGATGACCCAGTATCGCATTAGTGTAGTTAGGGTTCAATAATTTGGGAACGGTATTGCGACATTAAAAATCGTTCGATCAGTTGTTAGGTGATGATAATGCACCTATAAGTTGATGAATACATGTGTTTCATGATCATAATGTGAAATTAATTCATATACATCTTTATGATCATGTGGAATGATAGGATGATTCTTAATCTTGATAGAATTGCATGAAAATAATGGTTAAGTATATACAAATACCTTTAGGATACATCTCACACTCACCATAGGCTACTTTGATTGAAAACTTAGCATGAGTGAGATGTTAGGATGATACAAATGTCTACTAGTGCCTATGGCATTTAGATGGTCATTTAAGGTATCAAAATAGCAATAATAGACCAATCATGGGGAAGGCTTATGTTTAATTCATAGACATATTGCCCAAATATCATGGTTGGATATTTCATATGTTTTCAAAACAATTTCTTACTTTAAATTCAGTGTGTTCATGTTTTGAAACAATCCAAAGCAAGACTAGGTGTTAAAATGGATACTAACATGATCAAAACCTAGTAGTTTTTAAAGCTTTTGGATTTTTGGAAAATCTTTGAAAATATAATTATTTTTCATGGAAAATTATTTTTCATTGATAAAGAACCCTAAAATAAATGTGTTCCCCAAATTTCACTATTTTTTGAATTTTTTGGAATTTTTAATGCATTTCTGAATTTCGTCCAGAAAATCAGAATTGATGTTTTCTTTGTGCCAATTGACTGTCATAATCGAGCAGAATGATCGATGGACTATAAACCTTATTTTATCAGGTTTTTGACTGATTTTAATTTTTGTTTCTCTCTATACTTGATGCCATGATATATAAACATTGTTTAATCTTGTTGATGGTGTCAAAGGGGGAGAAAACTATATGTTTAAGTAAGGGGGAATATATTTAGGGGGAGTTTCATGTATTAAGGGGGAGAGTTGCTAATCATGTTATTCACATTCTCTCTTTTCTTAATATTTTATCAAATGTTTTTACCTAACTTAAACGGATTGCCACATATCAAAAAGGGGGAGATTGTTAGGGCAATCTCTTGTCGTGATATGGTTTTGATGTGTGTGGCAAAGGGTTTAAGTTAGTTTGTTATTGTGATTTGATATGTGCGTTGAAGTCATGCAGGACTTAGTAATTCGCACATGGAGCCTTGGCAGGTTCACCACTCACAACCTCGTGCTTGAGTCAGAGAAGGAGTATTGCAGAGTCGTGCGCTTGATGTTGCCGAGGGACCGCCAGACGAGATGACTTGAAGCGAAGCCAAAAAAGCAGACTTCGAAGGCAAGAGACGCGAAGGAGCATTGCAGAGTCGTGCGCCTAATGCTACCAAGGGGCGTGGCCACGAACGAAGAGAGCTTCAGCGAGGGACTTCGAGTGAGATGAGAGAATGATTGAATTGTAAGTAGCTCATTAGGTGAACTTGGATGAAATGGCTAAGTGTCAGATGAGTTTTCCCGACATCAGTCGACTGCCATGGAATGACAGTCGACTGCTCTAAGTCGAATGGGTTTGACTGGTATCCGACTGAGTGGTTTTAGGCCAGCAGTCGACTGCCAAGACCATCAATCAACTGTCGAAGGCAGCAGTCGACTGGTCAAGAGGGTTTGGGCCACAGAACCACTCGTAGTTAATTGGGCAGTCGACTACGGAGGCAGCAGTCGACTGATGGATCCATCAGTCGACTGCCAAGGGATCCGTTGGATGACAACGGTCGGGATCTGACATGTTCGGAGGTCGTTGAAGTGGTGGCAGTCGACTGCCAAGGGTGGCAGTCGACTGGTGGCGGCCAACGGGAAGAAATCAGCCCTCTCTATAAAAAGAGAGGGTGTGGGCTTTTGGATGGCTAATGCTTATGCTCTAAGTGACCATCCAAGTGCTCTACAAGATTCAAACTCCTTCTTTTAGCTTTCTTTCACATCTATTGTAAAAGAAGGAGTGTCTTTAAGTTGTAAGGGTTACCTCCACCTAGCTTAGTGCAAAGGAGAGACCGATAGTGATTTGGTTGCGGAGTGATTCACCGGGGACGAATCAGATCGTGGATTAGCGGCGTAGCCGTGAACCACGTTATATTTCGGTGTTAGCATTGTTTGTATTCTTCATTGTTTATTTGCTTGTCTTGTTGTTTCCATTGCGCTAATCTTGTTTGTAGATGAGCAAATTACTTCATCCAACGAAAGAGGGCTATTCACCCCCCTCTAGCTGGCCGATCGATCCCCTACAGATGCCACCTTCCTCATCCGATGAAGATTCATCTTCCCTATCAATGGATAGCAATGAGGAAGCATATATGGTAAGGAAGGTAAGGCGTGCATTGAAAAATTTTAAATTTAATAAATCTAATGATAGGAGAAGAAGGCCAAGGAGAAAGATCATATGCTATAATTCTCAAGGAGAGGGACACATAAGGGATGATTGTCCCCTCTTGATCAAAAGCAAGGAGGAGAGAAGAAAGAATGAAGAGAAGAAGAAAGGAAGCAAGAAGAAGGAGGATGAAAAGAAATCCAAGGAAAAAGGGAAGGCTAAGGCACACAAAGCGGTGACATGGGATGATCCATGATTCTCATCAGAAGAAGAAGAAGCCTTCACAAGCCTTGCCTTAATGGCAATAGAGGACTTGGACACCTCCTCCTCAGAAGAAGAAACAAGCACAAGTGAGGAGAGCTTAAGTGAAGGGGGAACTTCATCCTCATCCTCATCGACATCACAAGAAGGATATTTGGTAAGTGAGGTAACAAATCTCCCTCCCAAGAAAATTATGTCTATGATTTCTAGCTTAACTAAGGAATTATTTAGGGCTAAAAAGAAAAATAAGAGCATGCTTGATGAAATTAATGCCCTAGAAGAAAAGCTAGAAAAATCTTGTTTAAATGTTAATGATAATGCTTTTTCTTCTAGTTTTGATAATACATGCTCACATGATGATTACATGCCTTTTAATGTTAATGATTCATGTATTAAAGAAAATAAGGCTTTAAGGGAAAAGGTAGATCACCTAACTAAAGCCTTAGAAAAATTCACTATTGACTCCAACACATTGAACATGATTATAGGGAGCCAAAGGGCTAGCTTTAATAAGAAAGGCCTAAGATATAAGGGAAACAAAAATGAAAAGGTCTATCATTGTCTAATTACTAGGGGTCAAGCCAAATATAAAATGATAGCTAAAAAATGGATCCCTAAGGAATATTTAGTGAACCCTATAGGAAAGAACTTATATTGGGTTCCTAAATCCATCCTTAAGGGTTAGGAAAACCTTAGGATAGTCAACCTTGAGTGGACTTTACTTATATCATATGGAATGGTTGACTTAGGATGATGTGGGTTATAAATTTTTAGCATAGTGTTTGGTGATGATAATGTATAACCCATAAATTGAATGCTTGAATCATGATTCATGCTTAATTTTATATTTTATGATCATGATATGTAATTAGTGATTTATAATCATGATATGCAATAATTAATGATTTATGATCATGATTGATAATTCTTGATGCATGTTCATGATTGGGTTTTTAGGATGATACTTAACCATGGGTAGAATTGCATGAAATTTTGGTTAAGTATAAATACCTTTAGATACTTCTCACATCTCACTATAGGCTAACTTGATTGAAAAACATAGCATGGGTGAGATGATAGGATGATACAAATGACTCACTTATGATTATAACATTTAGATGAGTCATTAAGTGTATCAATAGATTAATCTAAGATCAACTATGGGAAAAGAAAATGTTTAATCAATGGACATATTGCCCATAGATCATAGTTGGATATTTTAAATGTTTTAAAATCATTTTATGTTTCATAAATAGTGAGTTCATGTTTTGAAAAACTTCAAGGCAAAACTAGGCCTCAAAGATGATACAAACTTTAGACTTTTTTCAACTTTTGAGTTTTTGCCTAATTTTCTAAAATAAAATGATTTTTCATGAAAAATTATTTTTCACTTATAAAGGAACTCACTATAAATATGTACTTCAAATTTCATGATTTTTTGAATTTTCTATAATTTCTGGTGCATTTCTGAAGTTCATTCGAAAAATCAGAAACACTTGAAAATTGAGTGTCAGTCGACTGATGGACTGATTCAGTCGACTGATGTACTATGCACGAGCACAGTAACTTGTTTTATCAGGTTTTGGGTTCGTTTTTTGTATTTTCTTCCATTAGACTTGATGCTATCCGTGTATAACATTTATATAATGTTTTTGATGGTGTCAAAGGGGGAGAAATGATAGGTTTAAGTTAATGAGGCTAAGAGGGAAAATTTAGCATTTCTTAAGGGGGAGTTACATGTTTAAGGGGGAGTTTTTATACTCATGTTATTTACATGCTTTCTTGCCTTATGTATTTGTGTTAATGTTTTTACCTAACTTAAACGGATTGCCACACATCAAAAAGGGGGAGATTGTTAGGGCAATCAACCCATGTGATATGGTTTTGATGTGTGTGGCAAAGGGTTTAAGTTAGGATTGTTATGGATTTGATATGTGTGTTGAAGTCATGCAGGACTTAGTAATTCGCACATGGATGGAGCATTGGCAAGATTCACCATCTCATGTCTCAGTCATTGAGTCGGTGAATGATGCATTGCGGAAGCCGTCCGCTTGGTGCTTCTGAGGGACCGTTGAACAAGGAGCATTTGAGTGAAGCCGAAGGAAGTAGACTTCAGGGTGAGACGCAAAGGATGGCACTGCGAAGCCGTGCACTTGGCACATCCGAGGGACGTGGCCGGACGAAGAGAACTTCAAAGGCTAGGGACTCCAAGGGAATGAGAGTGAGCGATTGTAACCCGGGACGGGGTAGCTCGTAGGTGAAACTTGGCCAAATTGCTAAGTGTCAGATGGGTGTTTCACACCACGGTCGCTATAGGTAGTATCATTGCTCTTATTTGGAGACTCGGCGGTGTTCGAGTCAAACTGGCCGAACAATCGATCGCTAGCTTGTGGCGATCATCGCTAGCTCCATCGATTATCGCCAAGGGAGCGATCGTGATGTCTAGGGTTTCGAGCATAGAAGCTTTAGCAGTCGAGTGCTCGCTTCCGGCACTCGACTGTTGGCTCCATCAGTCAACTGATGGGACGATCGATCGATTGATGTGGGAGCCGTTGGATGAAATCTAACGTGGAAGAAATCGTTAGAGGGCAACGGCCACATTGGCAGTCGACTGATCGGGGCATTAGTCGACTGCTGCTAGCTCAACAGGAAGAATGGGCTCTTCCCTATAAGAAGGAGCCTTTGGACACTTGGAGAGCCTAATGCTTTAACTCCAAACAACACCCAAGTGGCCAAAACGTTTTCCTACTCTTCTTACTTGTATTTATCTAAATCCTATTGTAAGAAGAGTAATCTTGTAAGAAAAGGTTACCTCCACCTAGCTTTCTACAAAGGATAGATTAGTGGAAAGGGTAAGGAGTGATTCACCTTGAAACGAATCGGGTCGTGGATTAGCGGCAAGGCCGTGAACCACGTTACATCTCCGGTGTTAGCGTTTGTGCTTACTTCTTGCATTTACTTAATTGTCTTTTATTATTCCGTTGTGCTAATATTGTTTGTAGATGATTAAGAGTGATCAACCACCACAGTACACGAGAAAGGCTATTCACACCCTCTAGCAGGCCACCGACATTCCAATAGCAATTACCTCGGATTATGTGTGCCTTGGGTAGGGAAGTACACATGCTCCTAAATAATTTCCTTTAACCATATTTGATCTAGTGATCTGCAAAACAAACTCATCCGATATAGAGGAAGGCACTCAGAGCCAATGCGCAAGTTACTTCGCATCACATGTCAAATTGTAATGGAGGCCGCGGGAATTAAAAATTATCCCTCTCCCACTTAGTAATTTAAAATTGAGGAATTTTCACATAACATGCATATCAAACAATAAGCAATAAATATGAGAAAAACTTTCCAACTATTATGGCTTTTGTTTTCCAATATGCTTCCAGTCGTGTCGCCACTTCGTCTGCTCCTCCTTTTACCATGCTCTTGCCATAAGGGGATCCGAGCCGAGATAAAATATTTTAATTTACATCCACAAATCCTATACTCCATGAAGGAGTGTACAACATATCTAGATCGAAAGTAAATTAAAATGAGCGGCTAAACAGTGCAGTATTTAATTACAAAAAACTAAATACTAATTAGCCTCATCAATCTCGAGGATTCAAATAAATAATTACAATCACACACATACAATCATATACATCTATATAGCTGATGCACACTAACGCAACTTCAAATCTCGCGATGAGACCGTCGAGGACTCAAAGCACGCGCTGCGCTCAATGCCTGCAAGTGCATGGATGTTGTCAAGTAATAAAAAGATTATCGGTCCCACAGGGACTGAGATTCAAGTACCGATTTGTTCGGTGGGTGTAATTGTTCAGGACTAGACTCTAAGGGGTTGTGAATGTGAGGGTTATCGGTGGTCCTACTCAATACGGTATCACACGGAGGAAGAGAAGAGGTTGCCGCGAGATCTTTTAAAGGGATTCTAGGACTTCAGTTTCGCTTGTGTGTCACAAGACATGCTATCAACTGGGCGTTGTCTAAACGTCTAACTATGGTCTTGTAGAAGGGACATCATACACGCTCCCGATGATCCGCTGCATCTATTGGGAGCTATCTCTGCCTTACAAGGACTGGATATGCAATACAAGGATGTCGAATCAATCCCCACGACGAACCGTTTCCAATTCTATCGCATCCTTCTACCCACAGTTATAGGAGATGAGGCTAACCCCTAGGTTCCTCGTATAAATCCCCTAAATCTTAGATACGAGGGTCGTCACCCCTCGTATTGGCTAAGTACAATAGATAGAAAACCAAATACACATAGATATCGGTCTAAACAAATTCCAATTGCAAATTCAAACTCAATAATAGAATTCAATTTGAAACAGCATGTCATACGCACACAAGCTACTCCCTAATCCTAGAATCGAAGAAACTACTCCATAGATGGGAAAGAAGAAACACAAGGCATGTTCATGTTCTAATACATAGTAGATAAAGTGCAAGAATAGGAATTTACAATGCCAATGTGGCCTTCTCTCTGGTGTTGAAGTGCAGAACTCCGATCTCCGACGGTGTTCTTCCTCCCCGTTGTGAGTTCCCGAAGCTTTTTAGGGCTTCGGTGTGTCGTCCCAGCCGTCTTGCCTCCCCTCCAGGGTTTGGGCAAAGCTCTCCTTATATAGACATCACACCGGATCGCTACAAAATCCAAAAAAAACCCTAGTCACGTCAATCTCCTGGGCCGCCACACGGCCATGTGTTTTCACACAGACAGGTCGTGTGTGGCCCTGGGGTGGCCGATTTCGACCCTTGGACACGGTCGTGTGTAGCCACACGCCCTAGCCATGTCCCCTTCTGCATCTAGCTGCAAAATGCCCTTCTTTTGCTCCGAAAGTGCGCTTTTTTCCCATGAAATATTGTCCTACATGCAAAAGTACAAAGAGCAGACCTCCAAACCAAAAAAAATAGGAAATTCATGCAAAACAAAGTGACATATGCATGAAACTAACATAAAATATAATGAGATATGAGCGAAAACTACTCCTAAAACCCTATATGTTTTGCTCACATTAATTCCCCCAGACTAAAATCTTTGCTTGTCCTCAAGCAAACCTTGGTGCCAAGAAATTTTAAAAGGATATTGTTCCATACTTAGCATGTTAACTAAATTTATCAAGTGGTATTTGCAATCAAAGAAAAATAAATATATTCTAGAAATTCACTAAATTATCTCCTCGTGCTCGTGCTGAGCAGATCATTCTTAGGGGATACTCGTTCCATGGTGAGTTAAGTAGTCATCCTATATCTTTCCTAAGGTGTCCAGCTCTTAGGCACTTACCTGCCCAAAGCGAGGGTCGTTCCTTAGATCTAGCACAAAGTCTCAAATGCGTGCTCGGTATTGAGAGAAATTGATAGGTGTTTCCCCAGTAACCTAATTCGGTCTCAAAGGGGCACCTAGCCATTTCCACCCACGAAAACTATTTTTTATGTTGGATCGAGAAGTGTAGCTAGAGGGGGGGGTGAATAGCAAGCGTTAATCTTTTCGTTCGTTCGTTCGAAACATGAGTAAGTGTAATGGAAAATAAAGAGACACGTTTATTTTACTTGGTTCACACCCCAACGGTTGCTACTCCAAGGCCCTATCGGTCCTAGGCAACGTACGGAGGGCAAAGCACTATAACGTCTCCTCCTCGTTGGAAGTAGGAGACAACGATCACAAAAATAAAATTACGAGGATGAGGCAACAAGCCTACCTCACCTCGTTACGAATAAAAACAAAGAATACAATATCAAAATATATTACTTGATTTTTCTACCGACGAAGAAGATCAAAACTTGTCGTCGCGTCGGTGTTATGATGGTGTTGAAGCGTTGCCGTTGTAGGAGCACTTGAAAATAAACTTGATGATATTTGGAGTTGGAATCCTCCCCTCCTTTTATAGATTTTGGCCTCTGAATATGTCTTCTCTTTATCCGGAACAAATCACGAAGTTGTATAAATTTTATCGCGAAGTGGCCGCGTCAAACCTTATTCATTTTGACCTAGCGCAAAGGCTGATTCGTCGCCATCAGTCGATTGATGCCTCCCATCAGTCGACTGATGAGCATCAGTCGACTGCCCAATGTCCAGCAGTGGACTGCCAGCCTGGCCACTTCCCTGCAATAAGAGGTTAGTACGAAAAATGGTAAATACGATGGTTTCTAACCGTTCGATCTCGACCTAGACCTTCTACAAGAAGTCTTAGTCGGATCGCCGCCTATGGTCGTCCCCATATAGAGGACACGACCTTACCATCTCTCACTCACACGAGCTTACCTCGATACTTACCTTGTAGCTCTTGCTTCTGACCTTCCACTCAATTCCTTCGGCTCCGTCCGAAGTCACTCGAGTGTCGCCCGACCACCGCGACTTCCTCCGAGTGTCGGTAGCCTTCAGCTTCATCTTTAATACTTTTTTGCACACTCAATTTAGCTCGTGAGATAACAATGTAAACTTAACTTTGTGTCTTTGCCATAATCATAACACAGGTTTGATTATCTAGTGCCCCTGCACCAACAATCTCCCCCTTTTTGATCTATAGCAAACCAACACAAAGTTAAGGGAAATTAAAGCATAAAATAAATGATGAATGTCATTAAACTCCCCCTTAACCCTAGGTGAGTTTTTGAAAGAGATAATTTAATTTTCAAAATTAAATTTTGTGTTACTCCCCCTTAACTTTCACTCTTCTCCCCCTTTTGCCATAAATAAAAAAAAATATGTTGGGGTTTGTGTATAAAATAGGGGTTTAAAAAAAATAATATCGTATACGCATGCATCTAGATAAATCAACTATAAGTCCAAGCATGCGTCTAGTAGTAGTTAGATAGATTGGTTCGAGGTGTGTCCCTCTGCACCAATAATCTAAAGGTTTATAATATAACCCTTAGGGTTAGTTTGCTCTCCCCCTTAGTCAAATATATGAATTATAAGAGATGTAGGGGGCGCTAAACTTGGGCCTAAGAGTTGTTAAGTACAATAGTTGAGAAAATAAGTAGTATTTTGAAGAGGTTGTTTTAAGTATATTTCAATTATTCTTAACATCTCACCCATTCTATGTGTCTCAGAATTTGTTCACCTTATATGTTTTGTGAGATGATTTTAAATTGATTAAAGATAGTCAACCTTGGGTTAGATTTAGATTTAACCTTTAGATCGTTAAGTAACTTTTCGAGAAACTGGCTTCCAGGTAGTGGCGAGGCACAGGGGCCTTCTTTGATTGGAACAATGACCACTTCCTTAGACAAAGCCAAATTCAAGAAAATATCACTTAAGTCACTTAGGGTTACTTCCTGGTCTAACTAGTTTAGGATACGGTGAGGTAGCTTCAGCTAGTTCCACTCGGTCAAGTGCATCAAGCTAGATACGCCATATGTAGCTCGAATACACGAGACTTTGTTTCCCTAACGTACTATCATCTCGCCGCATCCTGATACTATGTTGTCAAGAGTTGACAACTATTTTTCCTATCTAGCCATTCTAAAAATTAAAGTAAAATATTCAATGGTTTTCCTAAGTAATCAGGTATACTATTTTAGTGTTAGCTCCCCCTGGACCATTGAACCAATATGGTCTATTCAAATAATGAACTTGATCCTGAGGAATCCAATACATATTAGTCCTTATATGTGAGTTCAATAAAACCTTTGGGACCCATGCTTGGACTCTTTGATGACTACGATTTATGATAGACATATAAGATCTATTCGTAGTCTTTGACCTAAATCCGAGTCCGGCTTTGTTGTACACGACTCTTTGGGTTCCAAGTAGTCGATTAAGGTTCTTAGATCCCAACGTGAACCTTTCTAACCTAGCCTCAAGCTCTTGAACTCGGCCTTTCAAGAGAGAATTCTCCTCCTCAAGTTTTTCAATTTGGGTTGAGTTTTCCTCTTGAACTTGACTAGTTGAAGAGGTTAGAGTAGCCTCTTGCTTGAGGCTTTCAACCTCCTCAAGTAACGACTCAACCCTAGACTCGGACTTAGTTAATTTCCTATTAAGCATTTTAATTGTATTGTAAAGTGTATGAATTAGTGAGGAAAACTCAACCCTAGACTCGGACTTGAGTTGCTTCTCGAAGTAGTCCTCGAGTTTGGAGTCGGTGTTGTAATTAGATTCGGATTCGGACTCTGACTCGGACTCTTCGGGTCTTGCCATGCATGTTATGCTGCCGCCTTCTTCGTTGTCCCAAGTTGCATGGAAAGCCTTCTTTTGATTTGATTTGAATTGTGCCCTCTTTTGGTTCTTTAGTAGCCTCCTTTCCCTCCGAACGATCTTTCACACTATGTTCGCTATTGCTTCCACCTCTTCGGATTCGGACTCTGATTCGTCTTCGGGTTCGAGTTCGTCTACTTGCCTAGTAGGTGGCTTCCTTCTTTGTCCTGCAAGTAGAGCAATACCTCTCTCAGCCCGGACCACGTTAGTTTGCTCGTGAAGTTCAAACTCGGAAAATAATTCGTCTAACCTAAGCTTCGAAAAGTCCTTAGAGACCTTGTAGACATCGACCATGAATGCCCACAAGGTAGTCCTAGGGAAAGTATTTAAAGCATACCTTATAAGGTCCTGGTTCTCCATGGCTTGCCCGATCGAGTGAAGACCGTTGACGGTGTCTTGGATCCGCGCATGTAATTGGGTGACGGTCTCGTGATCCTACATCTTTAGATTGTATAGTTTATTTAAAAGTAAATCTCTTTTACATACCTTAGCATCGGGCATCCCTTCGTGTAGATCAATCAATTTGTTCCAGAGGTCTTTGGCGCTAATGAATGGTCTGATGCAGTTGGGTTCCTCCTTGGACAAGCCGCATTGCAATATTTGAGTTGCTCTTGCATCGGCTTCAATTTGCCTCTTGGTTGCGTTAGTCCACTTGTTGAAATCCAAGGGATCTCCTTGATTATTGGTGGGTAGAACAAAGCCGGTTTGGATTATTATCCAAGTCTCGACTTGTGTTTTCAAGAAACACTCCATCCGACCTTTTCAATAACGGAAATCATTTCCGTTAAAGAACGGAGGTCGGGTGGTGCTATACCCCTCAATGTGAGCCATTAAGTATCTTGCAAAACACGAATAAAAACCAAAGAGAATTCCAAGACTCGGTCTTGGATTAGTAGTGTGGGAAATAATAGGAAATAAACAGAAATAAATAAGAATAATAAAAAACTAACAAAAACTAGAAACTTACGACCTTTGATGTCCCCGAAAGGGTACTAAACGTTGGATTGTGGGACTGGAAACATCTTGTTACAAGGGTAAATCCTGGTAAGAAATGTAGATCTTTCTCAGAGCTTCGATTTGGTACGTAGATCGCTTTGTGAGTCCACATGTGCGAAAAGTTATGGCCATTTTACCATCGACTACTCCAAAATAGAATACTTGCAAACACACAACCAAAAGAAGTATACCAAGACTTCATCTTGGATTAGTAGTGCGGGAGGAATAAAAAACTAAGAAAAATATGAATCGAAAAATACAAAAAGAAAATCAAAACGTGCTAGATTGGTGGTTTCACCAAATCTTAGCGCCCCTGCTCTGATACCAATTGTTGGATCGAGAAGCGTCGCTAGAGGGAGGTGAATGGCGAGCATAAATCTTTTCGTTCGTTCGTTCGAAACACGAGTAAGCGCAGTGGAAAATAAAGAGACACATTTATTTTACTTGTTTCACAACCCAGCGGTTGCTACTCCAAGGCCCTATCGATCCTAGACCACGTACGGAGGGCAAAACACTATAACGTCTCCTCCTCGTTGGAGGTAGGAGACAACGATCACAAAACCGAAATTATGAGGATGAGGCAACAAGCCTACCTCACCTCGTTACGAATAAAAACAAAGAATACAATATCAAAATATATTACTTGATTCTGCTGTCGACGAAGAAGATCGAAACTTGTCGTCGCGTCGGCGTTATGACGGTGATGAAACGTTGGCGTTGTAGGAGCACTTGAGAATAAATTTGATGATATTTGGAGTTGGAATCCTCCCCTCCTTTTATAGATTTTGGCCTCTGAATATGTCTCCTCTTTATCCAGAAAAAATCACGAAGTTGTATAAATTTTATCGCGAAGTGGCCGCGTCAAACCTTATCCGTTTTGACCTAGCACGCTAAAGGCGATTTAAATCGCCATCGGTCGAGATGCCTCCCATCGACCGATCGCCAATGTCCAGAAGGATTGCCCGGCTGCCACTTCCCTGCAATAAGAGGTTAGTACGGAAAATGGTAAATATGACGGTTTCTAACCGTTCGATCTCGACCTAGACCTTCTACAGGAAGTCTTCGTCGAATCGCCGCCTACGGTCGTCCCCGTACAGAGGACACGACCTTACCATCTCTCACTCACACGAGCTTACCTCGATACTTACCTTGTAGCTCTCGCTTTCGGCCTTCCACTCGATTCCTTCGGCTCCCTCCGAAGTCACTCGAGTGTCGCCCAACCACCACGGCTTCCTCCGGGTGTCGCTAGCCTTCAGCTCCAGCTTTAGTACATTTCTGCACACTCGATTTAGCTCGTGAGATAACAATGTAAACTTAACTTTGTGTCTTTGCCATAATCAAAACATAGGTTCGATTATCTAGTGCCCCTGCACCAACATTTTATCCCTCATAATCTTTTTTTTCATTTCTTTTTCTCTCTCTCTTATTTCTCTTTTCTTTTCCTTTCTCTCTTTTATTTTTTGGCTTACTGGGATTTTGATTTTTTCGAATGGGCTTACACAATCCGAGCATCTCCAGTAACTAAATTGCTAGTCTTAGGGTCACCTGTGGATTCCAAAGTACTAGACTACTCAGATGAATCATAACTAGGTATGTACTAGACTCTCCCTTTCAGAATGTTCTACATGTGTAGGTGTAAAAATAGAAGCTAATCAGTGTAAGTCTAGAATATTCATTCAAAGCCAATAAAATAAAATACCATGAGGTAAATGAAGTTATACTACTCATGGAAATAACTCATGAAGAGAACTCTAAAAATACTACTGAGGCAGCTTTACAGATAACAAAAACTAAGTGTTGAAAGAAACTCAACAACCTATGCATGAACAAATGAATGCTAACAAAAATGAAACTATCAGGAAAGAAACTTCTGCTAGAAACAAAATAAAATTTGGGGTCCCCCCCCCCAGACTTAATTGAAGGTATACCTCTAGTATGGTGGACGAGGTGGAAAGTCCGAAAGCCTCAGCATCTCGGGATCCTGGGAGAACCTGTTGCTGAGCCACTGATGCCACATGTACATGTGGTCGATCTGAGAGCTAGTGGATGTAGCGCCTGCTCGGTGCTCCTCCTCCCTAGACCACTGTGCCTGCTGGGCATGCATGTGTTGCTGCATCTCCTAGCGGTAGGTGGCCTCATCCTGGTGATGGGCAGCCTCCTCCTGGAAGTAGATGCGGGCCTCATCATAGAACTCCTCAGCCGTCTGGAAGTGCTCCTGGAAGCCCTGAAACTCCGCCTACATGTAGGCACTCTACTCCTCCCATCGCTGCCTCTATGTCTGCTGTTCGCCGTATATATCGTCGAGGCATGATCGGAACTCCAAGAAATCATAAGTCGATGTACCTGCATCCTGCTCAAAAGTAGAAATAAATGATGGTACAGGTGCAGGCTCATGTCGACGTGGACTAGGTGGGCTCCTATGCATGCGTGGACTGGAGGGAGAGTGATGTAAAGGGGGAGAGATGGGTGCTACTGTGGATGGTCCTTCATATGGCGAGGACTCCACTATCAGGTCTAAGCGCCAGTTGGCACGCATGGTGATGGTGGTACGATCAGGGTCGAGGAGCCTGAGGACCATCAAGTTTTTCCTTACAAAGCATAAGGAGTGTCCCTCTCTTACAATCATCTTCATCGCCATATACACTCCTAGGTCAATCCTAGGGCTCCCCTCTATACTCTCTAATGCGGTGTAATCATACCCCATGCTATGGCAAATGTGGGTAAGTAGGCCCCCCACATTAATCTCTCCTCTTGCGGCTTTGCCCATCTTCACTAAGTGTCTGATGAAATGGGACCCTACATCGATGCTACTCCTTTCTTGTAGCATGTCCCAGAGGCAAAGTAGCTCGATAGCTCTCACTACACCGTCACTCTTCCCACGACCAAATATAGTTCTTGCCATGATTCGGTGGAGGTATCGAAAAATGGGGTTTTGGAGGTGTGATGCTTTGGCCCTTGAAGGGTCGTAAGCATGCTCTCCCATCAATTCAGTCCAAAAGATTCGAGAGTTGAACCCAATAGGGGTTCTTTTCTCCCCCCCCCCCCACTTGGCAAGCCAAAACATGAGTTCCATTGGTGTAATGTCCATTCATGCTCAATATTAAATATTCTAAAAGTAATCCTACCTTCTTCGCTCTCTCTACCCGTTAAAATTTCCGCTTCTAAGGAACTCAAAAATTCTAAAACTATCCTAGGGTAGGTTGGGTGTTTTATTCCCATTATCTCTTCCCACCCCATTTTTGCAAATAGGGCTTGAATGTCACCCAACAACCCTAAGGACTCTAGCAAGTCTTCATCAAGATATCTAGTTGCAATGATTTTACGAGTAGAAAGCATGTTATATCTATCCCTATGTTCATTGTTGCGAAAAAGAAGGGTTGGAAGAGTGTTACCTTCCTCTAGAGCTTGAGGGGCATCGGTTCTCCTTGCTCGCCGCTCCGAAACACCGGATCGAGATAACACTTGCTTGGTCCTCCTCATCCTTGCTTCTTTTGGCTTCTTTGAAGGTTGGAAAAGCTTCTAGGTGATGGGGATGAAGGATCCACACGGCTAGGGTAAGAAAAATCAAAACACACGGCGCAAATGGGGTGAAAATGCACGATGTGCCCTTTTTAACCTCGCGCGACACGGCCATGTGAAAACACACTGTCAGGCCGTGTGCACCTCGGGTTGGTTGGGCACGGCCGTGGGGAAACACACAGTCAGGCCGTGTGTCCCCTTTTTCTCTCCTTTTATGCACAACGGTCCGAATTTTCTCACACGCTTCGTCATGTAAGCTAAAAATTGATTTATTTTTACCTAGCAAAGTTCTTTTCTGATCCTAATGCTAAATGAAATGGAAATCAAAGTTCAAATTAACCTAAATGCATGCAATACAATCAAAGGAAAACCTAAAAACTAAACTTGGGTTGCCTCCCAAGAAGCGCTTTGTTTAAGGTCGGTTAGCTCGACCAAACTCCATTATCAACTTGGCTCTGGAGGTTTAGTGAACCTCCATTCATCCATCTCAGAATCGACATCTAGAGGGCTCAGCTTCATTCTGCTGAAAGTGAAGCCATCTAGGTAAGAAGCTCTACACTCTGATAGGTTGAAGAGGATGATATCCCCATCTACCTCTAAGGAGATCTGGTGTGCCTTTACATCTATGCACGCCCCCGCAATTGCCAGAAAGGGCCTTCCCAAGATGATGGGATTCTGGGGATTTGGTCCTATGTCAAGTATAATGAAATCGAAATGTATCACGAAGTTCTCGACGACCACAGGTATGTGTGCTAGCAAGCCGATGGGTTCCTTGACTGAGTCATCCCCCATATGAATACCAAGATTCGCTGGTTAGAGCCCATTCAGTCCCATCTTCAGATAGTATGCATAAGGCATCACACTTATTGATGACCCCAAGTCGCACAGTGCTTCATCAAAGCTTTCCCCATAAATCGAGCAGGGGATAACAAATTCACCGGGGTCCTCAAGCTGTGGTGGAATCTTATCTTCAATTTCATCTTGGTCAGGTAGGGTGGAAATCATGGCTGCACACCCCTTGGCGAATCTGCTACTCTGTCCCACTCCCTCATTGTATACTCCTTCCTCCTTATCTTGACTCAGCTCGGGTAGTAATGGAGAATTATCCCTAGATTTCGACACGGTTTGGGCTATTTGGGTCACTTGTGTCTCCAACATCCTTGTGTGACTTGCAAGACCGTCAATAGTGTCCTTCAAGTCTGTGAGTGACTCCTTTATTTTCTGATGTTGGTGACGAAACTCTTCATTGGTCTTTGTTTGGGTAGCAATGAAGTCTTCCATCATCAATTCTAACCTAGACTTCTGTTGTTGTTGCTGCCCATTGCCCTACTGCTGCCCATACTCTCCTGATGGTTAGAAGCTCCCCGAGTTATTCTTATAGGAAAAATTCAGGAGATTCCTCCATCCAGGATTGTAGGTACTAGAGTCTGGGTTGTTGGGCCTTTGATTATAGTCCCCAACCGCATCACAATGCTCGATCTTCACTTCTAAGCTACTCTTCCCTCCACAATAGTCCTCTCGATACAATGCTGCTCCTTCTCCAAAGTCAATGGCCGCACATGCAGATGTAGGATTTAAAGAGTCAAACTATCTACTAAGCGCGTCCATCCTTACTGCTAGGTGGTCCACAGAGTTGACAGTATATCGTCCCGCTGTAGGAGCTGGTTGACCACGTTCGGAAGCCCATTGATGGTGGTTCTGGTCCACCTCTTCTATTTGTTGGGATGTATACTGAAAAGTCTATCTTTTGTATGAACATCTTTATTTTTGAAATAAGAATCTCATGATCGTTGTTTGCATATTTATGGTTATGCATATTGTCTGTTACATTACATTGTAGAAAACACGGTGTTAGGTGTCACACGGAAGATCATGTTATTAGTTCCTTATAGAGTATAAGTAGAGGCTCACAACCGAGATGGTTTTGGACAAACCATTGGTATGGTTGTAGCGTGATTTGGTATTGGTTTGTCTTGACCATAGAATTACACTAGTACACTTTGTGTGTATTGAGCAGGACCGACTTAGAGGTGATTCAATTCATTACTGACTACAAAATTGAATCGGACCTCGGATATTATGGTGTACATGCTCTTAATCCCGATATAATAACGAGCACATGTACTTAGTATTTATTTCTTTGATTTACCAATGGGCGAGATTTATAGATTAAATCGATATGCTCGGTAAGTTGGGAAATGATATTATTTACATGGTGTGTCGTTGATTATAGGAGGAAACCGTGTCATATATATTAGGATGATGATGTCCCCTTGAGGAGCTCATAAGGATCATCATGTAAATCATGCAGGTGGACTTGGTCCGGCATGATGATGAGGTTGAGTGGTACTACTCATGGAGTTAGATGTTGATTAATTAATTGTCAGTAAATTAATTAATTGACGGACATTCGAGATCTTAAACATGGGGAGATATTTGTACAATTAATATATAGAGCCCATATTTATTTATGGGGGTTGGTGAGGTAGATCAATGATAATCCTCTAGTGGAATGGATTATCATTAATGGATCGGACTTTATGTGGCCTAGATCTATTGGGTGGCCAAGATCCAACTCCTCCTCATGGTCCCTATTGTAGCCTTTTAAAACCCTCATGAAGCCTAGATCCGACGGTGGAAAATGAAACCCTAGATATGACGGTGGAAATTGAATCCCTAGATCCGATGGTGGAGATTGAAAGGAGGCTTAGCTCTATAAAAGGAGGGCTAGGGCTTGGGCAGTAAAAGCAATTGAAAGGATTAGGGTTTTGCTCTTTGGCTTGGGCGGCTAGTGTTTGGAGAGGCTTTGGGTGGCAACTAAAGCAAGGCTTTTCTCTTCTTTCTTTGGTTAGTCGGCGCCCATATCCCATCTTCCTTCTCTTCTTGGTCGGCGCCCATCTCCTTTCTTCCTCAAGATTTAGCCAGCAACAACTAGGGCAAGGCTTTGCTCGTCTTTCTTTGGTTGGCCGGTGCCCATCTTCCATCTCCCTCTCCTTGGTGGCTGGCAGCAACAACAAAGAGGAGAAAGAGGTTTGATCTTTCTCCAAAGGGATTGTGTCCGGAACTAGATAGGAGAAGAAGGGAGCTTATTATCTTCCTTTGTTCTGAGCGAACAAGGAAAGGAAGATACGTGATCTAGGAGGCTTCATCTCTTAGAGAATCGTTGCCCACACAACGTCCAAGAGGAGGATAGACATATAATAGAAGACCAAGAGGTACACAAGAGGTATAATTCTTGTTTTGGTTTCCTTTTATTTCTTTGTATTATGTATGTAATTTCATGTGGCTAATTTACTTGGACCCCGAAGATAAACTCAAAAACCGGCGATCCGTACATCATCTATTCTGCGGCTAGTCGAGGAAAAGAGTTATGTTGCTTGAACAACAAGTTTGTTCAAGAGACCACTCTAATCGAATAGCACGATGATGGATCGACTGCATGGGTAATCCGTCATTGTCTTGGATTAATTTTTTTAATCCGGGGACGAAGATGGGATCGCCATGCACAAGCGACCAAGTTGAAGTGGGAAGCGAAGTTTCTCCCTTCACTATTAGCTCCTCTGCTTCCTCGATAGTCTTGTTCATAAGTGCTCCTCCTGTAGCAGAATCAAGGGACATCTTCGTGGTGTACGTGATCCCATTGTAGAAGATGTGGATCACTAACCACCTTTCCAATCCATGATGGGGGCATTGGTAGAGTAGCCCCTTGTAGCAATCACAAGCTTCAAATAGGGACTCCCCTTCTTTCTGATAGAAGCTTGTAATTAGATGGTGCATGTGAGCAGTCTTGCTTGGTGGGAAATATTTGTTCAAAAACTGCTGCTCACATTGGTCCCATGTAGTAATACTTCCCGAAGGTAGGGAGTTAAGTCATGTCTTTGTTAGAATGTATACTGAAAGCCTAGCTCTTTTCTGTATGAAAATTTTATTTTGAAATAAGAATCACATGATCATTGTTTGCATTTTATATATTCATTATATATGTGTGCATATTGTCTAATATTCTACATTGTAGATAACATGGTGCTTGGTGTGGCACAGAAGATCATGTTATCAGTCTCTTGTAAAATATAAGTAGAGGCTCACAACCAAGATGGTTTTGGACAAACCATTGGCATGGTTGTAGTGTAGCTTGGTATTGTTTTATCTTGAACATAGAGTTACACTAGTACACTTAGGTGTATTGAGTAGGACCGACATAGAGGTGATTCAATTTAGTACTGACTACATAATTGAATCGGACCTCGGATATTATGTTGTACATGCTCTTAATCCCGATATAATAATGGGCACATGTACTTAGTATTTATTTCTTTAATTTACCAGTGGGTGAGATTTAGATGGATTAAATCAATATGCCCGGTAAGTTGGGAAATAATATTATTTACATGGTGTGCCGTTGATTATAGGAGGAAACCGTGTCCTATATATTAGGTTGATGATGTCCCCTTGAGGAGCTCATAAGGTTCATCATGTAAACCCAGCTGGTTGACTTAGTCAACATGATGATAAGATTGAGTGGTACTACTCAAGGAGTTAGATGTTAATTAATTGATGGTCAGTAAATCAATTAATTGACGGACATTCGATATCTTAAACACGAGGAGATTAATGTACAAATAATATATGGAGCCCATATTAATTTATGGGGGTTGGTGAGGTAGTTCAATGATGATCCTCTAGTGGAATGGAACATCATTGATGGATCAAGTATGTGTGGTTCCGATCCATCGGGTGGCCAAGACCCAACTCCTCCTTATGGTCCCTATCGTAGCCTAATATAATCCTTGTAAAGTCTAGATCCAAGAATGTAAAACAAAACCTAGAACCAACGATTAGGATTAAAATTCCTAAGATCCGATGGTTAGGATGAAACCCTAGAACCAACGGTTGGGATTAAATCCCTAAGATCCGATGGTTAGGATGAAACCCTAGAATCGACGGTTGAGATTAAATCCCTAGATCCGACGGTTGGGATAAAACCCTAGATCCGACAGTTGGGATGAAATCCTAGATCCGACGATTAGGATGAAATCCTAGATCCGACGGTTGAGATGAAACCCTAGATCCGACGGTTGGGATAAAACCCTAGATCTGACAGTGGAGGTTAAATCCCTAGATTCGACGGATGAGATTAAAGGAGGCTTAAGCCCTATTCTATAAATAGGTGCTTAGGGTTGGACAAGAAAAGATAAGGAGATTGGTTTTCGAATTAGGGTTAGGGTTTGGCTCATCTTCCATTGGCGGTTAGGGTTTGGCGGCTACAAGCTTGCGGCAAGCTAGGGTTTGGCAGTCATCCCTCTCTTCTCCTCCTTGGTTTTGGGCGGCACTCTTCCCTTTTCCTTGCTCCTTGGCGGTTCTCCATCCATTGGTGGCGGATGATCTTCCTCCAATCTCTCCAAGGTGGCGTGGTTTCCATTCATTTGGTGGCGGCGCATCATCCACTTGCTCCTTGGCGGCGGTTGCACCAAATTCCCTAATTTGGTGGTCGGTTCTAGATAGGAAAAGTATTTGTGATTGCTTCTCTTTGTTACTTAGCGGACAAGGTAGAGAAGAAAGTGATCAAGAAGGCTACAACTCGTGGAGGATCTTCGTCCACACGTCGTCCACGAGAAGGAAAGGACATACGATATAAGATCTTAAGGTATAAAGTTGATTTTAAATTTATTTACAGATATTAATATGATTTTTAATATTTTCATTATTCATTTTTATTAATCGATATAAATACTATAGTAATGGACCCCGAAGACAAACACAAAAACCGGCGATCCATCCGTCGTCTTTTCGCGGCTAACCAACTAGAAGAGTTGTGTTGCTTGAACAACTAGTTTGTTCAAGTGACCACTCAAGTTGTTATACGACGGCGGCGAATAGGTTGTGCCAAGGAAGCTCATCCCATCCGGATTAAGTCTTTCATTAGTGAAAATTTTAATCCAGGGGACATAGCCAATGAGCCTCGACATCCACCAATTGGTATCGAGCCACGGTTTTCGGTTTTGTGTGTTTTGGATTGGTTAATTTTTATGCATTTTCATATATTATATGTGCGGATAATAGTAGGATATGTAGTTTAACTCTTTGGTTGCGGGCATAAGATCCGACTATTATGGCCATGTGTGTATGTGAATGGATGTGTGTAAAAATTTATTATTTGAATCCTCGGGGTTGACAAGGCTAGATTAGTATTTAATTTTTGTAATTAAATCGGCATTGTTTAACCGCTCATTTTAGTTTACTTTCGATCTAGATTATTTGTACACTCCTTCGTGGAGTATAGGATCGATGGATGTAAATTAAAATGTTTTATCTCGGCTCGGAACTCTTTGGTGACTTGCCTTGCGGGAAAGATGGAGGCGGACGAGGTGGCGACACGACGGGATGCATATTGGAGGACAATGCCATAATAGTTGGAAAAATTCTGTTTTCATATATTGCTTATTTGTTTTATATGCATGTTGTGTATGTTTTAAAATTCTCATTTGCAATTTACTAAGTGGGAGAGGGATATTTTAATTAATTCTCATGGGCCTCCATTACAATTTGACGTGTGATGCAAACAAACTTGTGTTGGCTCGAGTGCCTTCCTCCTGGACGGGTTTGTTTATGGATCACTAGGTCAAATAATGGTTATAGGAAATTATCTAGGAGCATGTGTACTTCCATAGCGGTAAGGCACATAATCCAAATAATTCCCTTAGTATCGTAATGGTGCACACTTAGATGCAAATAAAAGTATCCTCCCATCGAGTCACGCTTATTTGTAGGGCCAAAGAGGAACCAACTATTAATTTTATTTGTCAAAAAGTAAGGTTGACAAGATAATAAAATTAATGGGTAAAACCTCCTCTTACAAATGTAGAATTTCAGATACGCCCACATAATCGTGGCATACGAAATTCTCGGTGTTTGAGGTGTTGGTTGATTTCAGAATTTTATTGTTTTTGAGGAATCAATAATATTTGAAATCTAATATTTTGATCATTGTGATTTTTAGGATTTTCAAATGGCTTTCAACCCACTTGCTGTGATTTTAAAAGAAAACAAACTTACTGGTCCAAACTACATTGATTGGAAAAGAAACCTCGATATTGTCCTAATCATGGAGGAGTACAAATTTGTACTCTTCGAGGTCTGTCCTCCTAAGCCCACCGATGACTCTGATGAAAAGGAGAAAGAACATTATAAGAAATGGGTTAAGGCAGATGAGATGGCGCGGTGTTACATTTTGGCATCTATGTCAAATGTGCTGCAACATCAGCATCAGGCCATAGCCACAGCTTATGACATGATGTTCAATCTCAAGGAACTTTTCGGACATCAGAGTAGGGCGGCTAGGCAGGAGGCAATGAGAAACTTGATGACGACCACCATGGTCGAGGGAACACCCGTTAGGGATCATGTTCTCAAGATGATGGCTCATCTTAATGAGATGGAAGTCCTCGGAGCTGAGATCGATGGGGAAACCCAGGTCGATATCATTCATCTCTGCCTAGGAGTTTTGAGCAGTTCCGCCTCAACTACAACATGAACAAGAGGTTGTATTCGTTGGCGGAGCTTCTGATAGAACTCCAGGCGGCAGAGGGGCTTTTTCGTCAGAGTTCTCAAGCCATGGTCGCTCAGAAGGTTTCTTCCTCTAAACCGAAAGGTAAGAAGAAGAAGAAGCAAGGTGGAGCGAAGAAAGTGGCAGGAGGACCTCAGGCAGGAGTGAAGAAGCCGAAAGGCAAGTGCTTCACTTGCAAGCAGACTGGACATTGGAAGGCGGACTGTCCTCGCTGAAAGAATAAAGGTATATCTTCTTGTTTAGTTGTTGAAACATGTTTAGCGGTGTTATCTACGACTGTGTGTAGATGAGCCACTGATCATGTCCGCAATACTGCAGGGATTCCAGGAAACCCGACGACTAGCTGAGGGAGAAATCACCGTCTTCATGGGCAATGCTTCAAAGGTGGCAGCTATTGCAGTGGGAGACGTTTATTTATCTTTTGATAGGAATAAATTTTTGGTGTTGAGAAATTGTCTTTATGTACCTACTTTTAGAAAGAATTTAATTTCATTTTCTAAATTGTTTTTGGATGGATATTCTGTTTCTTTTAATGACAAGGTGGTTATAAAAAGGAATAGGGAGATTATCTGTTCTGGTACATTGGTTGGCAATTTATATACTCTTGAACCAAAAACTCCCACGATGCATATAGAAGTAAATAACTCATCTTCTAAATCTAATAAGAGAAAAGAACCTTCGCAAATGAACCAAACATATCTTTGGCATCTAAGGCTTGGTCATATTAACCTAAGTAGAATTCAAAGGTTGATAGCTGATGGACCTTTGGGTTCATTAGTGGTGGAGGATCTCCCAACCTGCGAATCTTGCTTGGAAGGTAAAATGACCAAGAGGCCTTTCAAGGCCAAGGGGTATAGAGCCAAAGATGTGTTGGAAATGGTTCATTCTGATTTGTGCGGTCCTATGTCTATCCAGGCAAGAGGTGGCTTTGAATACTTCGTCTCTTTTATAGACGATTATTCAAGGTATGGATACATTTACTTGATGCGCCGCAAGTCTGAATGCTTTGACAAGTTCAAAGAATTCAAGGCTGATGTGGAGAACCGTCAAGGTAAAAGTATCAAGACATTACGATCTGATCGTGGTGGCGAGTACCTCTTGGGAGAGTTTAGGAGTTACTTATCAGAGGCTGGGATTCAATCCCAATTGTCTGCACCTGGCACACCCCAGCAGAATGGTGTAGCGGAGCGAAGGAATAGGACTCTTATGGAGATGGTCAGATCGATGATGAGTTATTCTGAGTTACCTGTTTCGTTCTGGGGGTATGCACTGGATACGACAATGTATACTCTGAACTTGGTTCCATCTAAATCAGTACCTTCTACCCCTATAGAATTGTGGACTGGGCGAAAGCCTAGTCTGAGACATATTCGGATATGGGGGAGTCCAGCACATGTGCTGAAGGCTGATGCTGGTAAGTTGGAACCTCGTACAGAAGTATGCATGTTTGTTGGCTACCCTAAGGGAACGAAAGGTGGTTTATTTTATAATCCTAGAGATCAGAGGGTGATCGTTAGCACGAACGCCAGATTTCTAGAGGAGGATTATGTAATGAACCACAAGCCCAAGAGTAGGATTGTTCTTGAGGAGTTGGCAGGGGAAGTTCCGACTTCAGTACCACCGGTATAAGAGGATACCCTACAAGTCACTGCACCGCATGTCACAGAGCATACACGGAGGCACCTGTCGTAGAGGGGAGGGTTGTTAGACAACCCGATAGATTCATATTTTTGGGAGAGTCTTCGGACTTAGTCCCTGGTGAACATGAACCTGATCCCTGGACATATGACGAGGCAATCCAAGATAGAGATGCGGTATCTTGGCAAAGAGCAATGAATTCAGAGATAGAATCTATGGATTCTAATCAGGTCTGGGAGCTAGTAGAGCCACCCGATGGTGTAAAAACCATTGGATGCAAGTGGATCTACAAGAGAAAGAGAGGAGTAGACGGGAAGGTTGAGACCTTCAAAGCTAGGCTTGTTGCGAAAGGGTATACTCAGAAAGAGGGTATCGACTATGAGGAGACCTTTTCGCCGGTAGCTATGCTTAAGTCTATCCGGATTCTCTTATCTATAGCTGCTCATATGGATTATGAGATATGGCAGATGGATGTCAAGACAGCTTTCCTTAACGGAAGTCTTGAGGAGAACATCTATATGCGGCAACCAGAGGGATTCATTGCTAAAGGCAAAGAGCATCTTGTATGTAAGCTTAATCGGTCCATTTATGGATTGAAGCAAGCTTCTAGATCTTGGAACATCCGCTTTGATGAGGTAATCCAGTCATATGGATTTATTCAAAGTCCTGATGAACCTTGTGTATACAAGAGATGTGACGGAAACGTAGTGGTGTTTCTTGTACTATACGTAGATGACATTTTGTTAGTTGGCAACAATATCAAAGTGTTATCAGACGTAAGGGTATGGTTGTTCAAACAGATTGACATGAAGGACTTGGGAGAAGTGGGACACATCCTTGGGATCAAAGTTATAAGGGATCGCAAGAAAAGAATGTTGTGCTTATCTCAAGCTTCATATATTGACACTATCCTTGCTCGTTTTAGCATGCAGAACTCCAAGAAAGGTTTTCTACCTTTTAGGCATGGAGTTCCTTTATCTAAAGAGATGTGTCCCAAAACATCAAAGGAGATAGAGGACATGAAGGCGGTTCCTTATGCTTCGGCAGTAGGAAGCCTTATGTATGCTATGCTATGTACGAGACCGGATATCTGCTTTGCCGTGGGCATGGTTAGTAGATATCAGAGTAATCCTGGACAGGGACATTGGACTGCGGTAAAGCATATATTGAAGTACCTGAGAAGGACTAGGGATTATATGCTGGTTTACCGGGCAGATCAATTAGTCCCTGTGGGTTACACGGATTCGGATTTCCAATCAGATAGGGACAAGAGTAAGTCTACCTCGAGGTTTGTGTTTACTTGTGGAGGTGGAGCCATAGTATGGAGGAGTGTCAAGCAGAAATGCGTGGCGGACTCTACCATGGAAGCTGAGTATGTGGCAGCCTCTGAGGCAGCCAAGGAAGCTGTATGGCTCAGGAACTTCTTGATGGACTTGGATGTGATTCCTGGTTTGCCCAGAACTATCACAATTTATTGTGATAATAGTGGTGCAGTTGCAAACTCGAAGGAACCACGAGCCCATAAGGCGAGTAAACACATAGAGCGCAAGTACCACCTCATACGAGAGATCGTAAAGCGAGGAGAAGTTGCTGTCGCCAAGATTGCATCAGAGGATAACCTGGCGGATCCATTCACTAAGGCCCTTCCAGCGAAAGCGTTTGATAGGCATGTGGAGGACATGGGGATCAGATGTATGGCAGAGTGATGACAGCATAGTCTTTTAGTATAAGTGGGAGATTGTTAGAATGTATACTGAAAGCCTAGCTCTTTTCTGTATGAACATTTTATTTTGAAATAAGAATCACATGATCATTGTTTGCATTTTATATATTCATTATATATGTGTGCATATTGTCTAATATTCTACATTGTAGATAACATGGTGCTTGGTGTGGCACAGAAGATCATGTTATCAGTCCCTTGTAAAATATAAGTAGAGGCTCACAACCAAGATGGTTTTGGACAAACCATTGGCATGGTTGTAGTGTAGCTTGGTATTGTTTTATCTTGAACATAGAGTTACACTAGTACACTTAGGTGTATTGAGTAGGACCGACATAGAGGTGATTCAATTTAGTACTGACTACATAATTGAATCGGACCTCGGATATTATGTTGTACATGCTCTTAATCCCGATATAATAATGGGCACATGTACTTAGTATTTATTTCTTTAATTTACCAAAGGGTGAGATTTAGATGGATTAAATCAATATGCCCGGTAAGTTGGGAAATAATATTATTTACATGGTGTGCCGTTGATTATAGGAGGAAACCATGTCCTATATATAGGTTGATGATGTCCCCTTGAGGAGCTCATAAGGTTCATCATGTAAACCCAGCTGGTTGACTTAGTCAACATGATGATAAGGTTGAGTGGTACTACTCGAGGAGTTAGATGTTAATTAATTAATGGTCAGTAAATCAATTAATTGACGGACATTCGATATCTTAAACACGGGGAGATTAATGTACAAATAATATATGGAGCCCATATTAATTTATGGGGGTTGGTGAGGTAGTTCAATGATGATCCTCTAGTGGAATGGAACATCATTGATGGATCAAGTATGTGTGGTTCCGATCCATCGGGTGGCCAAGACCCAACTCCTCCTTATGGTCCCTATCGTAGCCTAATATAATCCTTGTGAAGTCTAGATCCAAGAATGTAAAACAAAACCTAGAACCAACGGTTAGGATTAAATCCCTAAGATCCGATGGTTAGGATGAAACCCTAGAACCAACGGTTGGGATTAAATCCCTAAGATCCGATGGTTAGGATGAAACCCTAGAATCGACGGTTGAGATCAAATCCCTAGATCCGACGGTTGGGATAAAACCCTAGATCCGACGGTTGGGATGAAATCCTAGATCCGACGATTAGGATGAAATCCTAGATCCGACGGTTGAGATGAAACCCTAGATCCGACGGTTGGGATAAAACCCTAGATCCGACGGTGGAGGTTAAATCCCTAGATCCGACGGATGATATTAAAGGAGGCTTAAGCCCTATTCTATAAATAGGTGCTTAGGGTTGGGCGGCAAAGAAAAAGATAAGGAGATTGGTTTTCGAATTAGGGTTAGGGTTTGGCTCATCTTCCATTGGGCGGTTAGGGTTTGGGCGGCTACAAGCTTGGGCGGCAAGCTAGGGTTTGGCCGGTCATCCCTCTCTTCTCCTCCTTGGTTTTGGGCGGCACTCTTCCCTTTTCCTTGCTCCTTGGCTGGCGGTTCTCCATCCATTGGTGGCCGGCAATGATCTTCCTCCAATCTCTCCATGGTGGCTGGCGGTTTCCATTCATTTGGTGGCCGGCGCATCATCCACTTGCTCCTTGGCCGGCGGTTGCACCAAATTCCCTAATTTGGGGGTCGGTTCTAGATAGGAAAGGTATTTGTGATTGCTTCTCTTTGTTCGCAGTGGACAAGGTAGAGAAGAAAGTGATCAAGAAGGCTTCAACTCGTGGAGGATCTTCATCCACACGTCGTCCACGAGAAGGATAGGACATACGATAGAAGATCGTAAGGTATAAAGTTGATTTTAACTTTATTTACAGATCTGAATATGTTCTTTAATATTTTGATTATGCATGTGTATGAATGGATATATATTGTATAATCATGGACCCCGAAGACAAACACAAAAACCGGCGATCCATCCGTCGTCTTTTCCGTGGCTAACCAACTAGAAGAGTTGTGTTGCTTGAACAACTAGTTTGTTCAAGTGACCACTCAAGTTGTTAGCACGACAACGAATAGGTTGTGCCAAGGAAGCTCATCCCATCCGGATTAAGTCTTTCATTAGTGAAAATTTTAATCCGGGGACATGGGAGCCAATGAGCCTCCGAAGCGAGACATCCCAAGAGTCTTAGCCTTATCCCGCAATGAGAATGGTAATAGGCTCAGGTGGATCGCGTCTGTAGGGACTCCATTTATCTTCATCGTTGAACAGATTTCCAAGAATGTCTCTAGGTGCCAGTTCGGGTCTTCAGTCACAGCTCCCCTGAATTGACTCAGCTGGAAAATATGGATGAGTGTTGGTTTCAGTTCAAAGTTGTTTTCCGAAATGGATGGTCCAGCTATACTCGGCCTAAATCCTCTAGTGCTAGGAGCTGCATAATCCCGCAGAGGTCGGCTACCTATATTTACTTCGAATGCAGCTTGGTCCTCCATCCTCTTTTGTTCAGCTCTCCAACGATGATAGGTTCGTTCTATTTCTAAATCGATCAAAATCAGGCCTTCCGATCCTAAGCATCTAAGCATACGAAGAATCGAGCCACAAAAATTAGGAGTACTACCTAATACTATGAAACAGGAAATAAACAAATATAGCTAACAAAATCAAAGAGCCAATAAGGAAATAGAAAACTACAACTAAAATAAAATAAAAACTAAATCTAGATATGGAAAATCTAAAACTGAAGTAAAATAAATAAAAAGAAAATAAAGCAAGTAAGTAAATATAATCCTAAGTCGGATCCAATTATCCACTTCTCGATTCGATATTGAATCGATCAGTCCCCAGCAACGGCGCCAAAAACTTGATGCACACGAACGCAACTTCAAATCTCGCGACGAGACCGTCGAGGACTCGAAGCGCACACTCGTGCTCAATGCCCGCAAGTGCACGGATGTCGTCAAGTAATAAAAAGATTATCAATCCCACAGGGACTAAGATTCGAGTATCGATTTGTTCGGTGGGTGTAATTGTTCGGGACTAGACTCTAAAGGGTTGTGAATGTGAGGGTTATCGGTGGTCCTACTCAATACAGTGTCACACGGAGGAAGAGAGGAGGTTGCTGTGAGATCTTTTAAAGGGATTCTAGGACTTCGGTTTCGCTTGTGTGTCGTAAGACATGCTATCAACTGGGCGTTATCTAAATGTCTAACTATGATCTTGTGGAAGGGACATCATACACTCTCCTGATGAGTCGCCGCATCTATCAGGAGCTATCTCTGCCTTACAAGGATTGGATAGGTGGTACGAGAATGGCGAATCAATCCCTGCGACGAACTATTTCCAGTTCTATCACATCCTTCTACCCACGGTTACAGAAGATGAGGCAAACCCCTAGGTTCCTTATATAAATCCCCTAAATCTTAGATACGAGAGTTGTCACCCCTCGTATCGGCTAAGCACAATAGATAGAAAACCAAATACACATAGATATCGGTCTAAAAAAATGCCAATTGAAAATTCAAACTCAATAACAAAATTCAATTTGAAGCAGCATGTCATACGGACACAAGCTACTCCCTAATCCTAGAATCGAAGAAACTACTCCATAGATGGAAAGAAGAAACACAAGGCATGTTCATGTTCGAATACATAGTAGATAAAGTGCAAGAACAGAAATTTACAATGCCAATGTGGCCTTTTCTCTGGCGTTGAAGCGCAGAACTCGGATCTCCGACGGTGTTCTTCCTCCCCGTTGTGCATTCCCGAAGGTTTTTAGGGCTTCGGTGTGTAAGGATGTATACTGAAAATTCTATATTTTGTATGAACATCTTTATTTTGAAATAAGAATCACATGATCATTATTTGTATATTTTTATGGTTATGCATATTGTCTAATACTTTACATTGTAGATAACATGGTGTGTGGTGTCACACGGGAGATCATGTTATCGGCTCCTTGAAAAGTATAAGTAAAGGCTCACAACCGAGATGGCTTTGGACAAACCATCAGAATGGTTGTAATGTGATTTGGTATTGGTTTGTCTTGACCATAGAATCACACTAGTGCACTTTGTGTGTATTGAGCAGGACCGACTTAGAGGTGATTCGATTTATTGCTGACTACATAATTGAATCGGACCTCGGATATTATATTGTACATGCTCTTAATCCCGATATAATAACGGGCACATATAATTAATATTCATTTCTTTGATTTACCAATGGGCGAGATTTATAGATTAAATCGATAGGCTCGGTAAGTTGGGAAATGATATTATTTATATGGTGTGTCGTTGATTATAGGAGGAAACTGTGTCCTATATATTAGGATGATGATGTCCCCTTGAGGAGCTCATAAGGTTCATCATGTAAACCCTGTAGGTGGACTTGGTCCGACATTATGAAAAGGTTGAGTGGTACTACTCATGGAGTTAGATGTTGATTAATTAATGGTCAGTAAATTAATTAATCGACGGACATTCGAGATTTTAAATACGGGGAGAAAATATACAAATAATATATGGAGCCCATATTAACTTATGGGGGTTGGTGAGGTAGATCAATGATAATCCTTTAGTGGATTGGATTATCATTAATGGATCGGACTTTATGTGGGCATGATCCATGGGTGGCCAAGATCCAACTCCTCCTCATGGTCCCTATTGTATCCTATTAACACCTCATGAAGCTTAGATCCAATGGATAGAAACAAAACTCTAGATCCAAAGATAGAGATTAAATCTCTAAGATCCGACGGTTGAGATTAAATCTCTAGATCCGACGGTTGAGATTAAATCTCTAGAACCAATGGTGGAGATTAAAAGGAGGCTTATCCCTAACTCTATAAAAGGAGGACAAGGGGTTGGCATGGAGAATTAATCAAGAGGAGCTAGGGTTTTGGAGGTTGGCGGCAAGAGATAGGAGCTAGGGTTTGGGCTTGGGCGGCACCTAATAAGGAAAGATTTCCTTGCCTTCTTCTTCTTCCTCAAGCTGCTGGCACCCCTTGAGCTCCTTCCATCCCTTGGCCGGCATCCAAACTCCATCTTCTCCTTCTCCTTGGCTAGTGGAACAAAGGTTTAGCGTCCTCCCTTGAAGCTTTTGGCCGGCAACCCTTAATCTCTTCTTCCTTCTTGGCCGGCGGCAAAGCTCCATCCTTGGAGGTTGTTGGTTGGTTGAAAGAAGGAATAGAGCTTTGTTTCTATTTTTCCTCTTGCTCGAAATGAGGAAGGAAGGAAGATTGGTGATCTAGGAGCTTCAACTTTTGGTAGATCGTCGTCCACACGACGTCTGAAAGGAGGAAGGTCATACATTAGAAGATCGAGAGGTATATCTATCTCTATTCTCTTTTGTTACTTGCTTGTATTTGTTTTCTCAATTATGAGCATGATATATTCTGTTCGTGGCTAAATAATACTTGGATCCCGAACATAAATACAAAAGTCGGCAATCCGGACATCGTCTATTCCGTGGCTACTCGTAGAATAGAAGTTGGTCGCTTGAACAACAAGTTTGTTCAAGTGACCTCTCTAAAATAATAGCACGACGATGACTTGGTTGTTTGGGCAATCCCTTTTGTCTAGGATTAAATTTTTTTAATCCGGGGACATCGATGGGATCGCCATGAACAAGCAACCGAGGTGAAGTGGGAAGCGAAGTTTCCCCTCACGGACTCGATAAGCTAAACCCTTCAATTGGTATCAGAGCCAAGGTTTCCGGTTTTGTGTGTTTAAGGAATCGATTACTCTTATACATTTTTTCATATATTATATGTGTCAGATAATAGTAGGATATGTGTAGTTTAACTCTTTGCTGCATAAGATCCCACTATTATGGCATATGTGTGTATGTGATTGTATGTGTATATTTTGTTGAATCTGGTTGATTTAGGCTAGTATTTGATTTTTTGTAAATTAGATATACATTATTTAGCCACTCTTTTTATTTTAGTTTACTTTCGATCTAGATTTCATGTACACTCCCTCGTGGAGTATAGGATTGATGGATGTAAATTAAAATAGGTTTTAGTCTCGACTCGGATCTCCGGATGGCTCGTACATGGCGTAGGAGGAGCGGACGAGATGGCGATGCGACGGGAGACATATTGAAGACAAAAGCCATAATAGTTGGAAAATTTTTATTTTTCATATTTATTGCTTATTGTTTGATATGCATGTCGTAGGCTAGAAAATTCCTCAATTTTAAATTACTAAGTGGGAGAGGGAAATTTTTTAAAAAAAAAAAATTCTCACGGCCTCCATTACGATTTCACAAGTGATGCAAATAAACTTGCACGTCGGCTCTGAGTGCCTTCCTCCCCATCGGATGAGTTTGTTTGCGGATCACAAGGTCAAATATGGTTATAGGGAATTATCAAGGAGCGTGTGTACTTCCCCATCAGAAGGCACATAACCCGAGATAATTACCTTGGTACCGAGTAATGGTGAACACTTAGATACAAATATAAGTATCCTCCCCATCGAAGTCACTGCTTTTATTTATAGGGCCAAAGAGGAACCAACTATTAATTTTACTTGTCAAAAAGTTTGGTTGACAAGATAGTAAAATTAATGGGTAAAACCTCCTCTTACAAATGTAGAATTCGTATACGTCCACACTATCGTGGCATACGATATTCTTGGTGTTTCGAGGTATTGGTTGATTTTAAAATTTTATTGTTTGAGGAATCAATAATTTTTTGAAATCAAATGTTTTGATTTATGTGATTCTTAGATTTTCTTTCAAAATGACTTTCAACCCACTTGCTGTGATACTGAAAGAGAACAAACTTACTGGACCCAACTATGTTGATTGGAAGAGGAATCTAGACATTGTCTTGACTGCTGAGGAATACAAATATGGACTCCTCGAAGAATGCCCTCCTAAGCCTGCAAAAGATTCTGGGGAAAAGGAGAGAGAGAGTTATAATAAGTGGGTAAAGGCCGATGAGATGGCGATGTGTTACATTTTAGAATCTATGACAAATATACTGCAACATCAGCATCAAGTCATGCCCACAGTTTATGACATGATGCTCAATCTCAAAGAGCTTTTTGGACACTAGAATCGGGCTACGAGGCAAGAAGCCATGAGAAACTTGATGACGACCACCATCATCGAGGAACACAGTGAGGATCATGTTCTCAAGATGATGGCTTATTTGAATGAGTTGGAAATCCTCGGAGCTGAGATCGATGGGGAAACCCAGGTCGATATCATTCTCCAGTCTCTACCTAGGAGTTTTTAGCAGTTTCGCCTGAACTACAACATGAACAAGAGGTTGTATTCATTGTCGGAACATCAGACAGAACTCCAGGCGGCAAAGGGGTTATTTTGTCAGAGTGCTCAGGCACATGCCATGGTGACCCAAAAGGTTTCTACTTCTAAGCCGAAAGGCAAGAAGAAGAAGAAACAAACTGGGGGAAAGGTGGTGGGAGGTACTCAGGGAGGAGTGAAGAAGCCGAAAGGCAAGTGCTTCACTTGTAAGTGGACACTGGAAGAAGGACTGCTAACCGAGAACAAAGGTATATCTTTTGGTCTAGTCGTTGAAACATATTTAGCGGTGTTATCTACAGGCACTGGTGTGTAGATAGAAGTCCGATCATGTCGCAATACTTTGGGGTTCGAAAACAGACAGTGGTGAGGAGATTTACGTGTACTTGGGCGATGCCACGAAGGTGGCGGCTGTTGCAGTGGGAGACGTTCATTTATCTTTTGAGAAAAATAAACTTTTGGTTCTTAAGAATTACCTTTATGTACTTTTATTTAGAAAGAATTTAATTTCGATTTCTAAATTGTTTATGGATGGATATTCTATTTCTTTTAATGACAGAGTTGTTATAAGAAGGAATAGGGACATTATCTGTTCGGGTACATTGATAGGAAATTTATACACACTTGAACCAAGAGCTCCCACGATGCATATTGAAATTAATAACTCATCTTCTAATTCCAATAAGAGAAAAGAACCTTCGAAGATGAACCAGACATATATTTGTCATCTTAGGCTTCATCATATTAACCTAAGTTGAATTCAAAGGTTGATAGCTGATGGACCTTTGGGTTCATTAGTGGTGGAGGATTTCCCAACCTGTGAATCTTGCTTGGAGGGTAAAATGACCAAGAGGCCTTTTAAGGCCAAGGGGTATAGAGCCAAAGATGTGTTAGAATTGGTTCATTCAGATTTGTGTGGTCCTATGTCTATCCAGGCTAGAGGTGGTTTCGAGTATTTCATCTCTTTTATAGAAGATTACTCGAGATATGGATACATTTACCTGATGTGCCGCAAGTCTGAATGTTTTGACAAGTTCAAAGAATTCATGGTTGATGTGGAGAAACGTCAAGGTAAAAGTATCAAGACACTACGATCTGATCGTGGTGGCGAGTACCTCTTGCGAGAGTTTAAGAATTACTTATCAGAGGCTGGGATTCAATCCCAATTGACTGCACCTGGCACACCCCAGCAGAATGGTGTAGCAGAATGAAGGAATAGGACTCTTATGGAGATGGTTAGATCGATGATGAGTTATTACGAGTTGCAGTTCGTTACGGGGATATGCTCTAGATACAACGGTGTACATTCTGAACTTGGTTCCATCTAAATCAGTGCCTTATACTCCCACAAAATTGTAGACTGGGCGAAAGCCTAGTCTAAGACATATTCGGATATGGGGGAGTCCAGCACATGTGCCGAAGGCAGATGTTGGCAAGTTGGAACCTCGTACAGAAGTACGCATGTTCGTTGGCTATCCTAGAGGAACGAAGGGTGGTTTGTTTTATAGTCCTAGAGATCAGAGGGTGATCGTTAGCACGAACGCCAGATTTCTAGAGGAAGACTATGTGATGAGCCACAATCCCAAGAGTAAAATAGTTCTGGAAGAATTAAAATGGGAAGTCACTTCTTTAATACCACCGGTACAAGAGGATATACCACATGTCACTGCACCATGTGTCACAGAACATACACAGGAGATACCTCGTCGTAGTGGGAGGGTTGTGAGACAACCTGATAGATTCATGTTCTTGGGAGAATCTTCTGATTTGGTCCCTGGCGAACATGAACCTGATCCCTGGACATATGACTAGGCAATCCAAGATAAAGATGCAGTATCTTGGCAAAGTGCAATGAATGCTGAGATTGAATCTATGGATTCAAATCAGGTCTGGGAGCTAGTAGAACCACCCGATGGTGTAAAAACCATTGGATGCAAGTGGATCTACAAGAGAAAGAGAGGAATAGATGGGAAGGTTGAGACCTTCAAAGTGAGGCTTGTTGCGAAGGGGTATACTCAGAAAGAGGGTATCGATTATGAGGAGACCTTTTACAGAAGCCATGCTTAAGTCTATCCAGATTCTCTTATGCATAGCGGCTCATATGGATTATGAGGTGTGGCGGATGAATGTCAAGACTTTCATTAATGGAAGTCTTGAGGAAAACATCTATATATGAAAACCAGAGGATTCATTGCTAAGGCAAAGAGCATCTTGTGTGTAAGCTTAATCGGTCCATTTATGGATTGAAGCAAGCTTCGAGGTCTTGGAACATCCGCTTTAATGAGGTAATCCAGTCTTATGGATTTATTCAAAGTCCGGATGAATCTTGTGTATACAAGAGATGTGACGGAAATGTATTGGTATTTCTTATACTATACGTAGATGACATTTTATTGATTGGCAACAATATCAAGGTGTTATCGGACATAAGGGTATGGTTGTCCAAACAGTTTGATATGAAGGACTTGGGAGAAGTGGGACACATCCTTGGGATCAAGGTTATAAGGGATCGCAAGAAAAGGATGTTGTGCTTATCCCAAGCTTCATACATAGACACGATTATGGAGCATTTTAGCATGCAGAACTCCAAGAAGGGTTTTCTACCTTTCAGGCATGGAGTTCCTTTATCTAAGGAGATATGTCCTAGAACATATGAGGAGATAGAGGAGATGAAGGTGGTTCCTTATGCTTCGGCAGTAGGAAGCCTCATGTATGCGATGTTATGTACGAGACCAGATATCTGTTTATCGTGGGCATGGTCGTGAATATCGAGTAATCGGAGACATGGACATTGGACTGTGGTAAAGCATATATTGAAGTACCTGAGAAGGACTAGGGATTATATGTTGGTTTACCAGACAGACCAATTACTCCCTATGGGTTACACGGATTCTGACTTCCAGTCAGACAGGGATAACAGTAAGTCTACCTCAGGTTTTATGTTTACTTTGGGAGGTGGAGCCATTGTATGGAGGAGTGTCAAGCAGAAATGCGTGGCGGACTCCACCATGGAAGCTGAGTATGTGGCAGCCTCTGAGGCGGCCAAAGAAGTTGTGTGGCTCAGGAACTTCCTGAAGGACTTGGATGTGATTCATGGTTTGCCCAGAACTATTACAATTTATTGTGATAATAGTGGTGCAGTTGCAAACTCGAAGGAACCACGAGCCCATAAGGCAAGTAAGCACATAGAGCGCAAGTACCACCTGATACGAGAAATCGTAAAGAGAGGAGAAGTTGTTATGGCCAAGATTGCATCGGAGGATAACCTGGCAGATCCTTTCACTAAGGCCCTTAGTGAGCTTTTGATAGGCATGTGGAGAGAATGGGGATCAGATGTATGGCTGTTTGAGGACAGCATAGTCTTTTAGTATAAGTGGGAGATTGTAGGGATGTATACTGAAAAGTCTATCATTTGTATGAAAATCTTTATTTTGAAATAAGAATCACATGATCATTGTTTGCATATTTTTATGGTTATGAATATTGTCTAATACTTACATTGTAGATAACATGGTGTGTGGTGTCACCACGGAGATCATGTTATCGGCCCCTTGAAAAGTATAAGTAAAGGCTCACAACAGAGATGACTTTGGACAAACCATCGGAATGGTTGTAGTGTGATTTGGTATTGGTTTGTCTTGACCATAGAATCACACTAGTGCACTTTGTGTGTATTGAGCAGGACGACCAGATTTATTCTTGACTACATAATCGAATCGGACCTCGGATATTATAGTACATGCTCTTAATCGATATAATAACGGGCACATATACTTAGTATTCATCTTTGATTTACCAATGGCGAGATTTATAGATTAAATCGATAGGCTCGTAAGTTGGGAGATGATATTATTTATATGGTGTGCCATTGATTATAGGAGAAAACCGTGTCCTATATATTAGGATGATGATGTCCCCTTGAGGAGCTCATAAGGTTCATGTAAACCCTGCTGGACTTGGTCGGCATGATGAAAAGGTTGAGTGGTACTACTCATGGAGTTAGATGTTGATTAATTAATGGTCGATAAATTAATGTCGACGGACATTCGAGATCTTAAACACGGGGAGAAAATGTACAAATATATATGGAGCCCATATTAACTTATGGGGTTGGTGAGGTAGATCAATGATAATCCTTTAGTGGATTGGATTATCATTAATGGATCGGACTTTATGTGGGCTTGATCCATGGGTGGCCAAGATCAACTCCTCCTCATGGTCCCTAATGTAGCCTATTAACACCTCATGAAGCTTAGATCCAATGGATAGAAACAAAACTCTAGATCCAAGGTAGAGATTAAATCTCTAAGATCAAACGGTTGAGATTAAATCTCTAGATCCGCGGTTGAGATTAAATCCCTAGAACCAATGGTGGAGATTAAAGGAGGCTTATCCTAACTCTATAAAAGGAGGACAAGGGTTGGCGTGGAGAATTCAAGAGAGCTAGGGTTTTGGAGGTTAGAGAAGATAGGAGGGTTTGGGCTTGGCGCACCTAATAAGGAAAGATTTCCTTCTTCTTCTTCTTCCTCAAGTGTAGCGCGGTCCTTCCAGCCCTTGGCGTAAACTCCTCTTCTCCTTCTCCTTGGTGGTGGAACAAAGGTTTAGGGTCCTCCCTTGGTGTTTGGCGGCAACCCTTAATCTCTTCTTCCTTCTTGGCGCGGCAAAGATCCTTGGAGGTTGTTGGTTGGTTGAAAGAAGGAAAGAGCTTGTTTCTATTCTTCCTCTTGCTTTGGAAGCAAGGAAGGAAGATTTAGATCTAGGAGCTTGACTTTTGGTAGATCTCGCCCATACGTCAGAAAGGAGGAAGGTCATACATTAGAAGATCGAGAGGTATATCTATTCTCTATTCTCTTTTGTTACTTGCTTGTATTTGTTTTCAATTATGAGCATGATATATTCTGTTTGTGGCTAAATAATACTTGGATCGAACATAAATACAAAAGCGATCTGGACATCGTCTATTCATGGCTACTCGTAGAATAGAGGTTGGTCGCTTGAACAACAAGTTTGTTCAAGTGACCTCTCTAAGCGAATAACGATGATGACTTGGTTGTTTGGGCAATCCTTTTTGTCTAGGATTAAAATTTTTAATCGGGGACATCGATGGGATCGCCATGAACAAGCAGGTGAAGTGGAGCGAAGTTTCCCCTCACGGACTCGATAAGCTAAACCCTTCTCGGTGTGTCGTCCCAACCATCTTGCCTTCTAGTGTTTGGAGCTCTATATAGACATCACATCGGATATTGCAAATCCGAAAAAACCCAGTATCAATCTCTGGGCGACAGGTATGTGTTAGGGCTCGTGTGTTGTCGTGGGGTGTGATTTCCTATGGACACTTGTGAGACACACCTAGTCGTGTTCATAGTCTAGGAGCCCTATGCTCAGTCCTTTTCGATCTTATCCTCATACAAAATTACAAGTAAAAGGAACAGGAAAATAGAAAATGCATGCAAAACAAAGTCATGCATGAAACTAACATAAAATGTAATGATATGTGGCGAAAACTACTCACGAAACCCTATATGTTTTGCTATCAATAGCCATAATAGTTGGATGCCTTAGCAAAAGTTAGCCTACACATCCTACTATTATGAAAATATATGATAAATGCATGAAAGTAACCAAATCCAAAACATCGAAAAATCTCGATATGACTTAAAGGAATTGCTTCCCGGTCGCTTGTGCATGGCGATCTATCCTCCCAGTTTTTTATCAACTAAAATATCAACAGACGGATACAAGAAATTGATCCATCATCGTGCTATTTGATTGGTATCCTTGAACAAACTAGTTGTTCACCTTATCTTTTCCTCGATTGAGCGAATAGATGATGGTGATCATTATTTTTGTGTTTATCATCGATCCATGTTAATCAATAACATACAAATACAAAGAACTAGAATCAAAACTAAACAAGATTATCCTCTTGTTTACCTCTTGATCTTATTGTATTCTATCCACCTCTTATGTGTGGCGAAGATCTTCCAAAATTGAATCTAGATCGCGTCTTCCCTTCTTTGTTCTCAAACAAGGGAAGAACAAAGCTCCCTTCTTCTATCACCAAACCACCAACCACCCAACTTGGTGTCCACCCTAGGAGAGGAGATGTCGGCCAAGACAAGGAAGAGGAACTCACCTTTGTTGCCTCACCCTAGCGAGGAGATTCTTCACAAAGGTTTAGAGATGGCGTCAAAGAGTTGAGAGAAGGGTGCGTCGCCAAAGGTTGAAGAAGGAATCAAAACTAACCTTCTGCTTGAGAAGAAATAGCCTCGATGCTTACCCAAGCCTCTGACAAACCCAAGCCTAGCATAACCAATTGTATATTTCAAGCCTCTCCACCACCTTATATAGATCTAGGTTCATGAGGTATTTATAGTAGGCTGTAGGAACCATGTGAGGAGTTAGATCTTGGCCACCCAATGATAACCATAAAATCCATTGATGATCCATTCACAGAGGATTATCATTGATCTACCTCATGAAAAATTAAATATGGATTACATATTATTTATACAAATATCTTTGTTTAGATATCGAATGTCCATTAATTAATTAAATTACGACAATTTAATTGGTGATCTAACTAATAGTGGTACCTATCCTTATCTTAATGTTGACCAAGTCCACTGCGAGTTTACATGATAAACTTTGATCCTCAAAGACATCATCATCTAGTTTATAGGAAAGTTTCTCTTATAATCAGCGCACACCATGTAAATAATATTATTTAATTCATCTATCGATTTAACACATAAATCTACCATTGATATCGAAAATAAATACTAAATTGTGCTATTATATCGAGAGTCCTACATCAATATCGGTCGATTATTTTAATTGAATCACCTCTGGTCATGCTGATAAAGTGTCTTAGTGTAACAGGTTGATAAACCAATACCAAATTACATTATAACCATGATGGCTTATCCAAAACCATCTTGGTTGTGAGCCTCTACTTATACTCTATAAACGATAACATGATCTTAATGCGACACCACACTATGTTATCTACAATGTAAATGTCGGACAATATCTAAATATAAAATGCACAATGATCTTGTGATTCTTATTTCAAAATGAAGATGTTTATATAAAGAGCTAGGCTTTTGATATATCCCAACAACTAGTGATTAAGTATAGACCATTGGGTGGCTATCAAGACAATCCTTAGGTACTTGAGAAGGACTAAGTTATTCTTGTATATGTATGAGATGATATGTAGTAACCTATAAATGCTTCCAAGCAGATAAGGATTCCAAATCTCGATGCGGATACATATTCATCTTGAATGGAGGTGCTGTGAGTTGGAAGAGTTTCAAACAAGATGTCGTTGTTGATTCTACTACGGAGGCAGAGTACATTGCAGCTTCTGAAGCAGCAAAGGAGGTAGTTTGGATTAAGAAGTTCATTACTGAACTTGGAGTAGTTCCGAGCATTGTTAAAGCATTACTGGTTTACTGTGACAACAATGGCGCCATTGCACAGGCGAAGGAACCACGGTCTCATCAGCGATCCAAACACGTACTACGTTGTTACCATCTGATCAAAGAGATCATTGGTAGAAGAGATGTACAAATAGAGAAAGTTTCCACAGATAGAAATCTAGTAGATCCCTTGACAAAGCCTCTTCCCCAAGAAAGGTTCGAGAGGCATATAGAGGCCTATGGTATTAGATATCAAGGCGATTGGTTGTAGGCCAACTGGGAGTTTGATGTAATTGAGAGGTGTCCTAAGGCAATCACCTTAGAAGTTATTAATAAAATTCACTATTTGAGTATATATTATCTATGTATTTGATTGGATCTTAAACTCATACTGAAGTCCATAATACGATGCATAGCATGAAAGGAATTGTGATTGGATCACAATTAGTGGGTATCTCATCATGTGTAAATATGAAAGTATTGAAACTATCCCTAGTCAATGAATTGATGAGATTGGACATTATCAATTCTATGAGACTAATGCATGTTATGCTCCTTGATTTATCCAAGCATTCAGTACTCACTAAATGGAAACATAGGGATGTTAAGAGTGACCATGTGGATGCTAGTTATGGTAACTAATTCATTGGATTTGCGTGCTATGAGACTTCATATGGTTCTATATGTTGTTGAAGATCTCATTGCGGCTTGAGTGCAAGCTTCCTTAGACTTGAGGTATTCAAGTCGCCTTGATCATGGAGCCTTATACTTTGACTTCTTCGTAGCCATCTATATAGTAGGTGTAACTCTGGGATGATTCGGTATAAGACAAAGTGATCGAAGGTGTTTGAATAGCCTATAGAGGATTCACCACACCTGATAAATGAGATGTATACCCTAGGTCTCTTGTCAGGATTATTACTCGGAAGTCTCTGGCCAGAGCAAGAATGTTAAGAAGATGGTCTTCTTTGGAATATGTAGGAGTAACTTGAATCCACAGGACAAGGAAATTAACTTGGACTAGGTGTGACGTAGTCAGTCTAGTGGAGACGAACACAGAGACCATGTTCTGAACCAAGTGGGTATAAGATGAGTGAAATGTTGGGATGTATGCTGAAAGTCTAGCCTTTGTATGAACATCTTCATTTTGAAATAAGAATCACATAATCATTGTTTGCATTTTATATTTATGCATATTGTCTGATACTTTACATTGTAGATAACATGGTGTGTGGTGTTGCACAGAAGATCATGTTATCAGTTCCTTGTAGAGTATAAGTAGAGGCTCACAACCAAGATGGTTTTGGATAAACCATTTGCATGGTTGTAGTGTAATTTGGTATTGGTTAATCTTGACCATAGAAGTACACTAGTACACTTTGTGTGTATTGAGTTGGACCGACTTAGAGGTGATTCAATTTATACTGACTATATAATTGAATCGGACCTCAGATATTATGGTGTACATGCTCTTAATCCCGATATAATAATGGGCACATGTACTTAGTATTTATTTCTTTGATTTACCAATGGACGAGATTTATGTGTTAAATCGATAGGCCTGGTAAGTTGGGAAATAATATTATTTACATGGTGTGTCGTTGATTATAGGAGGAAACCGTGTCCTATATATTAAGATGATGATGTCCCCTTGAGGAGCTCATAAAGTTCATCATGTAAATCTTGCAGGTAGACTTGGTCCAACATGATGATAAGGATGAGTGGTACTACTCATGGAATTAGATATTAATTAATTGAATTGTCAGTAATTTAATTAATTAATGGACATTCGATATCTTAAACACGGGGGAGATATTTTGTACAAATAATATGTGGAGCCCATATTTAAGGGTTGGTGGGGTAGATCAATGATGATCCTCTAGTGGAATGGATCATCATTAATGGATCGGGTTTTATGTGGTTCGGATCCATTGGGTGGCCAAGATCCAACTCCTCCTCATGGTCCCTATTGTAGCCTATTATAAATACCTCATGAAGCCTAGATCTATATAAGGGGTTGGAAAGGCTTGGGCAGAAATGACAATAAGTTGTGCTAGGGTTTGGAGTTGACATTGAAGAGGCTTGGGCGGCAAGCATTGGTTGCTAGGGTTTGCTTCTCCTAGGGTTGGCAGCAACAAGGTTAGAGGCTAAGGTTTTGTTCTTCTCCTCCCTCACTTGGCCGGTGCCTCCTTCCCTCAAGCTTTGGCCGGCGCTTCTTCATCTTCTTCCTAGGGTCGGCGGCAACAAGAGGGATCTCTTGGCCGGCGCTTCCTTTCCTCCCCTTAGGGTCGGCGGTCACCAACTTTTGTGGTTAGTGGTCGGCGCAAGCAAGGAGGAGAAGGGGGCTTTTGTTCTTCCCTTGTTCGGAGCGAGCAAGGAAGGGAATACACACGATCTAGGAGGCTTCGATTCTTGGAAGATCGTTGCCCACATGACGTCCAAGAAGAGGATAGGAATACAATAGAAGATCAAGAGGTAAAACAAGAGGTATAATCTTATTTAATTTTGATTTTACTTCTTTTGTATTTTGTATGTTATTGATTAACATGGACCCCGATGATAAACACAAAAACCGGCGATCCGTTCATCATCTATTCCGTGGCTAATCGAGGAAAAGAGTTAGGTCGCTTGAACAAGTTTGTTCAAGAGACTACTCAAATTGAATAGCACGATGATGGATCAGTTACTAGGGTAATCCATCTCCGTCTAGATTAGTTTTAGTTAATAAAATTTTAATCCGAGGACGCGAGATAGGATCATCATGCACAAGCGACTGATGTGGCGAAGTGGGAAACACATTGTTTCACGTTCAAGTGGTATCCGAGCTACGGTTTTCGATTTTGTGTGTTTGGATTCAGTTACTTTCATGTATTTATCATATATTGTATATGCCAGATAATAGTAGGATGTGCATAGGCTAACTTTTTGCTTACAGGCATAAGATCTAACTATTATGACTATGTGGATGTATGTGATTGTGTATGTGTGATTGTAACTAATTATTTGAATCCTCACGATTGACGAGGCTAATTAGTATTTAATTTTTGTAATTAAATACGGCATTGTTTAGCAGCTCATTTTAGTTTACTTTTGATCTAGTTATGTTGTGCACTCCTTCGTGGAGTATAGGATCGATGGATGTAAATTAAAATAGTTTATCTCGGCTCGGATCCTTTTGTGGCTTGCACATGGTAAAGGGAGGAGCGGACGAGGTGGTGAGATGACGGAAAACATATTGGAAAACAAAAGTCATAATAGTTGAAAAGTTTTTTTCATATTTATTGCTTATTGTTTGATATATGCGTTAATGTGAAAAATCCTCAATTTTAAATTACTAAGTGGGAGAGGATATTTTTTAAATTCAGTGGCCTCCATTACAATTTGACATGTGATGCGAACAAACTTGCGTGTTGGCTCTGAGTGCCTTCCTCCATATCGGATGAGTTTGTTTTGCCGATCACTAGGTCAAATATGGTTATAGGAAGTTATTTAGGAGCGTGTGTACTTCTCCATCGGAAGGCATATAATCTGAGATAATTACCTTAGTATCGGGTAATGGTAAACACTTAGATGTAAATAAAAGTATCCTCTCCATCGGAGTCACTACTTTTATTTGTAGGGCCGAAAAGGAACCAAATATTGATTTTATTTGTCAAAAAGTAAGGTTGATAGGATAATAAAATTAATGGGTAAAACCTCCTCTTACAAATGTAGAATTCGTATACGTCCACACTATTGTGGCATACGATATTCTCGGTGTTTTGAGGTGTTGGTTGATTTTAAAATTTTATTGTTTGAGGAATCAATAAATTTTGAAATCTAATGTTTTGATCACTATGATTCTTAGGTTATTTCAAAATTGCTTTCAACCCACTTACTGTGATTCTGAAAGAAAACAAACTTACTCGACCTAACTATGTTGATTGGAAATGGAATTTTGATATTGTCTTGACTGCTGAGGAGTACAAATATGTACTCTTCGAAGAGTGTCCTCCTAAGCCTATGGATGATTCTGGTGAAAAGGAGAAAGAGAGTTATAGGAAGTGGATCAAGGATGATGAGATGGCGCGGTGTTACATTTTGGCTTCTATGTCAAATGTATTGCAACATTAGCATCAAGCCGTGAATATTGTTTATGACATGATGCTCAATCTCAAGAAACTTTTCGGACACCAGAATCGGGCTGCTAGGCAGGAAGCTTGATGTAAGCGAAACATATAGGGTTTTAGGAGTAGTTTTCTCTCACATCTCACTACATTTTAAGTTAGTTTCATGCATATGTTACTCTATTTTGCACGCATTTCCTATTTTCTGATTCGGAGGTCTGCTCTTTGTACTTTTGTATGCATGTTAGCATTTAGGGTGAAAAAGGCGCACTTTCGGAGCAAAAGAAGGACATTTTGCAAATAAACGCAGAGTGGGACACGGCCAGGGCATGTGGCTACACATGGTCGTGTCCAATGGGCGAGATCAGCCACCCCAAGGTCACATACGGCCTGGCCGTGTAGAAACACACAGTCGTGTGGCGGCCGCTAGATTTGTGCGACTAGGGCTTTTTTTGGATTTTCCAGCAGTCCAAGGTGGTGTCTATATAAGGATGGCTCCACCCAAACCCTAGGGGGAGGCACGACGGCTAGGACGGCACACCGAAACCCTAAAAAGCTTCGGGAACTCACAACAGGGAGGAGGAATGTCGCCAGAGGTCCACGCCTTGGACTTCAACGCCGGAGAGAAAACCACGAAAGCATTGTAATCCCTTATTCCTACATTTTAATTCTGATGTATTCGAACATGTACATGCTTTGTGATTCCTCCTTCATATACATGGAGTAGTTTTTTCGATTCTAGGATTAGGGAGTAGCTTGTGTGCACATTACAATGTTGGTCCACGTTAAATTCTGTCTTTGAGTTTAATTTGGCAATTGGTAGTTGTTTTTACTATATCTATGCGTGTTTGGTTTTCTACCTACTGTGCTTAGGCGATACAAGGGGTGACAACTCTCGTATCTAAGATTTAGGGGATTTTATACAAGGAACCTAGGGGTAAACCTGATCTCCTGTAACCGTGGGTAGAAGGATGCGATGGAACCGGACATGGTTCATCGTAGGGATTGATTCGGCATCCTCGTACCATCTATCCCACTTTTTTAGGCGGAGATAGCTCCCGGTATATGCGGTGGCTCATCGGGAGAGTGTATGATGCCCCTTCCAAAAAACCATAGCTAAATGTCTAAACAACGCCAATTGACAGCATTGTTTTGTGACACACAAGCGAAACTGAAGTCCTAGAATCACCTTTGAAGACCTCGGCACGCTCCCTTCCTCCTCTGTGTGACACCGTATAGAGTATAGTCCACCGACATGTTGGAGATTCCGGGGCCTTGCGCAGTGGAATAAGTGAATAAAAACAATTTATATTACATCCCAGATATCCCCTAGGGGCCAGGAAAACTTGTTTTGGAATAATCACATGAAAACACACAAGGAGAAAGAGAAGTTATACCTTCGGGATTCTTTTGAATCCGTCGAAACCACAAGAAAGACCAATGGGCCTTGCCTCTATCAGTATCCACGCCGGGATCACCTGAGACAACTCCTATAGCAGCAAGTTTTCATCTCCGATTGGTGCTAGCCAACCGGTGGAGACAAGGGAAGAGGAGAGAGAAGAGAGCGACGACAGCTACCAAGGGAAAACCTAAAAACCAAAACCTTAGCCAAAGATTATCAAGGGATATATTTATATATCTCTTGATTAGGTTATCTTAGGAGGCTTAAACGGAATATATCTTACCATAATTATCCCATAATTAAGGTAAGAACAACCTAGGAATTTCTATAAAGAGAAATCTCCAAAATCGGCGGAGACGCGACACGGCCGTATGGATTCACACGGCATGGTCGTGTGGATTCACATGGTCGTGTGTTTTCACATGGCCTGGCCATGTCGATTCACATGGCCATGTAAAAACACAAGGCCTGGCCGTGTGTCTCTCTGGGGCAGCCCAGACTTTGCCAATTTGCGGTCAAAGCCAAGCATGACCCGTGCCAAGTTAGGCACGGCCATGTGAGGCTTTGTATGGTCCGTTTGACTTCGTTTAAGTGCGATATGGTTGTGCTAAGTCCAACAAAGTCATAGGAGGTTCCATAGCCTCCGTTTCGCACCCCCTTGGTCTGGTCCAACCAAACATATCCTCTCTCAATGAGAATCTCATTCTCAGACTTGTTTTACATCTCGAGATGACCCATAGTGCGTGTGACCCAATAGGTTCCCGGTTATGTTGGTCATTCATAATTAACCCTTTAATTATGAATAGATCATGAGTGTCACCTAGCAATACATCATGACCCCCAATTAACCGAAAAAACTAAATCGACTTCAGAATATTTTCTGAACTCTTCAACAGCTACAGTTGTTCGTGCCTTGTTCCTTTCACTCATCCTATACCCACTTATTGTTTTTCAATTATATGCATGTTGTATGCTTTGTTTTATGGCTAAATTAACTTGGACCCCGAATACGAACACAAAAGCCGACGATCCGTACATCGTCTATTCCGTGGCTATTTGTAGAATAGAGGTTGGTGGCTTGAACAATAAGTTTGTTCAAGTAACTACCCTAATCGAAGAGCACGACGATGAAACGGTAGCTTGGGTAATCCCTCTTGCCAAGGATAATTTTTTTTATCCAGGGACGTAGAAGGGATCGCCATGAACAAGCGACCGAGTTGAAGTGGAAAGCGAAGTTTCCTACCTTCAAGTGGTATCAGAGCCACGGTTTTCGGTTTTGTGTGTTTAGGATTCGGTTACTTTTATGTACTTTTCATATATTATATGTGCCGGATAATAGTAGGATGTGCGTAGGTTAACTTTTTGGTTGTAGGCATAGGATCCAACTATTATGGCCATATGTGTGTATGTGATTGTATGTGTGTAATTATATATCTTGTTGAATCCTCGGGGTTGACGAGGCTAGTATTTAATTTTTGTAATTAGATACGACATTGTTTAGCCACTCCTTTTATTTTAGTTTACTTTTGATCTAGATTTCATGTACACTCTTTCGTGGAGTATAGGATCGATGGATGTAAATTAAAATAGTTTTTCTCGGCTCGGATCTCTAGATGGCTTATACATGGCGTAGGGAGACATATTGAAGACAAAAGCCATAATAGTTGGAAAATATTTATTTTTCATATTTATTGCTTATTGTTTGATATTCATGTCGTAGGCTAGAAAATTCCTCAATTTTAAATTACTAAGTGGGAGAGGGATATTTTTATAAATTTCCACGACCACCATTACGATTTGACATGTGATACAAACAAACTTGCGCGTCGGCTCTGAGTACCTTCCTCTCCATCGGATGAGTTTGTTTGCGGATCACAAGGTCGAATACGGTTATAGGAAATTATTAAGGAGCATGTGTACTTCCCCATCGGAAGGCACATAACCCGAGATAATTACCTTGGTACCGAGTAATGGTGAACACTTAGATACAAATATAAGTATCCTCCCCATCGGAGTCACTGCTTTTATTTGTAGGGCCGAAGAGGAACCAACTATTAATTTTACTTGTCAAAATGTTAGGTTGACAAGATAGTAAAATTAATGGGTAAAACCTCCTCTTACAAATGTAGAATTCGTATACGTCCACACTATCGTGGCATACGACATTCTCGGTGTTTTGAGGCGTTGGTTGATTTTAAAATTTTATTGTTTGAGGAATCAATAATTTTTTGAAATCTAATATTTTTGATCAATGTGATTCTTAGGTTTTCTTTCAAAATGACTTTCAACCCGCTTGCTGTGATACTAAAAGAAAATAAACTTACTGGACCCAACTATGTTGATTGGAAGAGGAATCTAGACATTGTCTTGACTGCTGAGGAATACAAATATGGACTCCTCGAAGAATGCCCTCCTAAGCCTGCAAAAGATTCTAGGGAAAAGGAGAGAGAGAGTTATAATAAGTGGGTAAAGGCCGATGAGATGGCGCTGTGTTACATTTTGGCATCTATGACAAATATACTGCAACATCGGCATCAAGTCATGCCCACAACTTATGACATGATGCTCAATCTCAAAGAGCTTTTTGAACACTAGAATCGGGCTGCGAGGCAAGAAGCCATGAGAAACTTGATGACGACCACCATCATCGAGTGAACACCCGTGAGGGATCATGTTCTCAAGATGATGGCTTATTTGAATGAGTTGGAAATCCTCGGAGCTGAGATCAATGGGGAAACCCAGGTCGATATCATTCTCCAGTCTCTACCTAGTAGTTTTGAGTAGTTTCGCCTGAACTACAACAAGAGGTTGTATTCATTGGCGGAGCTTCTGACAGAACTCTAGGCGGCAGAGGGGCTATTTTGTCAGAGTGCTCAGGCGCAAGCCATGGTTACCCAAAAGGTTTCTACTTCTAAGACAAAAGGCAAGAAGAAGAAGAAACAAGTTGGGGCAAAGGAGGTGGGAGGAACTCAGGGAGGAGTGAAGAAGTCGAAAGGCAAGTTCTTCACTTGGACAACATCGGAAGAAGGATCGCCCAACCGCAAGCAGAACAAAGGTATATCTTTTGGTCTAGTCGTTGAAACATGTTTAGCGGTGTTATCTACCGGCACCTGGTGTGTAGATACGGGAGCCACTGATCATGTCTGCAATACTTTGCAGGGGTTCCAGGAAACTAGACGACTGGATGAGGGAGAGATTACTGTATACTTGGGCGATGCAACGAAGGTGGCGGTTATTGCAGTGGGAGATGTTTATTTATCTTTTGAGAAAAATAAAGTTTTGGTTCTTAAGAATTGCCTTTATGTACCTTTATTTAGAAAGAATTTAATTTCAGTTTCTAAATTATTTATGGATGGATATTCTATTGACAGAGTTGTTATAAAAAGGAATAGGGAGATTATCTGTTCGGGTGCATTGATAGGAAATTTATATACACTTGAACCAAAATCTTCCACGATGCAAATAGAAGTTAATAATTCATCTTCTAATTCCAATAAGAGAAAAGAACCTTCGAAGATGAACCAAACATATCTTTGGCATTTAAGACTTGGTCATATTAACCTAAGCAGAATTCAAAGGTTGATAGCTGATGGACCTCTGGGTTCATTAGTGGTGGAAGATTTTCCAACCTGCGAATCTTGCTTGAAGGGAAAAATGACCAAGAGACCTTTTAAGGCTAAGGGGTATAGAGCCAAAGATGTGTTGGAGTTGGTTCATTCTGATTTGTGTGGTCCTATGTTTATCCAGGCAAGAGGTGGTTTTGAATATTTCGTCTCCTTTATAGACGATTATTCGAGATATGGATACATTTACTTGATGTGCTGTAAGTCTGAATGCTTTGACAAATTCAAAGAATTCAAGGATGATGTGGAGAAATGTCAAGGTAAAAGTATCAAGACACTACGATCTGATCGTGGTGGTGATTACCTCTTGGAAGAGTTTAGGAATTACTTATCAGAGGCTGAGATTCAATCCCAATTGTCTGCACCTAGCACACCCCAGCAGAATGGTGTAGCAGAGCGAAGGAATAGGACTCTTATGGAGATGGTTAGATCGATGATGAGTTATTCTGAGTTGCCAGATTCATTCTGGGGATATTCTCTAGATACGACAGTGTATATTCTGAACTTGGTACCATCTAAATTAGTGCCTTATACTCCCACAGAATTGTGGACTGGGTGAAAGCCTAGTCTAAGACATATTCAGATTTGGGGGAGTCCAACACATGTGCTGAAGGCAGATGCTGGTAAGTTGGAACCTCATACAGAAGTACGCATGTTCGTTGGCTATCCTAGAGGAACGAAAGGAGGTTTGTTTTATAGTCCTAGAGATCAGAGGGTGATCGTTAGCACGAACACTAGATTTCTAGAGAAAGACTATGTGATGAACCATAGGCCCATGAGTAAGATTGTTCTAGAGGAATTAAAAGGGGAAGTCACTTCTTCAGTACCACCGGTACAAGAGGATATACCACCAGTCACTTCACCGCGTGTCACAGAGGATACATAGGTGATACCTCGTCGTAGTGGGAGGGTTGTGAGACAGCTTGATAGATTCATGTTCTTGGGAGAATCTTCTGATTTGGTCCCTGGCGAACTTGAACCTAATCCCTAGGCATATGACGAGGCAATCCAAGATAAAGATGCAGTATCTTGGCAAAGTGCAATGAATACTGAGATTGAATCTATGGATTCAAATCAGGTTTGGGAGCTAGTAGAACCACCCAAAGGTGTAAAAGCCATTAGATGCAAGTGGATCTACAAAAGAAAGAGAGGATCAGACGAGAAGGTAGAGACCTTCAAAGCAAGGCTTGTTGCAAAAGGGTATACTCAGAAAGAGGGTATCGATAATGAGGAGACCTTTTCGCCGGTAACCATGATTAAGTCTATCCGGATTCTCTTATGCATTGCTGCTCATATGGATTATGAGGTATGGTAGATGGATGTCAAGACAACTTTCCTTAATGGAAGTCTTGAGGAAAACATCTATATGAAGCAACCAGAGGGATTCATTGCAAAGGGCAAAGAGCATCTTGTGTGTAAGCTTAATCGGTCCATTTATGGATTGAAGCAAGCTTCGAGGTCTTGGAACATCCAATTTGATGAGGTAATCCAGTCTTATGGATTCATTCAAAGTCCGGATGAGTCTTGTGTATACAAGAGATGTGACGGAAATGTAGTGGTATTTCTTATACTATACGTAGATGACATTTTGCTAATTGGCAACAATATCAAGGTGTTATCGGACGTAAGGGTATGGTTGTCCAAAAAGTTTGATATGAACGACTTGGGAGAAGTGAGACACATCCTTGGGATCAAGGTTATAAGGGATCGCAGGAAAAGGATGTTGTGCTTATCTCAAGCTTCATACATAGACACCATTATAGATCGTTTTAGCATGCAGAACTCCAAGAAAGGTTTTCTACCTTTCATGCATGGAGTTCCTTTATCTAAGGAGATGTGTCCTAGAACATCTGAGGAGATAGAAAAGATGAAGGCGGTTTCTTATGCTTCAGTTGTAGGAAGCCTCATGTATGCGATGCTATGTACGAGACCAGATATCTACTTTGTCGTGGCCATGGTCGCCAGACATCGTAGTAATCCAGATGTGACATTGGATCATGAAAGCATATATTGAAGTACCCGAGAAGGACTAGGATTATATCACTAATTACTCCCTGTGGGTTACACGGATTCCGACTTCCAATCAGACAGAGATAACAGTAAGTCTACCTCAAGTTTTGTGTTTACTTTGGGAGGTGGAGCCATTGTATGGAGGAGTGTTAAGAAGAAATGCGTGGCGGACTCCACCATGGAAGCTGAGTATGTGGCAGCCTCTGAGGCGGCCAAAGAAGCTGTATGGCTCAGGAACTATTTGATGGACTTGGATGTGATTCCTGGTTTGCCTAGAACTATCACATTTTATTGTGATAATAGTGGTGCAGTTGCAAACTCGAAGGAACCACGAGCCCATAAGGCAAGTAAACACATAGAGCGCAAGTACCACCTGATACAAGAAATCGTAAAGAGAGGAGAAGTTGCTGTGGCCAAGATTGCATCGGAGGATAACCTAGCAGATCCTTTCACTAAGGCCCTTCCAGCGAGAGCTTTTGATAGGCATGTGGAGGGAATGGGAATACGATGTATGGCAGTTTAAGGATAGCATAGTCTTTTAGTATAAGTGGGAGAATGTTGGGATGTATACTGAAAAGTCTATCTTTTGTATGAACATTTTATTTTGAAATAAGAATCACATTATCATTGTTTGCATATTTATAGTTATGCATATTGTATGATACATTACATTGTAGATAACATGGTGTGTAGTGTCACATAGGAGATCATGTTATCGGTTCATTGTAAAGTATAAGTAAAGGCTCACAACCGAGATGGTTATGGACAAACCATTGGAATGGTTGTAGTGTGATTTGGTATTGGTTTGTCTTGACCATAGAATCACACTAGTACACTTTGTGTGTATTGAGCAGGACCGACTTAGAGGTGATTCAATTTATTACTAACTACATAATCGAACCGGACCTCAAATATTATATTATACATGCTCTTAATCCCGATATAATAACGGGCACATATACTTAGTATTCATTTCTTTGATTTACCAATGAGCGAGATTTATAGAGTAAATCGATAGGCTCGGTAAGTTGGGAAATGGTATTATTTATATGGTGTGCCATTGATTATAGGAGGAAACTGTGTTTTATATATTAGGATGATGATGTCCCCTTGAGGAGCTCATAAGGTTCATCATGTAATCCCTGCAGGTGGACTTGGTCTGGCATGATGATAAGGTTGAGTTGTACTACTCATGGAGTTAGATGTTGATTAATTAATTGTCAGTAAATTAATTAATCGGTGGACATTCGAGATCTTAAACACAGGGAGAAAAATGTATAAATAATATATGTATCCCATATTAATTTATGGGGGTTGGTGAGGTAGATCAATGATAATTTTCTAGTGGAATGGATTATCATTAATGGATCGGACTTTATGTGGGCTTGATCCATTGGGTGGCCAAGATCCAACTCCTCATCATGGTCCCTATTATAGCCTATTAAAACCTCATGAAACCTAGATCCAATGGTTGAAAACAAAACTCTAGATCCGACGATTGAGATTAAATCTCTAGATCCGACGGTCGAGATTAAATCCTTAGAACCAACGGTTGAGATTAAAAGGAGACTTATGCCTAACTCAATAAAAGGGGTCTTAAGGCTTGGGCATGGGATTAAGAGAGAGAGGTTAGGGTTTTGTTTCTTAAGGCTTGGGTGGCAAGAAACAAATGGAGGCTAGGGTTTTTGGAGAAGAGCTTGGTCGGCCACAAATAAGGAAAGAGTTCTTCTTCCTTAAGAGTTGCCGATGCCCCTCCTTCTTCTCTTGACCTTGGCCGACGCTCAACCTTAATTCCCTCTTCTCCTTGGCTGGTGAAAAAAAGTCTAGGGTCTCTTCCCTTAGAGTTTTGGCCGATGTTCACTTCTCTTTGTTCTTCTTCTTGGCCGGCGGCAAGCACCAAGCTTGGAGCTTGGTGGTTGGTTGAAATAAGGAGAAGTGTTTTGTTTCTATACTTCCTTTTGTTCGGAGCGAGCAAGGAAGGAAGATTGGTGATCTAGGAGGCTTCGACTTTTGGAATATCGTCGCCCACACGACGTCCAAAAGGAGGAAGGACATACAATAGAAGATCAAGAGGTATAAATGTTGTTTTATGTTCTTTTGTGTTATGTCTATGATTGTTTTTCAATTATATGCATGTTGTATGCTTTGTTTTATGACTAAATTAACTTGGACCCCGAATACGAACACAAAAGTTGGCGATCCGTACATCGCCTATTCCGTAACTATTTGTAGAATAGAGGTTGGTGGTTTGAATAACAAGTTTGTTCAAGTAACTACTCTAATCGAATAACACGATGATGAAATGGTAGCTCGGGTAATCCCTCTTGTCAACGATAAATTTTTTTATCCGGGGACATAGAAGGGAACGCCATGAACAAGCGACCGAGTTGAAGTGGGAAGCGAAGTTTCCTACATTCACGATCATCATATCTGTCTGTGAATGTCGTCGCTGAAATTTAGTATTCACCTCCCGTTGCGTTCGAATGAAGTTCTCCAGCATATCCTCCACACTGGTGTTGGAGTGCGGTGGCTGCCCATTTTCTCCCTATTGTTGGAACCTCCCCAAGTTATTCTGATAGGAAAAACTTTGGTGGTTCGTCCATCTCGGATGAAAAATGCTAGAGTATGAGTTATTGGGCCTTAGGTCGTAGTCCCCCATTGCATCGCAGTGCTCGATCTGCTCTTTCGAGGTTCTCTGCTTTCCATAGTGGTCCTCTCGATACGTTGTTGCTCCCTCTCCAAAGTCAATGGCCGCGCATGCAGATGAAAGATTCAACAATTCGAACCGTCTACTAAGCACGTCCATCCTTGCTGCCAGATGGTCCATGGAGTCGATAAAGGTATCGCTCCGCCGCAGCGAGGTTGACCACGTTCGGAAGCCCATTGATGGTGGTTCTGGGCCACCTCTTCTATCAACTCCTCTGCTTCCTCTATGGTCTTATTCATCAGTGCTACTCCTGCAGCAGAATCCAGGGACATCTTCGTGGCGTACGCGATCCCATTGTAGAAGATATGGATCACCAGCCACCTCTCCAGTCCGTGGTGGGGGCATTGGTAGAGTAGCCCCTTGTAGCGATCCCAAGCTTCGAATAAGGACTCCCCCTCCTTCTGGCGGAAGCTCGTGATAAGATGGCGCATGTGAGCAGTCTTGCTTGGTGGGAAGTATTTGTTCAAAAACTGCTGCTCACATTGCTCCCATGTAGTGATTCTCCCCGAAGGTAAGGAGTGAAGCCATGCCTTAGCCTTATCCCGCAGTGAGGACGAGAATAGACTTAGGCGGATCGCGTCAGTAGGGACTCTGTTCATTTTCATTGTCGAACAGATTTCTAAAAATGCCTCAAGATGCCAGTTCAGGTCTTCAGTCATAGCTCCCTCGAATTAACTCTGTTGGACCATATATATAAGTGTCGGTTTCAGCTCAAAGTTATTTGCCGAAATAGATGGTCCAGCTATACTCGGCCTAAATCCTCTATCGCTAGGAGCTGCGTAGTCCCGCAGAGGTCGACTACCTATGTTCACTTCGGATGCGGCTTGATTCTCCATCCATACTCTGCTCTCCGGCGATGAAAGGTTCGTTCAATCTCTAAGTCGATCAGAATCAGGCCTTCCGATCCTAAGCGTCTAAGCATATGACGAACCGAGCCACAAAAATTAGGAGTGCTGCTAATCCTAAGAGGCAGAAAATAAAACAATCTAGCTAATAAAATCTAAGATGCAAAAAGGAAATAAAAACAACTACTGCTAGAATTAAAATTAAAAACTAAATCTAAATATGGAAAGTTTAGAACTAAAGTAAATAAGGCAAACTAAAAAAAGAAAAATAAAGAAAGTAAATAAATCTAATCCTAAGTCTGATCCAAATCTCCACTGTTTGGTTCGATATCGAATCGATCAGTCCCCGACAACGACGCCAAAAACTTGATGCATGCGATCGCGACCTCAAATCTCGCGATGGAGGCCATCGAGGACTCGAAGTGCACGCTCGCGCTCAATGCCCACAAGTACACGGATGCCATCAAGTAATAAAAGATTATCGATCCCACAGGGACTGGGATTCGAATATCAGTATGTTCAGTGGTTGAAATTTTTGGACGTAAACTTTAAGGGGTTTTGACATGTGAGGGTTGTTGTGATGTAATTGAGAGGTGTCCTAAGGCAATCACCTTAAAAGTTATTAATAAAATTCACTATTTGAGTATACATTATCTATGTATTTGTTTGGATCTTAAACTCATATACTGAAGTCAACAATACGGTGGATAGCATGAGAGAAATTGTGATTGTATCACAATTAGTGAGTATCTCATCATGTGTAAATATGCAAGTATTGAAACTATCCCTAGTCGATGAATTGATGAGATTGGACATCGTCAATTCTGTGAGACTAGCATATGTTATGTTCCTTGATTTATCCAAGCAATCGGTACTCATTGAATGGAAGCACAGGGATGCTGAGAGTGAACATGTGGATGCTAGTTATGGTAACTAGTTCATTGGAGTGACCTGCTATGAGACTTCATATGGTTCTATATGTCGTTGAAGATCTCATTGCGGCTTGAGTGCGAGCTTCCTTAGACTTGAGGTATTCAAGTCACCTTGATCATGGCACCTTGTACTTTGACTTCTTCGCAGCCATCTACATAGTAGGTGTAAATCCGAGATGATTGGGTATAAGACAAAGTGATCGAAGGTGTTTGAATAGCCAACAGAAAATTCACCACTCCTGATAAAGGAGATGTATACCCTAGGCCTCTTGTCAGGATTGTTACTCAGAAGTCTCTAGACAGAGTAAGCATGTTAAGAAGATGGTCTTCTTGGGAACATATAGGAGTAACTTGAATCCATAGGACAAGAAAATTAACTTGGGCTAGGTGTGACGTAGTCAGCCTAGTGGGGACGAACACAGAGACCATGTCTTAAACCAAGTGGGTATAGGATGAGTGAAAGGAACAAGGCAGGAACAACTGTAGCTGTTGAAGGGTTCAGAAAATATTCTGAAGTCGATTTAGACTTTTTGGTTAATTGGGGGTCATGATGTACTACTAGGTACCACTCATGATCTATTCATAATTAAAGGGTTAATTATGAATGACCAACATAACCGGGAACCTATTGGGTCACACGCACTACGGGTTATCTCGAGATGTAAAACAAGTCTGAGAAAGAGATTCTTATTGAGAGAGGATATGTCTGGTTGGACCAGACCAAGGGGGTGCGAAACGGAGGCTATGGAACCTCCTATGACTTTGTTGGACTTAGCACGGCCATATCCCACTTAAATGAAGTCAAACGGACCATACGAAGCCTCACATGGCCATGCCTAACTTGGCACGGGGCATGCCTGGCTCTGGACACAAATTGGCAAAGTATGGGCTGCCCCAGAGAGACACACGGCCAGGCCATGTGTTTTTACACGGCCAGGCCATGTGAAAACACATGGCCATGTGAATCCACACGGCCGTGTCGCGTCTCCGCCGATTTTGGAGATTTCTCTTTATAGAAATTCCTAAGTTGTTCTTACCTTAATTATGGGATAATTATGGTAAGATATGTTTCGTTTAAGCCTCCTAAGATGACCTAATCAAGAGATATATAAATATATCCCTTGATAATCTTTGGCTAAGGTTTTGGTTTTTAGGTTTTCCCTTGGTAGCTGTTGTCGCTCTCTTCTCTCTCCTCTTCCCTTGTCTCCACCGGTTGGCTAGAACCAATCGGAGACAAAGACTTGCTGCTCTAGGAGTTGTCTCAGGTGATCTTGGCGTGGATACTGATAGAGGCAAGGCCCGTTGGTCTTGCTTGTGGTTTCGACAGATTCAAAAAAATCCCAAAGGTATAACTTCTCTTTCTCCTTGAGTGTTTTCATGTGATTATGCCAAAACAAGTTTTCTTGGCCCCCAGGGGATATTTGGAATGTAATAAAAATTGTTTTTATTCTCTTATTCTGCTGCACAAGATCCCGGAATCTCCAACAAGTGGTATCAGAGTCACCTTGTTCTTTTGGCATAGATTGCATGTTGTAGGAGAAATTTTAAAGCATGTTTGATGTTTTAATATACCTGTGCCATGTTTATCTATATGATAGAGTAGAGTATGCCTGTTTTACATATAGTGTTGGAATGTATACTGAAAGCCTAGCTCTTTTTGTATGAACATTTTATTTTGAAATAAGAATCACATGATCATTGTTTGCATTTTATATATTCATTATATATGTGTGCATATTGTCTAATATTCTACATTGTAGATTACATGGTGCTTGGTATGGCACAGAAGATCATGTTATCAGTCCCTTGTAAAATATAAGTAGAGGCTCACAACCAAGATGGTTTTGGACAAACCATTGGCATGGTTGTAGTGTAGCTTGGTATTGTTTTATCTTGTACATAGAGTTACACTAGTACACTTAGGTGTATTGAGTAGGACCAACATAGAGGTGATTCAATTTAGTACTGACTACATAATTGAATCGGACCTCGGATATTATGTTGTACATGCTCTTAATCCCGATATAATAACGGGCACATGTACTTAGTATTTATTTCTTTAATTTACCAGTGGGTGAGATTTAGATGGATTAAATCAATAAGCCCGGTAAGTTGGGAAATAATATTATTTACATGGTGTGTCGTTGATTATAGGAGGAAACCGTGTCCTATATACTAGGTTGATGATGTCCCCTTGAGGAGCTCATAAGGTTCATCATGTAAACCCAGTTGGTTGACTTAGTCAACATGATGATAAGGTTGAGTGGTACTACTCGAGGAGTTAGATGTTAATTAATTGATAGTCAGTAAATCAATTAATTGACGGACATTCGATATCTTAAACACGGGGAGATTAATGTACAAATAATATATGGAGCCCATATTAATTTATGGGGGTTGGTGAGGTAGTTCAATGATGATCCTCTAGTGGAATGGAACATCATTGATGGATCAAGATTGTGTGGTTCCGATCCATCGGGTGGCCAAGACCCAACTCATCCTTATGGTCCCTATCGTAGCCTAATATAATCCTTGTGAAGTCTAGATCCAAGAATGTAAAACAAAACCTAGAACCAACGGTTGGATTAAATCCATAGATCCGATGGTTAGGATGAAATCCTAGATCCGACAGTTAGGATGAAATCCTAGATCCGACGGTTGGGATGAAATCCTAGATCCTACGGTTGGGATGAAATCCTAGATCCTATGGTTAGGATGAAATCCTAGATCCGACGGTTGGGATAAAATCCTAGATCCGACGGTGGAGATTAAATCTCTAGATCCGACGGTGGAGATTAAATCCCTAGATCCGACGGTGGAGATTAAATCCCTAGATCCGATGGTGGAGAATAGAGGAGGCTTAAGCCTAAATTTCTAGAATTAGGGTTTGGCTCATCCATGGGTTGGGCGGCAACAAATCTTAAAGGAGTTAGGGGTTGGGCGGCAAGAATATAGGAGTTAGTTCCTATAATTTTGGCTAACCAACTTTCTCCTAAATTCTATAAATAAGGGCTTAGGGTTGGGCGGCAAGTAGATAGATTTTGGAATAGGGATTAGGGTTTGGAAAGAGTTGGGCGGCTAGGGTTTGGAGCTAGGTTGGGCGGCAACCATCTTCATCCAACATTGTTGCCGGCGCCCAATTCATTCAAGCTTTCCTTGGCCAGCGCCCTTCATCTTAGCCACTCTCTTCTTCCTTTGCCGGCGGTTCTCCTCCCATTGGTGGCCGGCAAGATCATCTTCCTCCAATTCCCAAAGGTGGCCGGCGGCTCCTCTTGTTTTGGTGGCCGGCGCATCTTCATCCATTCCTTGGCCGGCGGTTGCATCAAACTTCCTAGCTTGGTGGCCGGTTCTAGATAGGAAAGGTATTTGTGGTTTTTCTCTTTGTTCGCAGCGGACAAGGTAGAGGAGAACTCGATCTAGAAGACTTCTACTCGTGGAGGATCTTCGTCCACACGTCGTCCACGAGAAGGATAGGACATACGGTAGAAGATCGTAAGGTATAAAGTTATTTTAACTTTATGTTCAGATCTGAGCATGTTCTTATATATAATGATTATGCATGTGTGTGTATGAATATATATTGTATAATCATGGACCCCGAAGACAAACACAAAAACCGGCGATCCATCCGTCGTCTCTTCCGCGGCTAATCAACTAGAAGAGTAGAGTTGCTTGAACAACTAGTTTGTTCGAGCGACCACTCGAGTTGTTAGCACGACGACGAAATGGTGTTGCTAAGGAAGCTCATCCCATCCGGATTAATCCTTTTATTAGTGAAAATTTTAATCCGGGGACATGGGAGCCAATGAGCCTCCGAAGCGACCATCCCTACATATAGGATATGTTTGTAACCTATAAAGAAATACCGAGGATGCGCTTGGAAACACCGAAGGTGTTGGCCGCATCGTTAGAGCCTAAGCATAGACTCACGTTCACATCGGGAAATTTATTTCCTAATGTGACCTTGGTTTTTCTATATTTAGGTTTATTTCCTTTTTAGATGAGACCCATAATAATATGAAATCCCTCATGCAAATATTAGGGCTAACACCTTCCATTAATATGGTTGAACCAGAGTTCTTTTTTATGTTTGGGTTGTTGGACTCCCTCCAAGCCTAGCATGACATCGAGCATGTTCAATTCATATGAGATTCGATGTTTATTTTAAATGGTAAGGACCAGAGGTTAATTTCAAGTTTGGGTTGTTGGACTCTCTCCAAGCCTGGCTTGTAAATTGGATGTGTTCAAATCATTTAAATTCAATCTCATGATTAATGGGCTAGCCCTAACTGAAAGCATTGATTTGTTGGACTCCTCCAAGGTCAATGTGACAGAGGTGCAATTAGGTGATATGCATTGAATGTATATATGAATATCCAATTAGTTGATAGCATAAAGTGATAGTTATATATTTGATATATAATGGGTACTGTTGATACCTAACATTATGACTATGAATATTTTGTTGGACTCTCTCCAAGGTTGTTCTTAGTCATAATGGATATCAACCCACTAAGAGATCACCTACCATCTCTCGAATTCAAAGTGATGGCTATTGAATTTGATAAAAATAGTGGGAGTTTCTTGTTAATGTAAATTGTTTACATTACTATAAATTCATCTCTCTTATACACCTCTTTTTGTATGTCTAGGTACTAATTAGAACAGCATGTCAACCTCATTAATTTACGTTCGATTTTGGACAACAACAAATTGACTGGGCCAAACTTCATGGACCATTTCAACTTGAGAATTGTTCTCAAGGATGAAAAGCTAGCTTATGTCCTTGAAGAGGATCTTCCCTAACCTCCTGTAGACAATGCATCTGGTGACCAAAAGTTGGCTTACTAGAAACATGTTGCTGACTCTGAGATGGCGAGCTGCATTATGCTAGCATTGATGTCTCCTGAGTTGCAGAAGCAACATGAGCATATGGATGCTAATACAATTGTCTTCCATCTTCGAGAGTTGTTCAATGAGCAGGCACGATCTGAAAGGTTCGAGGTCACCCAACTCCTCTTTCACTCGAAGATGCAGGAGGGTTCATCTGCAGTACAGTTTGCGCTAAAGATGAATAGCTATATTGAGCGATTGGGATCATTAGGGTTTTTCATGGACCATGAATTAAGTATTGACTTAATTCTTCACAATCTGACTAGTAGCTATTCACAATTTGTGATGAACTATCAGATGAATAAAATTGAGTCCACGATTCCTGAATTGATCAATATGCTCAAAATAGTGGAGTCATCTGTTGCGAATGAACAGAAGTCGGTGATGCTGGTTGACTACTCAAAGAAAGGTTCTAAGAGAAAGTCAAAAACAAAAACTAAAGGGAAGAAGAAGGTAAAGAAGGAAGAAATAACTTCCAAGCGCACCTGCCATCATTGTGGCAAGGATGAACATTAGAAGAGAAACTGCAAGCAGTATCTGGAGTCACTGAAGCAGAAGAAGGCATCTGATGCCTAATATACTTCAGGTATATTTGTTATTGAATGTCATACTGTTTCTTCTAGCACTTGGGTATTGGATACCGGGTGTGGCTCACATATATGTAATGACATACAGGGGCTGAGGAACAGAAGAAAATCGGTTAAGGGAGAAGCAGATCTAAGCGTTGGCAATGAAGCAAAGGTTGCTGCAGTAGCCAAGGGCACTTATATGTTGCGACTTCTTACAGGACTAGTCTTAGAGTTAGATGATTGTTTTTATATTCTTGCATTAATAAAGAACATTGTTTCTATTTCATGTTTGAATAAGAAAGGTTATCATTTGACGTTTAGTAATAATTGTTGTTACATTACGTTAAATGGTGTTCTTTATGCTATTGGGATATTAAATAATGGGATCTACATGTTAGATACATCCAACGAGATATTCAATATCGAATCAAATAGCAAACACACTAAGTTAGATAATCAATTAACCTCGCAATTATGGTATTGTCGTCTTGGCCATATAAGCAATGAACGCATATCCAAACTGCAGAGGCTTGGCATTTTGGAGCCTTATGAATCCAGTTCATTAGACACATGTGTTTCATGCTTAAAAGGAAAGATGACTAAACTACCTTTCAGAGGAAAGGGTGAACGAGCAGTTGAGGTATTGGGCCTTATACATACCGATGTATGCAGACCAATGTCAACTCATACCATAGGAGGTTATAGCTACTTCGTTACCTTTATCGATGATTATTCATGATATGGGTATTTGTATCTATTAAGATACAAGTCTGAAGTCTTTGAAATGTTTAAGATTTTAGAAAGGAAGTAGAGAAAAAACTTGGTAAAAGTATTAAAGTACTTCAATCAGATCGAGGTGGTGAATACTTAAGCCAAGAGTTTCAAGATTATCTAAGGGACAATGGCATCTTGTCCCAAAGGACTCCACCTTACATGCCACAACATAATGGTGTGGCTGAAAGGAGAAACCGAACCTTGTTGGACATGGTTAGGTCAATGATGCAGCATGCAAGTCTTCTAAAAACCTTTTGGAGTTATGCACTCGAGACCGCTGTTTACTTGTTAAATAGAGTCCCGACTAAGACAATCTCTACTACTCCATATGAGATGTGGAAAAGTAGAAAACCTCATTTATCTTATTTGAAGATATGGAGTTATCCTACTTATGTGAAGAGGACAGTATCAGACAAGCTGGAGGCTAAGTCTGATAAGTGTATATTTATTGGTTACCCTAAGGAAACGAGGGGTTACCAATTCTATCATTCCTTGGAACAAAAGGTGTTTGTTTCAAGGCATGTTGTATTCCTAGAGAAGGAGTTTCTCTTACAGGAAAATAGTGGGAGTGAGGTTGAACTAAGTGTAGTTCAAGAGGCTCCGATAGACACAGAAGAGGTGCCTAGTCAAGAACCACAGCTGATTACTCATTTGGATGAGGTAATAGCTGAACCTGATAATACACAACCTCCTCGTAGATCTAGTAGGACACATAGGATTCCTGAGAGATATGGATTTCTCATAAGTGAATCTAATGATGTGTTGCTCATAGATGATGAGGAACCTAATAATTACGAAGAGGCACTGAATAGTTCAGATAGGGATAGATGGCTAAGAGCCATGAAATCAGAAATGGATTCCATGTATGAAAACCAGGTTTGGAACTTGGTAGACCCACCCGAAGGCATAACACCTATAGGGTCCAAGTGGGGTTTCAAGAAGAAAATTGACATGGACGGTAATATTATTACCTATAAAGCTAGATTAGTGGCAAAAGGCTATCGTCAAAGGCAAGGTGTTGACTATGATGAAACCTTTTCACCAGTAGCTATGCTTAAATTCATTCGGATACTCCTAGCCATAGCGGTTCATTTTGATTATGAGATCTGGTAGATGGATGTGAAAATAACTTTCCTTAATGGAAACCTGTCTGAGGATGTATATATGATACAACTTGAGGGTTTCACATCCATTGACAAAAACAAAGTATGCAAGATTCAACGTTCCATTTATGGATTGAAGCAAGCATCCAGGAGTTAGAATATCTGTTTTGATGAGGCAATCAAACAGTTTGATTTCTCACAAAATCTTGAGGAGCCCTGTGTGTATAAAAAGGTTAGTGGGAGTGCGGTTGTGTTCCTAGTATTGTATGTCGATGACATATTAATTATAGGAAACGATATTCCTGTTTTGTAAATAATCAAGGTCTGGTTGTCCAAAATGTTCTCCATGAAAGACATGGGAGAAGCAACCTATATTTTGGGGATTAAGATCTATAGAGATAGATCGAATCGGTTGCTTGGTCTTTCACAGTCTACATACATAGACAAAGTGCTAAAATGGTTTAGCATGGAAGAATCCAAGATAACACAAAAGAATATAAAACAATATTTATACCTCTCGATCTTCTATTGTATGTCCTTCCTCCTTTTGGACGTCATGTGGGCAACGATCTTCCAAAATTTGAAGCCTCCTAGATCACCAATCTTCCTTCCTTGTTTGCTCCGAACAAGAGGAAGTATAGAAACAAAACACTTCTCCTTCTTTCAACCAACCACCAAGCTCCAAGCTTGATGCTTGCCGCTGCCCAAGAAGAAGAACAAAGAGAAGTGAACGCCGGCCAAAACTCTAAGGGAAGAGACCCTAGACTTTTTTCCCCCGGCCAGGGAGAAGAGGGAATTAAGGTTGAGCGTCGGCAACTCTTAAGGAAGAAGAACTCTTTTCTTATTTGTGGCTGCCCAAGCTCTTCTTCAAAAACCCTAGCCTCCTTTTGTTTCTTGCCGCCCAAGCCTTAAGAAACAAAACCCTAACCTCTCTCTCTTAATCCCACACCCAAGCCTTAAGACCCCTTTTATAGAGTTAGGCTTAAGTCTTCTTTTAATCTCAACCGTTGGTTCTAGGGATTTAATCTCAACCGTCGGATCTAGATATTTAATCTCAACGGTCAGATCTAGAGTTTTGTTTTCAACCATTGGATCTAGGTTTCATGAGGTTTTATTAGGATACAATAGGAACCATGAGGAGGAGTTGGATCTTGTCCACTCAATGGATCAAGCCCACATAAAGTCTGATCCATTAATGATAATTCATTCCACTAGAGGATTATCATTGATCTACCTCACCGACCCCCATAAATTAATATGGGCTCCATATATTATTTGTACATTTCTCTCCTCGTGTTTAAGATCTCGAATGTCCGTCGATTAATTAATTTACTGACAATTAATTAATCAACATCTAACTCCATGAGTAGTACCACTCAACCTTATCATCATGCCGAACCAAGTCCACCTGCAGGGTTTACATGATGAACCTTATGAGCTCCTCAAGGGGACATCATCATCCTAATATATAGGACACGGTTTCCTCCTATAATCAATGACACACCATATAAATAATACCATTTCCCAACTTACCGAGCCTATCGATTTACTCTATAAATCTCGCCCATTGGTAAATCAAAGAAATGAATACTAAGTATATGTGCCCGTTATTATATTGGGATTAAGAGAATGTACAATATAATATCTGAGGTCCGATTCGATTATGTAGTCAGTAATAAATCGAATCACCTCTAAGTCGGTCCTGCTCAATACACACAAAGTGTACTAGTGTGATTCTATGGTCAAGACAAACCAATACCAAATCACACTACAACCATTCCAATGGTTTGTCCATAACCATCTCGGTTGTGAGCCTTTACTTATACTTTACAATGAACCGATAACATGATCTCCTGTGTGACACTACACACCATGTTATCTACAATGTAATGTATCAGACAATATGCATAACTATAAATATGCAAACAATGATCATGTGATTCTTATTTCAAAATAAAATGTTCATACAAAAGATAGACTTTTCAGTATACAACCCAACAGATCGAAGGATTAGGGTGATATGTAAGGGATCTTGCCACCAGGAAAAAGTTACTAGAGATTCAAGTGGCTCAGATTGCAAACCAGATCTCCAGGATACCAGGGAAGCTACCAGGAAAAGCATAGGTCAATCCAGTAGAGCAATGCAAGGCAGTAACGCTGCAAAGCAGGAGGGTTCTGAAAGAAATGTCAGGCTGGTCGGCCGCTAAGGAGGACCTGGAACTTGAAACACTAGAACCTCTGGGAGAGACCGAGAAGGAAAAAGCCAGAGAAACAAACCGGGAGCCTGCTTCAAGGGCTCAACCACCCTTTACTGTACCATTCCCACAACGGTTGACGAATGCAAAGAAAGATGTTGATTTTGGTAAATTTCTAGACATGCTGAAGTAAATCTCAGTAGAGGTACCGATACTCGAAGCACTGCACCAAATGCCCCAGTTCGCTAGATTCATGAAAGATATTCTGGTGCATCGATGGAAGGTCGCAAAATCAGAAACAGTGGCCCTCATAGAGGAATCGAGCGCTTATCTCCGAAATGAGACTACGCAGAAACTAAAAGATTCGGGGAGCTTCTATATTCCATGTTATATAGGGACAACACTGATTAGCAGAGCCTTCTGTGACTTGGGAGAAAGTGTGAGTCTTATGCCCTACACCTTATGCAAAAAGCTAGGGTTAGGAAATTTAAAATTCACTACTATGACACTATAATTAGCTGACCACACATACCGCTACCCATTAGGGATTTTAGAAGATGTTCCTGTTAAAGTGGAAAACATCACATTGCCAACTGACTTTGTGGTCATAGAGATGGAAGAGGATCCACAGATACCCGTTATCCTGGGGCGACCATTTTTAGCGACTGCAAGAATGGTCATTGATGTAAAGAATCACAAGCTAACCCTAAAAGTGGGAGAGGATAAGATGGAATTTGAGCCTGCTAGAACGAGAAGTCAAGAACCCGCATCAGAGAAGTATGTGATTCCAGTGAGAGCTAAGAAGGAAGTCGTGTATGAAGCTTCCGAGACGAATGAATGGAGGTTCACTGAACCTCCAGAGCCGAGTTGATAGTGGAGTGAGGTCGAGCTAAATGACCTTAAACAAAGTGCTTCTTGGGAGGCAACCCAAGTTTAGTTTTAGATTTCCCTCTCATTTAGAGTTAGGACTAGAAAAGAACCTTGCTAGGTAAAAATAAAATCCATATTAACCTACACAGCGAAATTTATGAGAAAATTCGAACCCTAACACAAAACGGGGAGAGAAATGGGGACACATGGCCTGGCCATGTGTTTTCCCACGACCATGCCCGACCGACCCGAGGCGCACATTACCTGGCCGTGTGTTTTCACACAGCCATGTCGCGCAAGGTTAAAAATGGCGAGCCGTATGTTTTCACCTCATTTGCGTCGTGTGCTTCGAGTGCTCTTGCCCTAGCATTGTGGTTTCATCTTCCCCACCATCTAGAAGCACTTTTAACCTCAAAGGAAGCCAAAAGAACCAAGGATGAGGAGGACCAAGCTTGTAGCACCTCGATCCGGTGCTTTGGAGCGACGAACAAGGACAGCGGACGCCCCTCAAGCTCCGGAGGAGGGTAACGCCCTACCCACTCTTCTTTTTCGCAATAATGAACATAGAGATAGATATAATATGCTTTCTACTCATAAACTCATTGCTACTTGGTACTTAGATGAAGATTTGCTAGAGTCTTTAGGGTCGTTGCGTGATATTCAAGCCCTATTTGCAAAAATGGGGTGGGAAGAGATGATGGGAATAAGACACCCAACCTACCCTAGGATGGTTCTAGAATTTTTTAGTTCCTTAGAGGCGGAAATTTTAATGAGTAGAGAGAGCGAGGAGGGTAGGATAACTTTTAGGCTTTTTAACATTGAGCATGAGTGGACCCTTCACCAATGGAACTCATGTTTTGGCTTGCCAAGTGGGGGAGAGAGAAGAATCCCTTTTGGGTTCAACTCTCGGATATTTTGGACCGAGTTGACAGGAGAGTACGCTTATGACCCTTCTAGGGCCAAAGCGTCGCGCCTCCAAAACCCCGTCTTCCAATACCTCCACCGCATCATGACCAGTACTATATTTGGTCGTGGGAAGAGTGACGGTGTAGTTAGAGCTAGCGAGCTACTTTGTCTCTGGGATATGCTACAAGAAAGGAGTAGCATCGATGTAGGGTCCCACTTTATCAGACACTTAGTGAAGATGAGCAAAGCAACACGAGGAGAGATTAATGTGGGGGGCCTACTTACCCACATTTGCCATAGGATAGGGTACGATTACACTGCATTAGAGAGTATAGAGGGGAGACCTAGGATTGACCTAGGAGTGTGCATGGCCATAAAGATGATTGTGAGAGAAGGACACTCCTTTTGCTTTGTAAGGAAAAATTTGACGGCCCTTAGGCTCCCCGACCCTAATCGTACCACCATCACTACACGCATCAACTGGTACTTGGATCTAATAGTGGAGTCCCCTCCACATGAGGGACCACCCACATCGGCGCCTATCTCTCCCTCTTTACATCACTCTCCCTCCAATCCACACATACATAGGAGCCCACCTAGTCCACGCCGACATGAGTCTGCACCTGCACCACCACATTTTTCCACCTTTGACCAGGATGCAGGTACGTCAGCCTATGATTTCTCGGAGTTCTGATCGCGCCTCGACGACATATACACCGAGCAACAGACACAGAGGCAACGATGGAAGGAGCAGAGCACCTACACGCAGGCAGAGTTCCAGGGCTTCCGGGAGCACTTCCAGTGGGCTGAGGAGTTCTATGACGAGGCCCGCATATACTTCCAGGAGGAGGCTGCTCGTCGCCAGGATGAGGCCGCCTACCGCCAGGAGATGCGGCAGCACATGCATGCCCAGCAGGCACAGTGGGCCAGGGAGGAGGAGCACCGAGCAGCCGCTGCATCCACCAGCTCCCAGATCGACCACATGTACATGTGGCATCAGCGGCTCAGCAGCAGGTTCTCCCAGGATCCCGAGATACCGAGGCTCCCAGACTTTCCACCTCGTCCACCATACTAGAGGTATATTTTCATTTAAGTCTGGGGGGAGGACCCCCAAAGTTTATTTTGTTTTGTTTCCTAGCAGTAGTTTCTTTTCTGGTATTTTCATTCATTTATTTATGCATGGGTTGTTGAGTTTCTTTCGGTACTTAGTTTTTGTTATCTGTAAAGCTGCCTCAGTAGTATTTATAAAAAGTTGCTTACATGAGTTGTTCCCATAGGTAGCTTAACTTCATTTATCTCGTGGTATTTTATTTTATTTGCTCTAATGAATGTTCTAGACTTACACTGGTTAGCTTTATTTTTAAACTTACACATGTCGAACATTCTGAAAGGGATAATCTAGTACATACCTAGTTATAATTCATCTCAGTAATCTAGTACTTTGGAATCCATATGTGACTATAGGTTTAGCATTTTAGTTACTGGAGATGCTTGGATTGTGTAAGCCCATTTAGAAAAATCAAAATCCCAGTGAGAAAAGAAAAAAAAAAGAAGAGGAGAGAGAGAGAGAGAAGATTATGAGGGATAAAAAAACAGTTGTCATGGGTGGAAATGGCTAGGTGCCCCTTTGAGACCGAGTTAGGTTACTGGGGAAACACCTACGAATTTGTCTCAATACCGAGCATGCCTTTGAGACTTTATGCTAGATCTAGAGAACGACCCTCGCTTTGGGCAAGTAAGTGCCTAAGAGCCGGAAACCTTAGGAAAGCTATGGGGTGATGACTTAACTCACCATGGAATGGGCATCCCCTAAGAATGATTCGCTTAGCACGAGCACGAGGAGCCAACTTAGTGAATTTCAAGAACATATTTATTTTTCTTTGATTGTAAATACCACTTGATAAATTTAGTTAACATGCTAAGTATGGAACAATGTCTTTTTAAATTTCATGGCATTGAGGTTTGCTTGAGGACAAGCAAAGATTTAAGTCTGGGGGAAGTGATGTGAGCGAAACATATAGGGTTTTAGGAGTAGTTTCGCTCACATCTCACTACATTTTATGTCAGTTTCATGCATATGTTACTCTATTTTGCACGTATTTCCTATTTTCTAGTTCGGAGGTCTGCTTTTTGTACTTTTGTGTGCAAGTTAGCATTTCGGGTGAAAAAGGCGCACTTTCAGAGCAAAAGAAGGACATTTTGCAGCTAAACACAAAGTGGGACACAGCTAGGGCGTGTGGCTACACACGACCGTGTCCAATGGGCGAGATCATCCACCCCAAGGCCGCACACGGCCGTGTGGCAGCCGCCAGATTTGCGCGACTAGGGCTTTTTCCGGATTTTACAGCGGTCTGAGGTGGTGTCTATATAAGGATGGCTCCACCCAGACCCTAGGGGGAGGCACGACGGCTAGGACGGCACATCGAAGCCCTAAAAAGTTTCGGGAACTCGCAACAGGGAGGAGGAACGCCGCCAGAGGTCCATGCCTTACACTTCAACGCCGGAGAGAAGACCACGAAAGCATTGTAATCCCTTGTTCCTACGTTTTAATTCTGATGTATTCAAACATGTACATGCTTTGTAATTCCTCCTTCATATACATGGAGTAGTTCTTTCGATTCTAGGATTAGGGAGTAGCTTGTGTGCACATTACAATGTTGGTTCATGTTAAATTCTGTCTTTGAGTTTAATTTGACAATTGGTAGTTGTTTTTACTATATCTATGCGTGTTTGGATTTCTACCTACTGTGCTTAGGCGATACGAGGGGTGACAGCCCTCGTATCTAAGATTTAGGGGATTTTATACAAGGAACCTAGGGTAAACCTAATCTCCTGTAACCATGGGTAGAAGGATGCGATGGAACCAGACACGGTTCATCGTAGGGATTGATTCGGCATCCTTGTACCGTCTATCCCGTCCTTTTAGGCGAAGATAGCTCCCGGTAGATGCGGTGGCTCATCGGGAGAGTGTATGATGTCCCTTCCATAAAACCATAGCTAAACGTCTAGACAATGCCAATTGACAGCATTGTTTTGTGACACACAAGCGAAACCAAAGTCCTAGAATCACCTTTGAAGACCTCAGCATGCTCCCTTCCTCCTCTGTGTGACACCGTATAGAGTATAGTCAACCGACAACCCTCACAAGTCAAAACCCCTTAGAGTTTATGTCTGAACAATTTTAACTACTGAACATACTGATATTCGAATCTCAGTCCCTTTGGGATCGATAATCTTTTATTACTTGACGACATTCATACACTTGCGGGCATTGAGCGTGAGCACGCACTTCGAGTCCTCGACGGCCTCCGTCGTGAGATTTGAGGTCGTGATCGCATGCATCAAAGCTATGAGGAACTTGATGATGACCACCATGATTGAGGGAACACCCATGAGGGATCATGTTCTCAAGATGATGGCTCATTTGAATGAGCTAGAAGTCCTTGGGGTGGAGATCGATGGGGAAATCCAAGTCGATATCATTCTCCAATCTCTACCTAGAAGTTTTGAGCAGTTCCGCCTGAACTACAACATGAATAAGAGGTTGTATTCGTTGGCGAAGCTTCTAATAGAACTTCAGGCAGTAGAGGGGCTTTTTCGTCAGAGTTCTCAGGCTATGGTTGCTCGAAAGGTTTCTGCTTCTAAGATGAAAGGCAAGAAGAAGAAGAAACAAGTTGTAGAAAAGATGGCAGCAGGACCTCAGGGAGGAGTGAAGAAGTCAAAAGGCAAGTACTTCACTTGCAAGCAGACTGGACATTGGAAGGCGGACTATCCCAATCGAAAATACAACAAAGGTATATCTTTTAGTTTAGTCGTTAAAACATGTTTAGTGACGTTATCTACCGATACCTGGTGTGTAGATACGGGAGCCACTGATCATGTCTGCAACTCTTTGCAGGGGTTCTAAGAAACTAAATGACTAGCTGAGGGAGAGATTATCATTTACATAGGCAATGCTATGAAGGCGGCGGCTATTACAGTTGGAGATGTTTATTTATCTTTTGATAGGAATAAAATTTTGGTTCTGAGAAATTGCCTTTATGTACCTACATTTAGAAAGAATTTGATTTCAGTTTCTAAATTATTTTTGGATGGATATTCTATTTCTTTTAATGACAGAGTTGTTATAAAAATGAATAGGGAGATTATCTGTTCTGGTTCATTGGTAGGAAATTTATACACTCTTGAACGAAAAGCTACCACGACACAAATAGAAATAAATAACTCATCTTCTAAATCTAATAAGAGAAAAGAACCTTCGAAAATGAACCAAACGTATCTTTGGCATCTAAGGTTAGGTCATATTAACCTGAGTATGGTTGATAGCTGATGGACCTTTGGGTTCATTGGTGGTGGAAGATTTCCCGACCTGCGAATCTTGCTTGGAAGGTAAAATGACCAAGAGGCCTTTTAAGGCCAAGGGGTATAGAGCCAAAGATGTGTTGGAATTGGTTATTCTGATTTGTGTGGTCCTATGTCTATCCAGGCTAGAGGTGGCTTTGAATATTTCATCTCTTTTATAGATGATTATTCAAGATATGGATACATTTACTTGATGTGTCGCAAGTCTAAATGCTTTGACAGGTTCAAAGAATTCAAGCCTGAAGTGGAGAAACGTCAAGGTAAAAGTATCAAGATACTACGATCTGATCGTAGTGGTGAGTACCTCTTGGGAGAGTTTAGGAGTTACTTATCAGAGGCTGGGATTCAATCCCAATTGACTACACCTAGCACACCCCAGCAGAATGGTGTGGCGGAGCAAAGGAATAGGACTCTTATGGAGATGGTTAGATCGATGATGAGTTATTCTGAGTTACCAAATTCATTCTGGGGGTATGCTCTGAAAATGGCAGTGTATATTCTGAACTTGGTACCATCTAAATTAGTACCTTTTACTCCCACAGAATTGTGGACTGGGCGAAAGCCTAGTATGAGACATATTCGGATTTAGGGTAGTCCAGCACATGTGTTGAAGGGAGATGCTGGTAAGTTAGAATCTCGTATAGAAGTGCACTTGTTCGTAGGTTATCCTAGAGGAACAAAAGGTGGTTTGTTCTATAGTCCTAGAGATCAGAGGGTGATCGTTAGCACGAACACCTAATTTTTAGAAGAAGACTATGTGATAAACCACAAGTCTATGAGAAAGATTGTTCTGGAGATATTAAGAGGAAAAGTCACTACTTCAGTACCAACGATACAAGAGAACATACCACAAGTGACTACACCGCGTGTCACAGAGGATACACAAGTAATATCTCATCATAGTGGGAGGGTTGTTAGACAACTGATAGATTTATGTTCTTGGGAGAATCTTCTGATTTGGTCCCTGGTGAATATGAATCTGATTCCTGGACATATGACGAGGCAATCCAAGATAAAGATGAGGTATCTTGGCAAAGGGCAATGAATTCTGAGATAGAATCTATGGATTCAAATCAGGTCTGGGAGCTAGTAGAACCACCCAAAGGTGTAAAAGCCATTGGATGCAAGTGGATCTACAAAAGAAAGAGAGGATCAGACGAGAAGGTAGATACCTTCAAAGCAAGGCTTGTTGCAAAAGGGTATACTCAGAAAGAGGGTATCGATTATGAGGAGACTTTTTCACCGATAGTCATGCTTAAGTCTATCCATATTCTCTTGTCTATTGCTGCTCATATGGGTTATGAGGTTTGGCAGATGGATGTCAAGACAGCTTTCCTTAATGGAAGTCTTGAGGAAAACATTTATATGGAGCAAACAGAGGGATTCATTGCAAAGGGCAAAGAACATCTTGTGCAAGCTTAATCGTTCCATTTATGGATTAAAGCAAGCTTCGAGATCTTGGAACATCCGCTTTGATGAGGTAATCCAATCATATAGATTTATTCAAAGTCCGGATGAGTCTTGTGTATACAAGAGATGTGACGGAAACGTAGTGGTATTTCTTGTACTATACGTAGATGACATTTTGCTCATTGGCAACAATGTCAAAGTGTTATCAGACATAAGGGTATGGTTATCCAAACAATTTGATATGAAGGACTTGGGAGAAGTGGGACACATCCTTGGGATCAAGGTTATAAGAAATCGCAAGAAAAGGATGTTGTGCTTATCTCAAGCTTCATATATAGACACTATTTTAGCTCGTTTTAGCATGCAGAACTCCAAGAAAGGTTTTCTACCTTTTCGACATGGAGTACCTTTATCTAAAGAGATGTGTCCTAGAACATCAAAGGAGTTAGAGGAGATGAAGGCGGTTCCTTATGCTTCGGCGGTAGGAAGCCTCATGTATGCTATGTTATGTACGAGGGCGGATATCTGCTTTGTTGTGGGCATGGTTAGCAGATATCAAAGTAATCCAAGATAGGGACATTGGACTACGGTAAAGCATATATTGAAGTACCTGAGAAGGACTAGGGATTATATGCTAGTATACTAGGAAGATCAATTACTCCTTGTGGGTTACACAGATTCTGACTTCCAATCAGATAGGGATAACAGTAAGTCTACCTAGAGTTTTGTGTTTACTTTCAGAGGTGGAGCCATTATATGAAGGAGTGTCAAGTAGAAATGCGTGGTGGACTCTACCATGGAAGTTGAGTATGTGGCAGCCTCTGAGGTAGCCAAAGAAGTTGTATGGCTCAGGAACTTATTGATGGACTTGGATGTGATTCCTGGTTTTCTCAGAACTATCATAATTTATTGTGATAACAGTGGTGCAGTTGCAAACTCGAAAGAACCACGAGCCCATAAGGCAAGTAAACACATAGAGTGCAAGTACCACCTGATACGAGAGATCGTAAAGCGAGGAGAAGTTGCTATCGCCAAGATTGCATCAGAGGATAACTTGGCAGATCCTTTCACTAAGGCCCTTCCAGCGAGAGCTTTTGATAGGCATGTGGAGGGAATAGGAATCAGATTATGGCAGATTGATGGCAGCATAGTCTTTTAGTATAAGTGGGAGATTGTTGGGATGTATACTAAAAGCCTAGCCTTTGTATGAACATCTTCATTTTGAAATAAGAATCACATGATCATTGTTTGCATTTTATATTTATGCATATTGTATGATACTTTAAATTGTAGATAACATGATGTGTGGTGTCACATAGAAGATCATGTTATCAGTTCCTTATAGAGTATAAGTAGAGGCTCACAACCAAGATGGTTTTGGACAAACCATTGGCATGGTTATAGTGTAATTTGGTATTGGTTTATCTTGACCATAGAATTGCACTAGTACACTTTGTGTGTATTGAGTTGGACCGACTTAGAGGTGATTCAATTTATACTGACTATATAATTAAATCAGATCTCAGATATTATGGTGTACATGCTCTTAATTCCGATATAATAACGGGCACATGTACTTAGTATTTATTTCTTTGATTTACCAATGGGCGAGATTTATGTGTTAAATCGATAGGCCTAGTAAGTTGGGAAATAATATTATTTACATAGTGTGTCGTTGATTATAGGAGGAAATCGTGTCCTATATACTAGGATGATGATGTCCCCTTGAGGAGCTCATAAAATTCATCATGTAAATCCTGCAAGTGGACTTGGTCTAAAATGATAATAATGATGAGTGGTACTACTCATGGAGTTAGATATTAATTAATTAAATTGTCAGTAATTTAATTAATTAATGGACATTCGATATCATAAACACAGAGAGATATTTTGTACAAATAATATGTGGAGCCAATATTTAATTATGAGGGTTGGTGAGGTAGATCTATGATGATCCTCTAGTGGAATGGATCATCATTAATGGATCGGATTTTATATGGTTCAGATCCATTGGGTGGCCAAGATCCAACTCCTCCTCATGGTCCCTATTGTAGCCTATTATAAATACCTCATGAAGCCTAGATCTATATAAGGGGTTGGAAAGGCTTGGGCGGAAATGACAATAAGTTGTGCTAGGGTTTGGAGTTGGCATTGGAGAGGCTTGGGCGGCAAGCATTGGTTGCTAGGGTTTGCTTCTCCTAGGGTCGGCGGCAACAAGGTTGGCGGCTAGGGTTTTGTTCTTCTCCTCCCTCACTTGGCCGGCGCCTCCTTCCCTCAAGCTTTGGCCGCCGCTTCTTCATCTTCTTCCTAGGGTCAGTAGCAACAAGAGGGATCTCTTGGTCGATGCTTCCTTTCCTCCCCTTAGGGCCGGCGGTCACCAACTTTGGTAGTTGGTGGTCGGCGCAAGCAAGGAGGAGAAGGGAGCTTTTGTTCTTCCCTTGTTCGGAGCAAGCAAGGAAGGGAAGACATGCAATCTAGGAGGCTTCGATTCTTGGAAGATCGTCGCCCACACGACTGTTAGGTTTCCAGCAACGCGACGAGTGTGTGTTCGAACATATTTCGTAAACATGTGCACAGCGGAAGAATTAAAAAGCAATAAATTTAATTTATTACAACACACACCACACGCATGCATAGTACAACATGTGTAGATATAATCGTAAATTCAAATTTTGCAATAAAGGAAATTATTCTAGGTATACCTGACGTATCACGTGTAGCGGGAAAGGCATCAACCGGAGCGACTCTCGCTAGAATTGTCTCTATCCGTATCCACGCTGAGTATCGTCGGGATGACTTCACAAAGCAACAAGTCTCATCTTCGTACGAGTCACTAGCCTCGTGTCGAAGACGATGTGATCGAGAGAAGATCACAATCCGAATCAAAATTCGGATTCAAAAATGAGTCCCCAAAACTCACTTCTCCGGAAAGGTATTCGTCAACCGTTTGACGAATCCTTCGTCCTCCACCTATGATGATTACTAGAGATCGAATCCCTGGCAAGGTAGCCACTGTCGGAGCTCCAAATGTCGTCCAAACGACGCTTCGACACGAAGGATACAAGCTGTCCAGAAAACTGGACAGCTTGGTGGAGGATGTTGCGCCGGCCAACCCTTGGTCGCCGGAACCAAGGTGAGTCACCGGAGGAGTGACCGGCAGCAGTTGGACGCCGGCAACAAGGGTGGACGGCAGAAAAAAGCTAGGCGGCGTGGAACCCTTGGGCGGCGGCAAGAAGAAGAGAGGGAGAGGGTGGCTATGTTTTCCAACACCAAAAGTTATCCACGAAAAACCCTTAAGCCATGTTTTTATAGAGAACACATTCTCCTAACGGTTATTGGTTCATAACCAAAACCCGTTAACCCGCTCCAATAACTTAAGTTAAAATAAACCAAACCGCGTTGGTCTATTTTAAGTTAAAACGAACCAACTTTTGGTTCATTCGTTTAAAACAAACCAAACCCCTTTTGGTTTATTCTCCACCATTGGATTTAAACTAAACCAATTTGGTTCATCCATCATGTCTTCATAAGATACGACCCATCCACGCTTCCATTGCGACTGAAATGATTTCATGCTCGATCCTTGTTTGGTCCAACCTAACCTAGTTTCTCTCGGTCTGAGAATCTCATTCTCAAGCTCATTTTAAATCCTTCGGATTACGCTCATTGTGCGTGTGACCAAATACATTCTCGATTTATGTTGGTCGTCTATAACTAACCATTAATTATAGAACGATCATGAGTGGCACCTAGTAGTACATCATGATCCCCAATTAACCGAAAGATCAACGGTTGATCCAGAACTATTTTTGAAACCCTTCAGCAGCTACAATGAATCGTGCCCCATTCCTTTCACTCATCTTATACCCACTTGGTTCAGGACATGGTCTATAGTATCAGTCCCCACTAGGTTGACTACGTCTCACCTAGCCCAAGTATCATTTCCTCGTCCTACGGATTCTAGTTACTGCACATGTATCCAAGAGTACCTTACTCTAAACATGTAATTGTTTGGCCAAAGACTTTTGTAACAATCCAACGAGAGGTCATGGGTATACATCTCCTTGCAAGGAGTGGTGAATACTTTATAGGATATTCAAACACCTTCGATCACTTCGACTTATTCCCAATCATCCCGGGTCCACATCTCCTCAGAGATGCTTGCTTAAGATGTCAAAGCATAAGTCTTCATGACCAAGATGACTTGAATACCGCAAGTCAAAGGAACATCGCACTTAAGCTACACTAAAAACTTCATTGACATATCTATATATGCAGAGAACCATATAAAGTTTTACAGCTGGTCACTCCAATGAACTAGTTACCATAACTAACATTCACGATTAACTCGGAACATCACAATGTCACCAGCCAGTGAGAATCAGCTGCTTGGATACACCAAGGAGTATACCTCATGCTAGTCTCGACAGAATTGATGGTGTCCAAATCCATCAATTCATCGACTAGGAATAATTCTGATACATCACAATTACACATGTAGAGATACTCACTAGTTGTGATCCAATCACAAATTCTCTCATGCTGTGAATCGTATCGTGGACATTCAATAAATGAGTTTAAGATCTAATCAAATACATGAAAATATGTACACTCAAATAGTGAATCTTCATTTATCATATAAATGGTTCAAACATAAGGCGATTATCTTAGGACATCTCTCATATTTTACTAACAAACTCCCACTTGGCCTAATGTCAATCGCTACGATATCCAATACCATAAGCTCTAACATGACCCTCAAACTTGTTGGTGCAGGGGCACTAGATAATCGAACCTGTGTTTCTCGATCCAACAAAACTTACTTTGAGGTAATGCCTTAGTTAAAGGATCCGCTAAGTTTCTTTCAGTGAGAATCTTCTCGATTTGTATTTCCTTCCTACTTATGATCTCTCTGATCAAATGATAGCGGCGAAGCACATGTTTGTATCGTTGATGAGACCTTGGCTCTTTCGCCTGTGCAATTGCTCCATTATTGTCGCAGTAAACCGGTATTGCTTCAACAATGGCTGGAACCACACCAAGTTCATAAATGAACTTCTTGATCCAAACTGCTTCCGAAGCTGCAATGTATTCTGCCTCAGTGGTAGAATCCACTATAGTGTCTTGTTTGAAACTTTTTCAACTCATTGTGCCCCCATTCAAGGTGAACACGTACCCAGACTGAGACCTGGAATCATCCTTGTCTGTCTGGAAGCTGGCATCCGTATACCCACGTATCACCATGTCCCCTTCTCCATATATTAGGAACACATCCTTAGTTCTTCTTAAGTACTTAAGGATCATCTTAACAGCCGCCCAATGATCCATTTCTGGATCAGACTGGTATCTACTCGTGACACTCAAAGCATACGATACATCAGGCCTCGTACATAACATAGCATACATTATAGATCCTATTGCAGATGCATAGGGAAACTTACTCATGCAAATCCTCTCGTCTTCTGTGCGCGGACACATAGACTTCGAAAGGTGTATCCCATTCCTGATGGGTAGGAAACCTTTCTTGGATTCCGACATGGTAAACCTCTTTAGCACTCGGTCTATATATGTAGATTGTGAAAGACCAAGCAATTGTTTCGATCTATCCCTATAGATCTTAATCTCGAGGATGTAAGTTGCTTCTCCCAGGTCTTTCATGGAGAATGTCTTGGACAACCAAATCTTAATCGATCAGAAGATCAAAACATCGGTTCCTATAAGTAATATGTCATCGACATACAATACTAGGAACACGACTGCACTCCCACTAACCTTCTTCTACACACAAGGTTCATCTGGATTTTGTGAGAAATCAAACTTTTTGATTGTCTCATCAAAACGGATATTCCAGCTCCTGGATGCTTGCTTCAATCCATATATGGACCGTCACAATTTGCATACCTTGGTTTTATCAACTGATGTGAAACCCTCAGGTTGTATCATATTCACGTCCTCGAGCAGGTTTCCATTAAGGAAAGTTGTTTTCACTTCCATCTGTCATATCTCATAATCATAATGAGTCGCTATGGCCAGGAGCATCCGAATGGATTTAAGCATAGCAGCGACAAATAGGTTTAGACCTTGCTTTTGACGATATCCTTTCGCCACCAATCTAGCCTTATAGGTAATCACATTACCATCCATGTCGGTTTTATTCTTGAAAACCCACTTGCACCCTATAGGCTTTTTGCCTTCAGGTGGGTCGACCAAGTTCCAAACTTAATTTTCATACATGGAATCCATTTCCGACTTCATGGCTTCAAGCCATTTGTCCCTTTCTGAACTTTTCAGAACTTCTTCATAATTGGTAGGCTCCTCATCGTCAATAAGTAACACGTCGTTCGATTCACTTACGAGAAATCCATATCTCTCAGGAATGTTGCGTGTCCTACTAGATCTACAAAGATGTGGTGTCACAATAGGTTCAGCCGATGTCTCATCACTATGAGTCATCGGTCGAGGTGCTTGACCAGGTATCTCTTCAATGTCTACTGGAGTCTCTTGAACCTCCTCAAGTTTAATGACACTCCCATTGTTTTCTTGCAAGAGAAACTCTTTCTCTAGAAACACAACATTCCTTGAAACAAACATCTTTTTTTCCAAGGGATGATAGAATTGGTAACCCCTCGTTTCCTTAGGGTATCCAATAAATAGACATTTATCAGACTTAACATCAAATTTGTCTGACACAGTCCACTTCACATAAGCAGGACAATCCCATATCTTCAAGTAAAATAAATGAGATTTCTTACTAGCCCATATCTCATATGGAGTAGTAGAGACTACCTTGGTCGGGACTCTGTTTAACAAGTAAACAACTGTCTGAAGTGCATAGCCCCAAAAGGACTTGGGAAGATTCGCGTGATTCATCATTGACCTAACCATGTCCAACAAGATCCAGTTTCGCCTCTCAGATACACCATTAAGTTGTGGTGTATACGACGGAGTCCATTGAGACAATATACCATTGTCCCACAGATAATCTAGAAACTCTTGACTCAAGTATTCACCACCTCAATTCGATCGAAGTATTTTAATACTCTTGCCAAGTTGTTTCTCTACTTCATTTCTGAATTCTTTGAACCTTTCAAAGGCTTCAGACTTGTGTTTCATCAAGAACATATACCCAAACTGTGAGTGATCATCAGTGAAGGTAATGAAGTAGCCATAACCTCCTAAGGCTTGAGTTGATATAGGTCCACATACATCAGTATGTATTAGACCAAGAAACTCACCCACTGGTTCACCTTTTCCAGTAAAAGATAACTTGGTCATCTTGCCTTTTAAGCATGATTTGCATGTATCGTATGAATCTAATTCAAACGATTCTAGAATTCCACATCGGTGTAATTCAGACATGCATTTCTTGCTCACATGGCCAAGACGACAATGCCACATGTAGGAGTCTAATTGATTATCTTTTCGAGCATGCTTGTTGCTCACTTTGATATTGAAAATGTCACTGGATACGTCCAACGTATAAATACCATTACTTAAAGTTCCAGTCTCATAAAGAACGTCATTCAAAGTTATGTAACAACAATTGTTACTAAAAGTTAAATGGTACCCATTTCTATTTAAACAAGAAATAGAAATGATGTTCTTTATCAACGAAGGAACATAAAAGCAATTGTCGATTCTAAGACAAGTCCTGTAGGGAGTTTCAATAAATACGTTAGATGGTGAGTCGACAACCTTTGCTCCATTCCAACATGTAAATTTGACTCTCCTTGTGAGTCTTCTTCTATTCCTTAGCCCATGTATGTCATTACATATATGTGAGCCACACCCAGTATCCAATACCCAAGTGTCTGAGGAAATAGAATGAAAATCAATAACGAAGATATCTGAAGAAGATGGGGCATCTGATGTCTTATTCTTCTTTACGGACTCAAGATAAATGTTGCAGTTTCTTCGCCAATGGCCCTCCTTGCCATAATGATGGCAAGTGCCCTTTTGAGCTGGTTCTGCCTTTTTAGCCTTTTTCTTCTTCCCCTTCTGTTGTTTCTTTGACTCCCTCTTAGAACCTTTCTTTGAGGAATCAACTAACAGAACCGTCCCCTGCTCATGCTTCACAGAAGGCTCCATAGTCTTCAACATGTTGAGCAATACCATAGATGAATCCACTTGCATCTCAGAGGTGAAGACGAGCTTGGAGACTTCGAACCTTTCGAATCTCACTTGCTCATCAAACAACTCATAGAGATGAAAGACTACAGTATGAACATCCATATGCTCATGCTGCTTCTGTAGCTCGGGTACCATCGCGACTAGCATGATGCAATTCGCCAGTTCAGAATCAGTCACATGTTTTTGATAGGCCAACAATTGATTCGGAGTTACATCGTCACTAGGACGGGCGAGAAGAGGCATTTTGAGGATATATGCAAGTTTTTCTGCCTTGAGAACAATTTTCAAGTTTCTAAGCCAGTCCAAGAAGTTCGGCTCAGTCAATTTATTTGAATTCAAAATAGAGCGCAAATTCATAGACATCATGATCAAGCGATTAACCTAGACATACAAAATGAGCATATATGAGAAAGATGATTTAAAATGCATCCACATACATTTACAAAATCCCATTCATTTTTCGAATTCAAAAACCCTCAAAATCAATTCAGGATATTGTAGGTCAATCTCCGAATGGGATGATATCCAATATAGATAAGAACAACCTTAGAGTGAGTCCAACAAGCAATTCTTAGCTATGATGGTGGGTATCAAGTATACCGATTACATATCACGTATATGTAACTATCACAATGTGTTATCAACTAATTGAATGTTTACACATACATTGGGTTGTTAACACATTAACAAGTATGCATCATATGCATAGCACCCAACTTCACCTCTCTTCACATCGACCTTGGAGTGAGTCCAACAAATCGATGCTCCAAGTTAGAGCCGGCCCATTAATCGCGAAATAATTTTAATATGGTTAGAGCGCATTCAACGAATTAGCCAGGCTTGGAGTGAGTCCAACAACCCAAACTAACGATTGACCTCTGACTCTTACCATATTAGAGTTAAACTATTCCAATGATTTGAACATGTTCAGGTTTGAGTCGGGCTTGGAGTGAGTTCAACAACCCAAACAAGAAACAGAACTCTAGTTCTAATCATATTAATGGAAGGTGTAGGCTTTAATATTGTATAAGGGTTTTAAAGTCTCATCCTCTTTACATGCAAATAACTATTATCTACATAGCATGACATACATGACATACATCTACATGTCACAACACGCATGACATAGTGATATATATCTAATGCAATTACATGACATACAATTATGACATGTACTTAATTTCCTTATATGTCATAGTTATTTATGGAAATAAAATATGTTTAATATTTGATTTCCAAAATCAAATCATGATTAAATTAGGAAACAAATTTCCAAATCTAATCACATATTTTATTTATGGAATGTCTCAATTAAAGAAAGTCAAATTTAATTTAGGAAACAAATTTCATAAACTTCGTTCCGGTTACGTATTGCTATTTTTAGATTTGATTTCCTAAATCAAATCATAATTAAATTAGGAAACAAATTTCCAAATCTAATCAAATATTTTATTTATGGAAAGTGTTAATTTCTATAAATACTTCTAACTTTCAAAAAGTAGAAGATTTCCATAAATACTTCTAAACTTTTCAAAATTAGAAAATTTTCATAAATACTTCTAAACTTCCAAACGTAGAAAATTTCCATAAATACAATTACGACTATCGCAAAACAATTTTATGATTATGTCGAAACACAACCTGGGCTCTGATACCACTGTTAGGTTTTCGGCACCGCGGTGAGTGTGTGTTCCAACATGTTTCGTAAACATGTGCACAGCGGAAGAATTAAAAAATAATAAATCTAATTTATTACAACACACATACCACACGCATGCATAGTACAACATGTGTAGATATAATCGTAAATTCAAATTTTGCAATAAAGGAAATTATTCTAGGTATACCTGACGTATCACGTGTAGCGGGAAAGACATCAACCGGAGCGACTCTAGCTAGAATCACCTCTATCCGTATCCACACCAAGTATCGTCGGGATGACTTCACAAAGTCATGAGCCTTGTCTTCGTACGAGTCGCTAGCCTCCTGTCGAAGACGATGTGATCGAGAGAAGATCACAATCCGAATCAAAATTCGGATTCAAAAATGAGTCCCCAAAATTCGCTTCTCCGAAGAGGTATTCGTCAACCGTTTAATGAATCCTTCGTCCTCCACCTATGATGATTACCAGAGATCAAATCTCTGGCAAGGTAGCCACTGTCGGAGCTCCAAACGTTGTCCAAACGATGCTCTGACATGAAGGATACAAGCTGTCCAGAAAACTGGACAGCTTGGTGCAGGATGTTGCGCTAGCCAAAGAGGATGGTCGGTCAACCCTTTGTCGCCGGAACCAAGGTGTGTCGCCAGAAGGTCGCCGGAGGAGTGGCCGGCAGCAGCTGGACACCGGGAACAAGGGTGGACGGCGGCAAAAAGCTAGGCGGCATGGAACCCTTGGGCGGCGGCAAGGAGAAGAGAGGGAGAGGGTGGCTAGGTTTTCCAACACCAAAAGTTATCCATGAAAAACCCTTAAGTCATGTTTTTATAGAGAACACATTCCCTTAACGGTTATTGGTTCATAACCAAAACCCGTTAACCCGCTCCAATAACTTAAGTTAAAATAAACCAAACCGCGTTGGTCTATTTTAAGTTAAAACAAACCGATCCAACTTTTGGGTCATTCGTTTAAAACAAACCAAACCCCTTTGGTTTATTCTCCACCATTGGATTAGAACCAAACCAATTTGGTTCATCCATCATGACTTCATAAGATAAGGCCCATCCACGCTTCCATTGCGACTGAAACGATTTCATGCTCGATCCTTGTTTGGTCCAACCAAACCTAGTTTCTCTCGGTCTGAGAATCTCATTCTCAAGCTCGTTTTAAATCTTTGGGATCATGCTCATTGTCCGTGTGACCAAATAGATTCTCGATTTATGTTGGTCGTCTATAATTAACCATTAATTATAGAACGATCATGAGTGACACCTAGTAGTACATCATGATCCTCAATTAACCGAAAGATCAACGGTTGATCCAGAACTATTTCTGAAACCCTTCAGTAGCTACAATGAATCATTCTCCATTCCTTTCTCTCATCTTATACCCACTTGGTTCAGGACATGGTCTATAGTATCAGTCCCCACTAGGTTGACTACGTCACACCTAGTCCAAGTATCATTTCCTCGTCCTGCGGATTCTAGTTATTACACATGTATCCAAGAGTACCTTACTCTAAACATTTAATGCTTTGGCCAAAGACTTTAGTAACAATCCGACGAGAGGCCATGGGTATACATCTCCTCGCAAGAAGTGGTGAATCCTTTATAGGCGTGCTATTCAAACACCTTCGATCACTTCGACTTATTCCCAATCATCCCGGGTCCACATCTCCTCAGAGATGCTTGCTTAAGATGTCAAAGCATAAGTCTTCCTGACCAAGATGACTTGAATACTGCAAGTCAAAGGAACATCGCACTTAAGCTGCAGTAAGAACTTCATTGACATATCTATATATGCAGAAAACCATATGAAGTTTTACAACTAGTCACTTCAATGAACTAGTTACCATAACTAGCATCCACGATTAACTCCAGACATTACAATGTCACCAGCCAGTGAGAATCAGCTGCTTGGATACACCAAGGAGTATACCTCATGCTAGTCTCGACAGAATTGATGGTGTCCAAATCCATCAATTCATTGACTAGGGATAATTCCGATACATCACAATTACACATGTAGAGATACTCACTAGTTGTGATCCAATCACAAATTCTCTCATGCTGTGAATCGTATTGTGAACGTTCAGTAAATGAGTTTAAGATCTAATCAAATACATGAAAATATATATACTCAAATAGTGAATCTTTATTTATCATATAAATGGTTCAAATATAAGGTGATTGCCTTAGGACATCTCTCATATATTACTAACAACGACGTCCAAGAAGAGGATAGGAATACAATAGAAGATCAAGAGGTAAAACAAGAGGTATAATCTTATTTAATTTTGATTTTACTTCTTTTGTATTTTGTATGTTATTGATTAACATGGACCCCGATGATAAACACAAAAATCGGCGATCCGTTCATCATCTATTCCGAGGCTAATCGAGGAAAAGAGTTAGGTCGCTTGAACAACAAGTTTGTTCAAGCGACTACTCAAATCGAATAGTACGATGATGGATCGGTTGCTTGGGTAATCCATTTCCGTCTGGATTAGTTTTAGTTAATAAAATTTTAATCCGGGGACGCGAGATAAGATTGCCATGCACAAGCGACCGAAGCGACGAAGCGGGAAACACATCGTTCACCTTCAAGAAAGGAACAAGGCATGAACAACTGAAGTTGCTGAAGGGTTCAGAAAATGTTCTGAAGTCAATTTAGACTTTCCGATCAATTGGGGGTCATGATGTACTGCTAGGTGTCACTCATGATCTATTCATAATTAAGGCGTTAATTATGAATGACCAACATAACCGGGAACCTATTGGGTCACACGCACTATGGGTGATCTCGAAATGTAAAACAAGTCTGAGAATGAGATTCTCGTTGAGAGAGGATATGTCTGGTTGGACCAGACCAAGGGGGTGTGAAACGGAGGCTATGGAACCTCCTATGGCCTTGTCGGACTTAGCACGGCTATATCACACTTAAACGAAGTCAAATAGACTATACAGAGCCTCACACGGGTGTGCCTAACTTGGCACGGGTCGTGTCTGGCTCTGGCCGCAAATTGACAAAGTCTGGGTTGTGCCCAGAGATACACACGCCAATGCCATGTGAATCCACACGACCATGTGAATCCACACGGGCATGCCATGTGAATCCACACGATCGTGTCATGTTTTCGTCGATTTTGGAGATTTTCTCTTACGGAATTTTCCTGGATTGTTCTTACCTTAATTATGGGATAATTATGGTAAGATATGTTTCATTTAAGCCTCATTAGATGACCTAATCAAGAGATCTATAAAAGGATCCCTTAATCTTTGGCTATGGTTTTGGTTTTAGGTTTCTTCCTTGGTAGCCACTTTTGCTCCTTCCTCTCTCCTCTTCTATTGTCTCCGCCGGTTGGCTAGCACCAATCGGAGACAAAGACTTGCTGCTCTAGGAGTTGTCTCAGTGATCTGACGACATCGAGTAGAGGCAAGGCCCGTTGGTTTTGCTTGTGGTTTCGACGGATTCAAAAGAAATCCCGAAGGTATAACTTCTCCTTCTCCTTGTGTGTTTTTCATGCGATTATGCTAAAGCAAATTTTTCTACCCCCAGGGGATGTCTGAGATATAATAAAATTTATTTTTATTTGCTTTATTCCGCTGCGTATGATCCCGGAATCTCCAACATATACCATGTCAAAATTGAGAATTATATTAACTTCAAAACTTATCTAATTCATAAACTTTTAACTCTTTTTTGTAAGTTAATAAGACAACTTATTCTTCGTAAAATAAAAATTCTATAAAACTTTTTATTAAAATCATTATTTTTAATAAAAATTCTAAAATCTCAAAATCTTATTTAAAAAACTACTAAAGAGACTTCTATGAAATTTTTGTTTCCCGTAATTAATCTAACCTACATCAATCCAATCAGATGATTTCATTCACTTCTAAAGTCACCAACACAACCACCACACCGGTACCAGTAGAAGGCACAACGCCAGCAAGAACATACCACAGTTATGAATTCCTGTCTATAATATCATGTCATCCACAACGACATTAATACCTAAGTCATACTCTGCACGTTGTATGACAGAGCGCTAGCCAATGAGTATTACATTATTTTCTTGGAGTCCAGACAATCTGTAACTCCAATCCTTCATCGTTTACACAATACAAATGCTCTTTAACACAGTTATGTTACAACTATCTTGCCAGGCTATACGAGAAAGAAACTAGCCCACGCCATTGCAATTGTCAGCTTTCAGTGTACTTGGAATAAGTAAACTGAAATATTTTGTCGGAAAAACAAAGGGAACTAACACACATCATTTTGGCATGTCCTCCAGTTGTTTCGAACGGAAAATGAGTCATCGGGCTACACTAGTCTTATTGCTTGTTGACTATTTGATGGTGAAACTAGAAGCTGGGATGTCAGATACGTCAATGACACTTTTGGTTGGTGATCCATCTCGACTGGCTTTCTTCATCCTTGGATGGTACACAAGTTCTGCTTCAACAAATGATGTGCCTGTCAGAACATCTAGGAGCAAGTCACTTTCAGAGCTGTTGGCAATGAACTGTATAGGAGATGAGAAGGTGGAGCTTTTATCAGGAAGAGCTGAAGCAACTCTTTTAGGACTGAAGCAAACCCTGTCATTATGTTCAAGTTTCCCTGGAACATCAATTACTTTGGTGAGCAGACTGGAGTCCAAGTGAGTTGAGCATTTTGAAGGTGGGTTCATGCCCCCAGAACGGCACACTCGTTTAGGACTTTTCACAGTGCCCTTCAAATCTGAAGTTCACAGCACAACCATTGAGAGTAATGGGGAGTCAAGGTGTTTATTTAGCTTATTTTTAACAATCATGACATAGTAGTTCATGGTATCCATGTCCCACCTCATGGCACAGCATTCATGTCTCAAGTGTTTGAGATCTACCTAACTTCATGTTATCTCATATTAAACTTACCATGTTAAAATATTCTCTCTTTTCACTATATAACACTTATGGATTATGCTTCCTAATGTAATATGAGATATATATTAATATTCTCATATTTGCTGCATCAGCTTTATATATATTTTTTATTATGAAAACATTCATAAATCATGGCTAGTCATACTTATGTGGGAATCATTTCCAAGCTCCAACTGAATATGCAACTCATACTAGTATCAGCAAAGAAATTGATATGAGTATCAAACTGATGTCAATAAAAAGAAATTTATAGTATTATGTTGAAGTTGATTATCATTTGAAGTGGCATAGACATGAAACTCTGAAACTCCAAAGAATACAACAATGAAGGATGCTACAAAACTAGTGTCCAATGGAGGAATAAAAATTCCTTAGCTCCATTTTATCGCTAAAAAAAAGAAAAAATAAATAAAAACATTTGGTTGGATCATTCTCAAAAATGGGCTTATAGTCAGGCTATGGTATTTTGTAAGAACTGCACATCTCCAATTCAACTGAAACCTTGTGAGATGGGGTTGGCTATAGGGTTTGGATCTGATGTACTAATAAGAAAACCGAGGGTTGGAAGAAAACGAAAAAAAATCTGGTTCTAAGAGGAAATTCTTGGGTTGATTTTGGTGGATTTGATTGGGGAGGGACAAACAAAATTTCAAAGTGCTCCACAGCTCCATTGATGGTTAATTGAGATGTTATCTTTGGTGTAACTAAAATCTGGTCCCATGTATACCCACCATTAGCTCTAAATTACTACCTCTTTGACACTTCCTTCTAGGCCGCTCACAGCTGCACATTGCCCTAGATTTCTTCTTTATTCTTAAATATTAGTGGGTAAGCATTTGGCCAGTCTTTCAGAAAAAGAAATGGTGTACTTGTTGGTAGAAACATAAATGAGCAAAACCTGAATGGATCTGCTTTTGCCAGTCATGCTTCCTTTTAAGAGATGGCAAATTGGAAATACCAGGAAGATTTTGAGTGATTAGTCTCTCATTTCCCCCATCAATCTTTTTAGACAGTGCATCCTACAAAGTGAAGAAGCATACTTCACTATATTAGTACCAGGAGGCAACATTTGCTTCCTCAATTAAGATGCTGGACCCAAATAACTTACATTGGTAATGTATGATTTATCCACCGGAAACGAGCTAGCTTCTGATTCCTCCTCTATTGATTTTGAGCTTGTAGTTTTAATGAGTACACTTCCATACCCAATCTCAATCGAACCAAGTGGGGTACTGCTGCTATAAAGCAGATCATCTTCTGAGGTTCTGGACTGATTAGAAGCCTGTTCTTTATGCCATATAGAATACAATTCTTTTGTGAGTTTCTCAACAGAAAGCTTTGGGTGAGTAACAAATGATCTTTTCGTGGAAGGAACCAGTGAATCAAACACATTTGATTGCACTGAACCTGCAATGCAACTCAAAATGTATTAAACCACAATGTACAGATTAGATTGATGATTCAGTGTGTAAGCTAACACTAACAAAGAAGAAGCTCCAAAGATTGGGTGCTGAAAATTGAAGCTGATCCCTTATTGTTGGCTACAAGCTCATTGTTTTCCAAATGTCATGTACAAGATGCATTGTTGGGTTTCCGGCACCGCGGCGTGTGTGTGTTCGATCATGTTTCGTAAACATGAGCACAGCGGAAGCAATTAAAAATAATAAATCTATATTTATTACAACACACACAACACACGCATGCTATTACAACAAGTGTAGACATAACCGTAAATTATAATTTGCAATAAAAGGAAATTAAACTACGTTATACCTTCCGTATGACGTGTAGCGGGAACGACATCAACCGGAACGATCCTCGTAAGAATCGTCTCTATCCGTATCCACGCCGAGCTCCTCGGGATGACTTCGCTAAGTCACGAGCTTTGTCTTCGTACGGGTTACTAGCCTCGTGTTGAAGACGACGTGATCGAGAGATGATCACGATCCGAATCCAAATTCGGATCCAAAACGAGTTCTCAAAACTCGCTTCTCCGGAGAGGTATTCGTCAATCGTTTGACGAATCCTTCATCCTCCACCTCAGAGGATTACCGGAGATCAAATCCCCGGTATGTTAGCCGCTGTCGGAGCACTAACCGTCGTCCAAACGACGCTCCGACGAGAGGAGGAGAAGCTGTCCAGAAAACTAGACAGCTTGGTGGAGGAGTAGGCGCCGGCCAAAACAAGGAGAGAAAAGCCTCACCTTGATGCCAAACCTATAGGAGATCACCGGAGGGTCGCCGGAGGTTCACCGGCTGAAGCTTGGTCGCCGGCAAGGAGCTAGACGGCAGCACAATCAAGCTGGGCGGCAAGGAGGTTGGGCGGCACAACCAGGTTGGGCGGCAACTCCTTGGAGGCTAGGGTTTTGATTGATTAGTTAGGGTTTAACAATCCCTTAAGCCCACTTTTATAGAGAACTAATTCTCTTAATTGTTAATGGATCATATCCATAAAGCCCGTTAACCCGCTCCATTAAGATAAGTTAAAATAAACCAAACCATGATGGTTTATTTTAAGTTAAAACGAACCGAACCAACTTTTGGTTCATTCGTTTAAAATAAACCAAACCCTTTGGTTTATTCTTATCCATTGGATTAGAACCAAACCATTTTGGTCCATCCATTACGTCTTCATAAGACGGCCCATCCACGCCCATTCCGATCAAACAATTTCATGCTCGCTTATGTTTGGTCCAACCAAACATAGTTTCTCTCGAGAATCCCATTCTCAAGCTCGCTTTAAATCCTTTGGATTACACTCGTTGTGCGTGTGACCAAATAGGTTCTCGGTTTATGTTGGCCGCCTATAATTAACCATTAATTATAGAACGATCATGAGTGGCACCTAGTAGTACATCATGATCCCCAATTAACCAAAAGATCAACTCATTGATCCGTAACTATTTCTAAACCCTTCAAAGACTCGAATGAATCGTGCCCCATTCCTTCACTCATCTTATACCCACTTGGTTCAGACATGGTCTATTGTGTCGGGCCCCACTAGTCGACTCACGCCACACCTAGCCCAAGTATCATTTCGTCCCACGGATTCTAGTTACTCCACATGTATCAAGAGTACTTTACTCTAAACATGTAATGCTTTGCCAAAGACTTTAGTAACAATCCGACGAGAGGCCATGGGTATACATCTCCTCGCAAGGAGTGGTGAATTTTATAGGCTATTCAAACACCTTCGATCACTTCGACTTATACCCAATCATCTCGGTCCACATCTCCTGAGATGTTTGCTTAAGATGTCAAAGCATAAGTCTCCATGATCAAGATGACTTGAATACCGCAAGTCAAAGGAACATCGCACTTAAGCCACAAGAAGAACTTCATCGACATATCTATATATGCAGAGAACCATACGAAGTCTTACTACCGGTCACTCCAATGAACTAGTTACCATAACTAGCATCCACGATTAACTCCGACATCACTATGTCTCCACCAAAGAGAATCACCGCTTGATACACCAAGGAGTATACTGCGCTAGTCTCAATGTAATTGATGGTGTCCAAATTCATCAATTCATCGACTAGGATAATTCCGATACATCACAATTACACATGTAGAGATACTCACTAGTTGTGATCGATCCAATCACAAATTCTCTCATGCCGTGAATCGTATCGCGACATTCAAGAAATGAGTTTAAGATCCAATCAAATACATAAAACATGTATACTCAAATAGTGAATCTTCATTTATCATATAAATGGTTCATACATAAGGCGATTGCCTTAGGACATCTCTCATATATTACTAACAGACTCCCACTTGGCCTAATGCCAATCGCTACGGTATCCAATACCATAAACACTAACATGACCCTCAAACTTACTTTGAGGTAATGCTTTAGTCAAAGGATCCGCTAAGTTCCTTTCAGGGAATTTTCTCGATTTGTATTTCGTTCCTACTTATGATCTCTCGATAAGATGATAGCAAGCACGTGTTTGGATCGTTGATGAGACCTTGGCTCTTTCGTCGCAGAATTGCTCGTTGTTGTCGCAGCAGACCGATATTGCTTCAACAACGGAATCACACCAAGTTCATGAACGAACTTCGATCCAAACCGCTCTTTCGCTAATCGGCCGCAATATATTCTCGCCAGGTAATCCGGCCATGCCTCTTGTTTGGAACTTTTCCAACTCATCGCGCTCATTCAAGGTGAACACGATCCGCATCGAGACCGGAATCATCCTCGTCTCGAAGCCGCATCCGTATACCCGCCAGTATCACCATATCCCCTTCTCCATATATTAGGAACACATCCTTAGTTCTTCTCAAGTACTTAAGGATCGCCTTAATACCGCCTAACGATCCATTCTCGATCGGATCGTATCCGCCGCGACACTCGTGAGCATACGATACATCATCGGGCCTCGTACATAACATAAAGATATACGATAGATCCTATCATGCGGATGCATGGGGAATCTTACTCATGCAAATCCTCTCGCCTTCTCGGCGGCGGACACATAGACTTTGAAAGGTGTACCCATGCCCGACGGGCGATAACCTTTCTTGATTCCGACACGCTAAACCTCTTTAGCACTCGGTCTATATATGTAGACTGCGAAAGACCAAGCAACCGTTTCGATCTATCTCTATAGATCTTAATCCCAAGGACGTAGGTTGCTTCTCCCAGGTCTTTCATGGAGAATGTCTTGGATAACCAAACCTTAATCGATCGTAAGATTGACACATCGCTTCCTATAAGTAATATGTCATCGACATACAATACTAGGAACACGATCGCACTCCCACTAACCTTCTTGTACACACAAGGTTCCCGATTTTGTGAGAAATCAAACTTTTGATCGTCTCATCAAAACGGATATTCCAGCTCTGGATGCTTGCTTCAATCCATAAACGGATGGATCGTCGCAATTGCATACCTTGGTTTTATCAACCGATGTGAAACCCTCAGTCGTATCATATACACGCCCTCGAGCGTGTTTCCATTAAGGAAAGTCGTTACATCCATCCGCCATATCTCATAATCATAATGAGCCGCCATGGCGTGGAGCATCCGAATGGATTTAAGAGCTACAGTGAATAGGTTTCGCCATAATCAACACCTTGCTGACGATATCCTTCGCCACCAATCTAGCCTTATAGGTAATCACATTACCATCCATGTCGATTTTCTTCTTGAAACCCACTTGCACCCTATAGGCTTTATGCCTTCAGTGGGTCAACCAAGTTCCAAACTTGGTTTGTCACATGGAATCCATTTCCACTTCGTGGCACCAAGCCACTTATCCCTTTCTGAACTTGTCAAAGACTTCTTCATAACTGCAGGCTCCTCATCAATGATAGAGTAACACGCGTTCGATTCACTTACGAGAAATCCATATCTCTCGTGAATATTGCGTGTTCTACGGATCTACGAAGATGTGGTGTTCATAGTCCAAATTGCTCATCACTATGAGTTGTCATGTTGTGCTTCACCGTGTATCTCATCAATATCTATTTGAGTCTCTCGAGCCTCCTCAGCTCGGCGACACTCCCCCTTGTTTTCTTGAGAAACTCTTTCTCTAGAAACCACATGCCTTGAAACAAACACCTTTTGTTCCACGGGATGATAGAATTGGTAACCCCTTGTTTCCTTAGGGTATCAATAAATAGACATTTATCGGACTTAGCATCAATTTATGCGTCTGATCAAGCTTCATATAAGCGGGACAACCCCGTATCTTCAAGTAAGATACATGAGGTTTCTTACCATTCCATATCTCATATGGAGTAGTTGAGACTACCTTAGTAGGCATTACATTTAACAAGTAAGCGGTATGCGAAGTGCATAACCCCAAAGGACTTGGGAAGAGTGCATGATTCATCATTGACTGACCATATCCAGCAGTCGATTCGCCTCTCGGATACACCATTATCTTTGTGGTGTATAGGCGGAGTCCATTGAGACAATATGCCATTGTCTCTTAGATAATCGAAACTCTTGACTTAAGTATTCACCACCTCGATCCGATCAGTATTTTAATACTCTTGTCATGTTGTTTCTCTACTTCATTTCTGAATTCTTTGAACCTTTCAAGGCTTGGACTTGTGTTTCATCAAGAACACATACCCAAGCCAGTAGTGATCATCGGTGAAGGTAATGAAGTAGCTATAGCCTCTAAATGCTTGAGTTGACATAGGTCCACATACATCAGTATGTACTAGACCTAATAACTCTCCCACTCGTTCACCTTTTCCAGTAAAAGGTAACTTAGTCATCTTGCCTTTTAAGCATGATTCGCATGTATCGTATGAATCCAATTCAAACGATTCCAGAATTCCACATCGGTGTAATTCGGACATGCGTTTCTTGCTTATATGGCGAAGACGACAATGCCACATATAGGAGTCTATTTGATTATCCTTTGCCGGCGTGTTGCTCGCCCGATATTGAAATGTCCTTTGGATACGTCAGCGTATAAACACCATTGCTTAAAGTTCGATCCATAAAAGAACTCCATTGAAGTTATGTAACAACAATTGTTACTAAAAGTCAAATGGAACCATTTCTATTTAAACAAGAAATAGAAATGATATTCTTTATCAGCGAAGGAACATAAAAGCAATTGTCGATTCTAAGACAAGTCCTACGGGGAGTTCAGCAAATCGTTCGATGGCGAGTGCGTGCCGTTGCTCCATTCCCGACACGTAAATTTGACTCTCCTCCTTGTGAGTCTTCTTATTCCTTAGCCCATGTATGTCATTACATATATGTGAGCCACACCGATGTCGAATACCCAAGTGTGCGAGGAAATAGAATGACAATCAATAAAGAAGATTTACGAAGAAGATGGGGCATCCAGATGCCTTATCCTTCTTCACGGACTCAAGATAAATCTTGCACTTTCTTATGAATGGCTCTCCCATAATGATGGCAAGTTTCCTTTTAATGCTAGTTCTACCTTCTTAGCCTTTCTCTTCTTTCCCTTCTGCATTGTTCCTTTGACTTCCTCTTAGAACCTTTCTTGAGAATCAACTTCCGTCCCCACTCATGCTTCTCGAGAAGACTCCGCAGTCTTGGCGTATTGGCGATACCGCGGATGAACCTCCTAGCATCTCAGAGGTGAAGAGGAGCTTTGAGACTTCGAACCTTTCGAATCTCACTTGCTCATCAACCAACTCACAAAGATGAAGGACTACGATATGAGCATCCATATGCTCGTGCTTCTTTCGTAGCTTGGGTTCCATCGTGGCTAGCATGATGCAACTCATTTGTTCAGAATCACTCACATGTTTCTGATAGGCCAACAATTGGTCCAAAGTTGCATCGTCACTAGGACGGGCGGGAAGAGGCGCCGAGGACATTGCAAGCTTTTCCACCTTGAGAACAATTCTCGAGTTTCTAAGCTAGTCCGAAGTTCGGCCCGATCGATTTATTTGAATCGAAATGGAGCATAAATTGAAGACATCATGATCGATATATTAACTTAGAAATACAAAGCGAGCATATATGAGAAAGATGATTTTAAAATGCATCAATATACATTTATAAATCCCATTCATTTTGAATTTCAAAAACCCCAAAATCACTTGGAGATTGTAGGTCCATCTCGAATGGTGATATCCATCGTAGTTATGAACAACCTTGGAGAGAGTCAGCAAGCCATTCATAACTGACGGTAGGTATCATCTATACGATTGCATATCCCGTATATGCAACTATCACAATATGCTATCAACTAATTGAATGTTCACACATACATTGGGTTGTTAACACATTAACAAGTATGCATCATATGCATAGCACCCAACTTCACCTCCCTTTACATCGACCTTGGAGAGAGTCCAACAAGCCGATGCTCCAGGTTAAAGCCAACCCATTAATCGGGACGTAGTTTTGATATGGTTAGAGCGCATTCAACCAATTAGCCCAGCATGGAGAGAGTCCAACAACCAAAGCTAACGATTGACCTCTGACTCTTACCATATTAGTATTAAACTATTCCATGGTTTGAACATATTCAGGTTCGAGCCGGGCTTGGAGAGAGTCCAACAACCCAAACAAGAAACAGAACTCTGGTTCTAACCATATTAATGGAAGGTGTAGGCTTTAATATTGATTAAGGGTTTTATGTCTCATCCTCTTTGCATGCAAATAACTATTATCTACATGGCATGGCATACATGGCATACATCTACATGTCACGACACGCATGGCATAATGTTATGCATCTAATGCAATTACATGGCATACAATTATATCATGTATATAATTTCCTTATATGTCATAACTATTTATGGAAATAAAATATGTTTAAGATTTGATTCTCAAAATCAAATCATAATTAAATTAGGAAACAAATTTCCAAATCTAATCACATATTTTATTCATGGAATTATTTGATTAAGGAAAATCTATTTAGGAAACCAATTTCCTAAATCTTTAAAACTACTTATGGAAATTAAATATTTTAAGATTTGATTTCCCAAATCAAATCATGATTAAATTAGGAAACAAATTTCCAGAATCTAATCAAATATTTTATTTATGGAAAATATAAATTTCCATAAATACTACCAACTTTCCAAAAGTGGAAGATTTCCATAAATACTTCTAGACTTTCCAAAATTGAAAAATTTCCATAAATACTTCTAAATTTCCAAAATTTAGAAAATTTCCAGAAATACATTATGACTATCATAAAACCATTTACGATTATGTGAAACACAACACAGGCTCACGATACCCTTTGTTGGGTTTTAGCGCATGGCGTGTGTGTGTTCGATCATGTTTCGTAAACATGAGCTCAGCTGAAGCAATTCAAATTAATAAATCTATATTTATTACAACACACACAACACACGCATGCTATTACAACAAGTGTAGACATAACCGTAAATTAAAATTTGCAATAAAAGAAAATTAAACTACGTTATACCTTCCGTATGACGTGTAGCGGGAACGGCATCAACCGGAACGATCCTCGTAAGAATCGTCTCTATCCGTATCCACGCCCGAGCTCCTCGGGATGACCCGCTAAGTCCACGAGCCGTCTTAAATGCGGGTTACTAGCCTGCGTGTTGAAGGCGGCGTGATCGAGAGATGATCACGATCCGAATCAAATTCGGATCAGCGAGTTCTCAAACTTCGCTTCTCCGGAGAGGTATTCGTCGTTTGGCCAGATCGCCGCAAATCCTCCACCTCAGAGGATTACGGAGATCAAATCCCGGTATGTTAGCGCTGTCGGGCACTAACCGTCGTCAAGCGGCGGCTCCGGAGGAGGAAGAAGCTGTCCAGAAAACTGGACAGCTTGGTGGAGGAGTAGGCGCCGGCCAAAACAAGGAGAGAAAAGCCTCACCTTGATGCCATACCTATAGGAGATCACCGGAGGTGGCGGAGGTTCACGGTGAAGCTTGGTCACCCGGCAAGGAGCTTGGCAAGCGGCTGCTGATTAGTTAGGGTTTAACAATCCCTTAAGCCCACTTTTATAGAGAACTAATTCTCTTAATGGTTAATGGATCATATCCATAAAGCCCGTTAACCCGCTCCATTAAGATAAGTTAAAATAAACCAAACCATGATGATTTATTTTAAGTTAAAACGAACCGAACCAACTTTTGGTTCATTCGTTTAAAATAAACCAAACCCTTTGGTTTATTCTCATCCATTGGATTATAACCAAACCATTTTGGTTCATCCATTATGTCTTCATAAGACACGGCCCATCCACGCTTCCATTGCGACTGAAACAATTTCATGCTCGCTTTATGTTTGGTCGAACCAAACATAGTTTCTCTCGGTCTGAGAATCCCATTCTCAAGCTCGTTTTAAATCCTTTGGATTACACTCGTTGTGCGTGTGACCAAATAGGTTCTCGGTTTATGTTGGTCGTCTATAATTAACCATTAATTATAGAACGATCATGAGTGGCACCTAGTAGTACATCATGATCCCCAATTAACCGAAAAGATCAACGGTTGATCCAGAACTATTTACGAAACCCTTGTGGCTTCGAATGAATCGTGCCCCATTCCCTTCACTCATCTTATACCCACTTGGTTGGGACATGGTCTATTGTATGCGATCCCCACTAGTGACTCGTCGCTAGCCCAAGTATCATTTCCTCGTCCTACAGTTCTAGTTACTCCACATGTATCGAAGAGTACCTTACTCTAAACATGTAATGCTTTGGCGAGACTTTAGTAACAATCAGACGAGAGGCCATGGGTATACATCTCCTCGCGAGTGGTGAATCCTTTATAGGCTATTCAAACACCTTGATCACCCGACTTATACCCAATCATCCGGGTCCACATCTCCTCGGAGATGTTTGCTTAAGATGTCAAAGCATAAGTCTCCATGATCAAGATGACTTGAATACCGAGTCGAAGAACATCGCACTTAAGCCACAGGTAAGAACTTCATTGACATATCTATATATGCGAGAACCATATGAAGTCTTACGGTGGTCACTCGATGAACTAGTTACCATAACTAGCATCCACGATTAACTCGGACATCACTATGTCTCGGCCGGTGAGAATCGGTGCTTGGATACACCAAGGTATACCTCGTGCTAGTCTCGTGAATTGATGGTGTCAGATTCATCGATTCATCGACTAGGGATAATTAGATACATCACAATTACACATGTAGAGATACTCACTAGTTGTGATCGATCACAAATTCTCTCATCTTTGTGAATCGTATCGTGGACATTGATAAATGAGTTTAAGATCCAATCAAATACATAAAACATGTATACTCAAATAGTGAATCTTCATTTATCATATAAATGGTTCATACATAAGGCGATTGCCTTAGGACATCTCTCATATATTACTAACATGCATCTCATCATCCATATAACCAAACAGTTCTAGTATTAATCACTAGTTTTACAGTGCCAGGAGAATATTAGTATTGATCTTTACCCATCCAATGGAAGATGAATACTAACAATGACACACAAAAGGATGATAAGTAAAACTCTTCAAGCTTCCTGACAAGTACTTTAAGTTATAAAAAAAAAAACTGCAGAAGACACCAGATACAGGAAGAAATCACAAAATTATACATATATTAAACTTTAAAACAATAGATGTCATTGAAAGATTTTTTTTTATTTTCCATTGCCTGATGTATCAAAATCTTTATTCAAAGAGTACCAATGAAGAAAAAATTGCAAATTTAGCTTCTGATAGACATTAACAGTTGATAGACTAGCAAAGTAGGTTATCCATTCCAAATGGACAAGTGGATGAAAATGTTAAATATATATATATATATATATATCATGACAAAATATTATAGTTTTAATGAAAAAAAAATCATAGAAGATAAAAATAATCTGGGGAACCTATTTCACATGAGAAAGTAGCACATTGTTGATTTTCAATGTACTTGTTCCAAGGGTTCTCTTAGATCAACTATTGGAGAAAAGTAAAAGTATGATCACAACTCTCATGAAAACCAATGCAAATCCATATACAACAGAGATGACATAACATCGAGCCATTGATGAGTTGATTAATGCATTGCAACAGTGTTCTTGCTATATGGTTCATAGGTTAGAGGAAAAAAGTATAGGCTACCAGCCAATAAAAAATGGGAATAATTTGTCCTCAAATCTCCTCAGGAGTCAAGAAACAAGAAACAACAATATGAAATCAAGTGTTATTTGGAATTGCTTCTTTTGTCACACAAAGATGAAAAAGACAATGAAGTAGAAAGTCAAGAGTAATCAGTCATCCAAGTATCAAAGTATTCATTGTCTGAGAGGGTGAAACGAGAAAGCTACTGAGTATATAGCTTATATGGTACCTGTTACCTTGCTTGCATCATCATTGCCAAAGTATAAACAACTTTCTGAACCTGATATGGCTGATCCAGAACTTGATCGATTGCTTGTATCGCCCTCCACAAATTTGCAGAAATTCTGATCCCAAAATTGCATTTCACATTCGCTTTCCAATTTACATCGGCTCTGCTTGTTTTTATGAAACTTCTGTTCTTTAGGTTTGAAGGTTACACTTCCAATTTTGGGAACTTTTAATACATCAGCATCAAAATCTTCCCGAGCATGTAGTGGTATATAGTTTGTCAATGAACCCTTGGTTCTCCATCTGGAACCACATGCATTGCATAAAACAGGTTTCTCGGGTGGTCCATTCCTCCAGAGAGGAGTGCCTATCAACATTAAGTTTTAATGAGGATATCCATATAAATGTAATACTAGTTTAAATCTAGGAATTATTGCCTTCAGCCATCCTAAAAGCAAAGTTTTTGTGCAACGAATTGTCTAAGGTTGCAAAAACAAATGATTATGATATAACATAACTGTACCAACATGATAAGACTTTTGAAAGTAACAACCACTCTGCCTAATCAGTAACTACTAAGTACCCTTTAAGAAATCAAAGGCTAAATCCTCCTAGTTTGTTTCTTCAGCTTTTGATAATCTTTAGACAATAAATGAAAATATTTTAATATTATTGAATAATAATTATACTCTTAAATATACCTGTAATATGATCTATTACCTATGTGTACAAAAAGGCATGGCATGGCATAATTATCCAAAAAAGGGTAAGTTTTAGTAATGAAAAAAGGTACATGTATTTTGATCCCAAAATCAAAGATGGCTCTTGAAAACTTAGGGGAAGGAATCATTGCATTAAAAAAACAATTAAAATTGTTAGTTTCAATTGTGAAATGGAATGACAAAACACAAGTTGCTTGAGAAAATAACATTCAACAAATAGAATAGGCATCCATGGAAGAGAATGCAACATGAAACAACCCTATTGATGAAAAATGTGTAGCATAAATTTAGACTCAAAGACACCAGCTCACCTATAAAATCTTGGCAGGTTTTACATTCATTTGAAGTTGAGAATCAGTAGAAAAAGGCAGTGAGTGATTAATTCAGAATGAAAAAATAGATTTTATTTAATCAGATAATGCATGAATTCTAATAGTTGATTGATAAGATTTTTAGCAGACTTCCATATTATAGACAAGTGAAGTATCTGGGAAGTCAGTCCAACCAAGCCAATGCCTAATTTTTTTGAAAGTTGCCAATAGAGGATGGAAACAACACAAAACCTCTGCATAATTACAATATCGATGCAGTCACTCTTAAGATTACGAATAACATGCACAACCACTTTAAGAATCTCTAAAAAATATGGAACCGCCACATTAACAGCCTCCTTCGATTGCCCCTATTAGTGAAGGAGATAAATCAGGAACTCAGTTAGTAAGTACAGAGGAGGGGATCCGTTGATAGCCTAGAGCGGTGAAATTTCAGGAATTGACTCTCTACATTCATGGAATCTCTAAGTTTGGATATGTAGGGGTCAGAGAAAACTGTGGGATTATCATGAATTAAAAGTGTGCAAGCTAAGCTTGGTTTTCAAAAACGAAAGGGGAGAACTATTGAAACTAAGCATAAAGTTTGATTAGATTCAGAATTTTTAATACCACGCAGAAACAATTCAACCTCTCCCCAACAAGCAGAATTCAACCTCTCCCCAGCAAGTTGCGGAAAGAACAGAACGAGAAAACTGCACAAGCAAATCAACAAGGCAGAAAAGAACCAACATAACTCATTTGATTGCTACCAATAAAAATGAAACCCCTTAGACAACAAAATGCATTCAACAATTTCCAATACTGTCATCCAGCAGCAAGCAAGACACCAAAGAGAAAATTAACAGGAAGAACAACCAATACACATTACCCACAATTACGCATCAATCCTCAAACAATTTGTTAAACAAAAAAACTAATATCCAAAGGAAAAACTAAAAATAAAAGACGGAAAGAAAGAAATAAATCTGATAGGCGGAACGAAGATCTAGAATAGGTCAAAATATGGAGAAACGAGCTCACTTGTGACTCCACAATGGCAGCAAGGTCCTTGCTTTCCCATTCGCACTCTTTCCTTTTCCTTCCACTTGCTAATTCTAATAGAAATCCTCACAGAAGAAGCAGGAAAGAAATAACGAGAGCAAAAAAAAACTGATTTTATGTAAAAATTGTGCTAAATTTAGGTATTCTCCTATAATATCTTGTTTGGCAACATCACTTTAGAGTCTTGAAAATCTCTCACGACAGGGTAATAATAACAAGAGCTCCTTTTTTTTTCCAACACAAAGCTCCAGAATTCTTCCCTCCAGTCCAAGAAGGCACCAAGGAGAGGGAGGGTAAAGGAAAGAGACTAGGAGAAAAAAAAATGGCAGGGAGAAGTGGGAGAGTAGATTGGAATATGTGTAATCCAAGGGCAGAAGGGAAGGGAGTAGGCCAATGCCAATCAATTTAATGGTGATGAAATAAGTTGGGAAGGCATTTAATTTTTAATTTTCTATTTTATTATTTTGTCTTAATCTTTTGGCTTTGCCTGCACAGAAAATGGCTGACGAAATGGATAATTTTTTTTTAAAAATTGACATTAGATATTTTATACATTCAATTCGATTAATTTTAAAAATGAACAGTTTAATTTTATAAAAAAATCTCATCTATTATTAAAATAAATTAGAAAATATTTGTAATGAACAATTTAATAATTTAATATTCTAAAATTTATTATTTTATTTGAAAAAAATCTTTAAAATACCATATATATTGTTGTACCGTATGCATCGTGGCCCAGCTGAATAGCTTATGATATTAAGGAAAAAAAACCAAATTGCTCATTTACACATCATTTGAGAAAAGAGGCAAAATAAAATTTCGCTAGGGATTATTCATACTGACTTAATCAAACAGTGATATAAAATATTTATATAAACTTTGAATTATAGTTTCTAATTAAAAATAATTAAGATCAGGAAATTAATATATTCTAGAAATTCATACAAAATCCTAACAGTGTTTGACAGCTTAGTTCCCTCATAATATAGCTCTCGGATTAAAAAAAAAAATTAGATGAAAGGCAAATTAACCTGGTCCTCATATTTTGATCAAGATTGTGATTGATATCATCCTGTTTTCAATTTATTTAAGAAAATGAAGAATTAAAATAGAAATTAGATAGTTTCTTCAATATATTACAAAATATTTCTGATTATTGTTCCAATTATTTTACAATCTTCACAGGCCACAAGGGTTCTTCTTCGATCGGTGATAGCCAAACGTGAAGAGGAACTTGAGAGTGGAGGATGATGGCACATCAAGGAAATCCTAAAATTTTAGAAGATTAAAAACTTGTATTAAGAGACTTATTTATAGATTTCTTGATTAGGTTTCATAGGAGGTTTTTTTTTTTAGAATTTTTCTTAACAAAATTATCACAAAAATTTATTAACAAAAAATCTAAACCCCTAAAACTTCGTAACTAAGAAATAGACGCTATTGTGCTACGCCCGTAGTGCTCTCCATGGCCTAGACATGGAGGCTGCCACTATCGTGGTGCTCTCTACGGCTTGGTCGTGGAGCCTGCCATGACTGTGGAGGGCAACACGGCGAAGGCATGGTCATGCCTTGGCTCCTCTTGTCGAGAAAGATTGGCATGGTCATGCCTATTGGTACCTATAAGATCCACATATCTCCACAATGGTATGATATTGTCCACTTTGGACCTAAGCCCTCATGGTTTTATTTTTGAGCGTTACCCCAAAAGTCTCATACCAATGGAGATATATTTTTATCTTAGAAGTACATGATCTTTTTCATGTCTTACCAATGTGAGACTTTAATTGTATTCCCAATACTCTCAACAATCCCCTCCTCAAATGAAGGACCATATTGGACCCCCCTAAAGTTTATCTCTCCTCGAAGGACTTTCTCTGCTTGATATCCGATCTTCAAACCACCAGGACTTCCTGCCAACTGTCCGGTCCTCTTGACCCAACTAGACTTCCTGCCAATTATTCGGTGCTCCTGATCCAATTGGACTTCCTGCCTGGTGTCTGATTCTCTTGATCCGTACATGAGAGCTCCACTTTCTTCGTTCGAGGTTCATGGCTTGACATAGACCATGACCCTGATACCAATTGTTATTACCTATAACATCCACATATCTCCACAATGGTATGATATTGTCCACTTTGGACCTAAGTCCTTATGGTTTTATTTTTGGGCTTTACCCAAAAGGCCTCATACCAATAGAGATATCTTTTCATCTTATAAGCACATGATCTTTTCCATGTCTTACCAATGTGAGACTTTGATTGTATTCCCAATACTCTAAACAATGCCAAGCCTTGGCACAGCCGTGGTGTGTTCTGTAAATCTCATTTCACCACCATAAAGTTGTGGGATTTGCGGAGGGCATTCGCAATGCTTCCAATCCCATTTAGCGGGATCCTAGGGATGCAAACGTAGTGAAAAATACAAAATAATTAAAAAATTCCTCATCCCATAGATCCCTTTAGCCAAGAAACACTTGCTTTTAACATAATCATATAGAAATAGAGTTAAAGAGAAGATGATCATACCTTCGAGATTCTATTGAATTTGTCGAAACTATAAGCAAGAACAATGGGTCTTGCCTCTATCAGTATCCACGCTGAGATCACTAGAGTCAACTCTACAAGCAACAAGTTTTCATCTCCAATTGGTACTAGCCACCCGGCAAAGACGAGAAGAGAGAGAGAAAGAAGATGACTACCCTAAAGGATTCTAAGATTCAACCTCCAAAGATTATCAAGGATCTATTTATAGACATCTTGATTAGGGAATCTTAAAAGGCTTAAACGAAACCCATCTTATCATAATTATCTCATAATTAAGGTAAGAAAATCTAAAAAATCATATGAGAATGCACTAAAACTAGCGACCACGCGACACGGTCGTGTGTGGTACACACGGCCAGTCGTGCCTTGACACACGGGCAGTCGTGTGTCCATCTAGGCACGACCTCAACTTTGGCTATTTTTGGCCAGAGCTAGGCATGACCAGTGCCTAGTTAGACACGACTATGTGAGGCTCTGTATTATCTATGTAACTTTGTTTAAGTGCGATATGGGCGTGCTAAGTCTCAACACGACCATTGGAGGTTCTATAGCCTCAGTTTCACACCCTTTTGGTATGGTTCAACCAGATATAACCTCTCTTTGAGAATCTCTTTCTCAGACTTGTTTTGCATCTTTAGATCACCCGTATTGCGTATGACCCATTAGGTTTTCAGCTATGTTGGTCATTCATAATTAACCCGTTAATTATGAATAGACGATGAGTGACACCTAGTAGTACATCATGACCCCCAATTGATTGGAAAGTCCAAATTGACTTTAGGACATTTCTGAACCCTTCACCAGCTACTATTGTTTTATGCCTTATTCCTTTTACTCATCATATACCCACTTAGTTCAGGACATGGTCTATGTGCTCTTTCCCACAAGGCTTACTAAGTCACGCCAAGCCCAAGTTAGTTTTCTTGTCTGGTGGATTTAAGGTACTCTCTACATGTGTCCAAGAAGACCATTCTTCTTGACATGTGTGCTTTTGGCCAAATACTTCTGAGTAACAATCCTTACAAGAGGCCTAGGGTATACATCTCCTTTAATATGAGTGGTGAATCCTCTATGAGCTATTCAAATATCTTCGATCACTTTGGCTTATATCCAATCAATCCGAAGTTACACCTCTTATGGAGATGGATGCGAAGAAGTCAACGTATAAGGTGCCTTAATGAAGATGACTTGAATACTCAAGTCTAAGGAATCTCGCACTCGAGCTACAATGAGATCTTCAATAACATAAAGAACTATATGAAGTATCATAGCAGGTCACTCCAATGAACTAGTTATCCTAACAAGCATCCATATGTTCACTCTCAGCATCCCTATGCTTCCATTCAATGAGTACCAAATGCTTGGATAAATCAAGGAGCATAACATGTGCTAGTCTCACAGGATTGATGATGTCCAATCTCATTAATTCATCGACTAGGGATTGTTTCAATACTTACATAATTACACATGATGAGATACTCACTAATCATGATTCAATCATGATTTCTCTCATGTTATGTATCATATTGTGAACTTTAGTAAATGAGTTTAAGATCCAATCAAATACATATAGAATGTATACTTAAATAGTAAATTGTATTAACATCTAAGGTGATTATCTTAGGACACCTCTCTATTACAACATACTCCCATTTGGCCTGCAGCCAATCGTGTTTTGGGTGTTGGTGCAATCGGTCTTTAGGATTTCGATATTTGATAATATATACTTATTTGATTTGATATGGTGCATTAAGTTTGCAGGACTTGACAAATAAGAAGTCCTAATAGGACTAGCCAAGGAAGTCTTAGCCAAATCAAAGACATCAGGTGAAGGATTCGTGGTAGGTCAGTGGAGTCTAGATATCAGAAAGAAGTCATGGTGGTTGAAGACATCATGTCAAGGATTTGTGATGGGCCAGCGTGTAGGGATCTTGTGCGAAAAACAATCGTAAAATTCAGCGAAAAAATTAGATCCCTTTAGATATCCATATGTATACATAAAACTAATCATTCTTACAATTACATCTAGTTGAGAGATTACCCTTGATGCGTAACCCTTCGCAATCCCAACAACAACTTTTCTTCGAAGGATCTCAGTGCGATTAGGATGGTCACGTCTCTATGGTATCCACACGAACACACACTTTTGGAGAAAAGAGTTTTGCTAGCAGCCCACTCAAGCTTTTCCCAAAAACTTGAGAAATTGGTTTCGGCTAAGAAAAAGAGGAAGAAGAAGAACAAAAGGAAATCTCTCCTATGATTCAAAGCCCCCTTTTTATATTCATCCTATGAATATGAAAGGTTTTGCATCCTTTTGTATTCCCTCTTCAATGCATGATTAATCCACATTAATCATGCATGATAAGAGGTTTCTTCCACACTTTGGTTTTCCCTCTTCCATGCATGATTAATTCACATTAATCATGCATGATGAATTCATGATGAATCCATAACCCTTCATCTTCTTCAATTGATTTGATTTGAGTCTAACTCAAATCAAACCAACTTGAGTCTAACTCAAGTTTCATCCCAATCAATGAGTCTAACTCAATGAATCCAATTCAATAGCCTAATGGTTCATTTAATTAAACTAAAATGAACCCCATCTCCAAAACAACATGTTCTTAGTGTGTGACCCAATAGGTTCTCGTAACGTTGTCAATGTCTCTTAAACCCCTTTTAGAAACATAAGCAATGAGTGACATCTAACAATGCATCATTGCTACCTAAGTGATGAGAATGCCGAGATCCGATATGACCTTTCTACGACTATTATCTTGTATGAGTCAATCCTTCTATCCTTGATATCTAGATTGATCAATGAGGCATAGCTTGTGTCATCCTCTTATCAATCTTTGAGTTTCTTGATCCCCAAGTATACTACCCCAATCAAATGAACTCAATATCTCATGTTGACTTATTTGAGCATGACCATGCATTTTAGTAGTCCTACTTTATCAAGGGGCCCGCAGATGTCACTTCCGTCATATGGAAGGGATATATCTCATCTACATCACTCACATCCCTCTGCATAATTCATTGCATACCCAATGATTGACTTTATAGTCCACCCTATTACAAGTGTCGTTTGACGATACCAAAGTATACAACTCCTTATATAGGGAACCGTAGTGATTTTAGGTCTAAGGACTATTCATACCAATGGTCACTGTGAGAATGTTTATGACACTTATATGATGATCCATGAAACATTCTCATAGCGGGTCAATTCAATATATATTCTCTAATATATACTCATGTGTCAACTTGATTTTCTATATCTATGACTTGTGAGATTAAGTCATCAGTTGGCCTACATGCTAGTCTCAACGTATTAATATTATCCTTGTATATTAATACTTGACTAGGAACAGTTATGAGTAGTATTTTATATATCTACAATATCCCACTATCAAGTCACCATCTTGATATGTCGTAGACTAGAAACAACTACCCTAGGATATTATTATATTTATTCAAATGACACATCAATGAAGTAAATATAATAACCATAAACTTTGCCTTTATTATGAAATATGATACAAAAATTCTCTTACCAATCATCTCATAATTGACACTTAGGGCTAATACTAACACAGCGAGGGTTGGACATCAAAAAGAAGTCGGGATAGTCAAAGACACCAAGTGAGGGATGTTGGAGGATCGTGGCCCGGCTAGAAGGGGTTGAATAACCCTCATTGATCGTCGATGGAAATCGCGTCTTAATCGTCTACACTTAAGATTAGCACAGCGGAAATATATGCTAAACAAAAGACAATTAAGCAAATAAAAGAAGTAGAGAGAAATCAAACGCTAACAAAGTATGTAACGTGGTTCACGGCCTTTGCCGCTAATCTACGGACAATTCGTAAGGCTTAATCACTCACCCAAATCACTAATCTCTCCTTTAGCTCAAACAAGGTGGAGGTAACCTCTTTATAATAATTCTCTCCCTCTTACAATAAAATGGAAGTAAGAACAAGAAGGATGAGAGAAACACGTTCACAACACTTGAGAGTATGAATAGGAGTTAAGCATTTACCTCCCCAAGGCACCCAAGGCCTCCTCTTATAGAGAGGAAGACATTCTTCCTGTTGGGCATGTAACAGTCAATTGATGCATGCCAGTAATTGACTGTTGTTGTAGCCATTGTCTCACAACGGCTTTATCCACGTTGCCATCCAGCCAATAGATAACCCATCAGTCGACTGCTAGACCCTAGTAGTCGACTAATCGAACCATCAGTCGATTGCTCCAAGCAATTAGTCGACTCAAAATGGTTCTGTGCCCACGACACCCTTCAATAGTCGACATTATCCTCGGCAATGATCGATGGTGCATCGATTATTGTCAAACCTCGACAATGATCAGGGCCGTAAACCCATCGATCCAAACACCAGTTGATTACTCTCAACTTGGATTAGTCGATTGCTATCTAAAGTAGTCAACTGATGTCGGATAAAACCTTAAACAAACACTTGTTTGAGCATCCGACGGTCGGGCAAACCTCAAACCACCTGTTTGAGTATCCGACACTTCCATTCGTTGGGTAGAAACATTAAACTCATGTTTGAGCATCCGACTTATCCAATTGTCGGGTAAAACCACAAACATAAGTTTGAGCGTCCGACTTGTCGGGTAAAACCATAAACCTATGTTTGAGCGTTCGACACATGATTTTTCCATTCGACCAAGTTCACCTATGAGTTATCCCATCCCGGGTTACAATCGCTCAATCTCTCATCTTCCCATGGAGTCCCTCACCGAAGCTCTCTTCGTCCGGCCACGTACCTCGGATGTGTTAGTAATATATGAGAGGTGTCCTAAGACAATCGCCTTATGGTTGTACTTGTTGGACTCTCTGAACCACAAAAACTGCTTTTTTGCGTTGTAGAAACCTCGGAAGTTGGCCACGGATCCGTGCGAAGATAAATAAAATAAATTCATGTACATGTTTAGAAAACCTAGATCTACCTTAGATCTACATGAGAAGAGCGTTACCCTTGTAGCGACTCCCTTCGCTTATCCCGCTAGTCCAAATGGTTGCCGGATCTCATAGAGTGTCAAGTGTACACTCCTCTACACGTATCCACACGGACAAAAAGTGGAGAAGAACAATTAGAGTGTGCTAGCACCATTAGGAAGTCTCGGCAATGGAGGATGAGGGAGAGAGCAAGAAGAGGAGAAGGAAGAAGATGAATTCAATCCCATATTCAATTCACCACTAACTCCTTAATTTGGCCGGCGACTTCATGGAGGGTTAAATACATCCATGTAATACCAAGAGCCATGGCTCTTGGTCTCCCTCATGAGGTGGCACACCATGATGTGTCCATGATGATGTGGAACATCATCATTGGCCGGCCCCTTTTGCCAAGTCACCATGAAATGGCATGCGGTCAAGTCAAACTTGACCCTACATCTTCCCTCTCAAGTCAACTCACCTCTTATCTCTCATGGTTGATCAAATCCAACCTTTGATTCAAGTCAATTTAATTTAATGAATCTCTATTCATTAATTTAAATTGACTCAATGAATCAAATCTAAATTAGACTCATTCAACACTTGAATCAAATTGAGTCCAACTAAATTAGTCTAATTTGGATTACTCTTAATCCAATTTGATTCATCACATGAACCTAATCCTCTTGGTCCATCATATGAATCTAATCTCCATCTAATTGCCCTTTGTGTGTGACCCTATAGGTTCTTGTAACATTGGCAATGCTCCTAAACCGATTTAGAAACATAAGCAATGAGCGGTATCTAGCAACACATCATTGCTACCCAAGTTACAAGAATGTTGAGATCCAACATCACCTTTGTGACTACTAATTGTGACTCTCACAATATGTGATAATGTTCCTCCTTCCTTGACACCTAGATTGTTCAATTGAAGCATAGACCGTGTCATCCTCTGTACAATATATATCTTGAACTCCAAGTAGACTCACTCTAATCAAACGAGCTCAATATCTCATATTGACTCATTTGGGCATGACCATGCACTTAGTGGTCTCACTTCTATCAAGAATCATGATATCACTCCTGTCATATAGGAGGGATAGATCCCATCTACATCACTCACATTCCTCTGCATAATTTGTTACATACCCAGTAATCGCCTTTATAGTCCATCCATTTACGGGTGACGTTTGACGAAGCCAAAGTATGCAACTCCTTATGTAGGGAACCATGGTGACTTCAGGTCCAAGGACTAATAGTCATACTAATAGTTACATGAGAAAGTATATGACACTCATATAACAATCCATGATACTTTCTCATGGAGGGTCATTCAGTATACATTCTCCAATGCATACCCATGTGTCAACTTGATATCTCATATCCTTGACTTGTGAGATCAAGTCATCGAGTTAACCTACATGCTAGTCTCTTCGCATTAACATTGTCCCTAAATGTTAATACTAGACTAGGAATGATTGAGAGTAGTATTCTCTATATCATCTCATTATCGATTCAACCAATCGATTGATATAGATAAGAACCTTCTACTCAAGGACGCTATTATATTTTGTTATTTGACACCAATACAAGTAAGTATAATAACCATAAATAAATGCCTTTATAAATATATATATAGGAATATGATACAACAAGTCCATATAACAATCATCACATGATCGACTCTAAGGCTTTCACTAACAATCTCCCACTAGCACTAGTGTCAATCACTGTAGTATCTAATACCCAATGACCTAGTGTAACCATCATACTTTTTCTATGCCAAAGCCTTGGTCAAGGGATCTGCAACGTTAGCCTCTGTGGGTACTCTGCAAATCTTCACATCTCCTCTATCGATAATCTCTCGAATGAGATGGAAGCGCCGTAGTATGTGTTTGGTCCGCTGGTGTGAGCGAGGTTCCTTAGCCTGTGCAATCGCTCCATTATTGTCACAATAGAGCTCTATAGGATCTGCAATGCTAGGAACCACCCCAAGCTCAGTAATGAACTTGCGGATCCAAACTGCCTCCTTTTTGCCTCTAATGCAACAATATACTCCCTCTTGTAAGCAAAGAATCGTGGTTCGCCAACTCTTCCAGCTCACAGTGCTACCATTCAAGCAAAACACTAACCCTGACTGCGATCTATAATCATCCTGGTCAGTTTGGAAGCTAGCATCTCTGTAACCCTTTACAGCTAGTTCCCCATCACCTCCAAATATCAAGAAATATTCTTTAGTCCTTCTTAAGTACTTAAGAATATTCTTGATCACTATCCAGTGACGCTCACCTAGATCTGACTGGTATTTGCTCGTCATGCTCAAAGCATACGAGACATCAGGACAAGTACATAGCATGGTGTACATGATAGATTCTATGGCAGATGCATAAGGGATCTTATCCATGCGGTCTCTCTCCTCTCTAGAAGAGGGACTTTGAGTCTTCGAAAGACTCACACCATGTGACATCGCCAAAAATCCCTTCTTGGAATTTTACATGGCAAACCGTAGTAATACCGTGTCAATATATGTACTCTGACTTAGGCCAAACAATCTCTTAGATCTATCTCTATAGATCTTGATGCTTAGAATATAGGCTGCTTCACCTAAGTCCTTCATTGAGAAACACTTCCCTAGCTAAGTTTTCACAGACTGTAGCGAAGGAATGTCATTCACATATAATACAAGGAAGACAACTGTGTTCCCATTAATCCTCTTGTAGACATAGGGTTCATCTTCATTCTTGACGAAACCGAACTATTTGATTGGATCATCAAATCAAAGATTCCAGCTCCGAGAAGCTTGCTTTAGCCCATAAATGGACCTTTGCAGCTTGCATACTTGGCCAGTATGCTGTGGATCTACAAAACCCTCAGGTTGTGTTATGTACACATCCTCAAGTAAGTTTCCATTCAGAAATGCGGTTTTAACATCCATCTGCCAGATCTCATAATCGTGGTACGCTGCAATAGCAAGCATGATCTGAATGGACTTAAACATCGCAACTGGAGAAAAGGTTTCATTATAGTCAATACCATGAATTTTCTTAAAATCTTTGGCTACCAATCGCCCCTTATAGGTATGCGTAAATCCATCCATGTCAGTATTTCTCTTAAAGACCCACTTACACCCAATGGGTTTGATGCCTTCAGGTGGATCAATCAAAGTCCATACTTGGTTGGTGTACATGGTTTCCATCTCAGATCTCATGGCCTCAAGACATTTCTCAGAATCTGGGCTCATCACAACTTCCTGATAGGAGGTAGACTTATTCTCAACGAGCATAACATCATCATAGTCAAACAAGAGAAATGAGTATCTCTCAGGCTGACGATGTACCCTATCAGACCTGCGAAGAGGTAGGTCTACTTGAACAGGTTGTTGTTCCACAACTCTTTGTGCAACAATCTCATCATCCACAACACTTTTGTGGTTCCTGTTCAACCTCCATCTCAGCCTCAGTTATATGGTCTATATCTTGAATTTCTTCAAGATCGAACGTACTCCCACTAGTTTTTCTAGAAACAAAGTCCCTTTCTAGAAATGCCCCATTCTTTGCCACAAACACTTTGTGCTGACTGGGAATGTCGAAGTAATATCCCTTCGTTTCCTTGGGATATCCAACAAAATAGCACTTATTGGATTTGGGTCCCGCTTGTATCGAGACTTAAACGTAAGCCTCACAACCCCAAATCCTCATGAAAGACATCTTGGGATTTTTCCCTGTCTATATCGTATATTGTGTCTTTATCACAACTTTGGATAGAACATAGTTAAGTGTGAAGGTTGTTGTGTCTAGAGCATATCCCCAAAAGGATATAGGAAGATTTGTGTGTCTCATCATGGATCGTACCATATCTAATAGGGTATGATTCCTCCTTTAGGATACACCATTCCACTGTGGTGTTCCAGGAGGAGTGAGTTGGGATAGAATCCCACACTCAGCTAGATAGTCACGAAACTCATGGCTAAGGTATTCACCACCTCGATCTGATCGAAGTATCTTAATACTCTTGCCAAGCTGATTTTGTACTTCATTCTTGAATTCTTTGAACTTTTCAAAGGATTCTAACTTTTATGTCATCAGATACACATAACCATATCTACTGAAGTCATCAGTAAATGTAATAAAGTACCTATAACCACCTCTAGCAGCAACATTGAAAGGGCCACATACATCACTATCTATAAGTCCTAACAAGTCTGTTGCTCTTTTGTTGTGTTCACTAAAGGGAGTCTTGGTCATCTTGCCTAGAAGGCAAGACTCGCACGCCTCATATGATTCAAAATCAAATGAGTCCAGCAACTCATCCTTATGGAGCTGGGATAAGCGACTCTCATTTATGTGACCTAAGCGACAATGCCAGAGATAGGTTTGGTTTAACTCATTTGACTTGAACCTTTTTGTACTTATGTTATAGATGGGATTCTCTAAGTCTAGAATGTAGAGTCCGTTCATCAAAGGTGCACTACAATAGAACATATCATTTAAATAAATGGAATAACATTTGTTCTTTATTATAAATGAAAAGCCTTTCTTGTCTAAACAAGAAACTGAAATGATGTTCTTTGTGAGAGCAGGCACATAACAAAATTCATCTAATTCTAGTACAAGCCCAAAGGGAAGAGATAGAAAATAAGTTCCTATAGCAACAGCAGCAACCCTTGCTCCATTACCCACTCGTAGGTCTACCTCGCCCTTCATCAATGCCCTGCTATTTCTCAGCGCCTGTACATTAGTACAAATGTGAGAAGCACATTCGGTATCAAATACCCACGATGAAGAAATAGATAGATTGACTTCTATAACATATATACCTGAAGTAGAAGTCTCACTTCTCTTCTTCTTAAGATCTTCCAAGTATCCTTTGCAGTTCCGCTTCCAGTGACCGATTTGACCACAGTGGTAGAATTCACCTTCCTTGGCAACCCCTCCTTTAGGTTTCAGTGTCTTACCTTTGCCCTTGGTTTGGGACTTTCCCTTACCTTTAGGCTTGCCCTTGCCTTTCTTTTGCACCATCAAAATGGAGTCAGGTTTTCCCTTCTTAAGGTTGAGCTCAGCAGTTCTCAACATGCTAAGCATCTCAGGTAGTGGCTTATCAATTTCATTCATGTTGTAATTCATGACAAATTGATTGTAGCTTTGTGGCAAAGATTGCAAGATCAAGTCAGTGGCCAGCTCTTGGCCAAGTGGGAATCCCAACCTCTGTAGGTTCTCTATATACCCAATCATCTTGAGCACATATGGACCTACGGGAGTCCCATCTTGCATCTTGCACTGAAACAGTGCCTTAGAGATCTCGTATCTCTCATGCCTTGCTTGTCCTTGATACAGTTGACGAAAATGTTCAACCATATGAAAAGCATTCATGAACTCGTGTTTCTTTTGAAGCTCAGAGTTCATGGTCATGAGCATGAGGCATGACACATCTAATGCATCATTTTGATGCTTCTTGTAAGCATCTCGGTCAGCTCGTGAGGCAGTGGCAGGAGGTGCTTCCGGAATGGGCTGCTTCAGGACATATAGTTTTCTTTCTTGTGTGAGAACAATTTTCAGATTCCTGTACCAGTCCAGGAAATTAGCTCCTTTGAGCTTGTCCTTCTCAAGGACAGAACGCAGGAAGAGAGTGTTCGTGTTTGATGACATGGCAATCTACAACATAAATAATGCAGAAAGTAAATATCATATTCCATTTATCATTTAATTAGGCCTTTAATTAAATGATGCTCCCACTGAATTATAGGACTTTGTAGAATCGAGTCATGAATGTGGTCAAACCACTACTAGATTCATACAAACTAGCTATAATTCTCATGGGACAAGATCCACATCATACTACGCCTTGAGTTAGCTTTGGCTAAATCGCCCAAGATTTAGTGTAAATGTGATCTTATCCTATCTTTCCAACCATTGGAATATGCCTATAGTTTTACCCGATCCAATTGAGTTAACTAGTTTCACTCAATCTAATTGAGCTTATTCTCACCCAAGCTTTGATAGGCGGGACCAAGATTGTCCCTCCGCACATTGCCAAGATAATATGCGTTGCTATGCTTTGGCAGATTCAACAACAACAAATGATCTAGGTAGTGATGGGTATCAAAACTTGGTAGACATTTCGAGTTGACTTGATTGAGATCTAATCTAATCGTGAATGTGTATCATATACGCATTAAGGCATTAATTACCCTATACTAGCATGCATCACATACATACAGGCAAAAACAAATAAGACATTAATTACTTTATACTAGCATACATCACATACATACAAGCAAAAACAAATATATATATATATATATATATATATATATATATATATATATATATATATATATATATATATATATACTAATTAATTAATTTGTGATGAGATCACAACCCTACTACGATCTTCTCAAGCCAATGAGAAGATCGGACGGTCAACCTAGGGTTAGCGGCTTCTCCAAGCGCCTCCTTTGACCGCCATGTGTCGTCAGCACCCTCCTCGTAACTCAGTCTACAAGTGGACCTTCCACCGCTTCATTTTGTACATTACAAACATGAAATTTGAGTTACATTCGAGTCTAAAAATCTATTTACAACAGGAATATAATAAGAGAGGCACGACGCGCAGGTCGCATATCATATATAACATGCACAATACAACAACGGCGCGCAAGCCGTAATATGAATTACAACATAATTTTATCCAATTACATTGGGGTTTTTGGGTCATGACCATCACAATATCATACATAATTCTAAATTATGTATTTTACATAAATTCCTATAATTTTCCCTTTTTTTTTCAATTTTATTAGTCACATCTCCGCAATGGTCCTGCTAAGCGATTTTCGGGCGCGATCGCGGGACAATACCCCTTGCGGAGTTAGGGGCAGCGCCCCTTCTCACAAAATGAATCTCGCAAGTGTCCCATCTTGATCTTACAGTGCCTTACGTTTCTTTCCCAAAAGACTAAAGCGAGACTTTGTCGTTTCGGAGAGTTTTCTCGGTGGTTGAAGCCTACAAGTGTCCAAACACTTGTTGCTTTGACTCTACGAGAAAAATACTCACAAAAATCTATAAAATTAGGAAAATTATAGAAACTTACATATCTGTAATTTTTCATATATAATACAAAAATTACAAAACAAACATGTACATGCTTCGCATGTGGCTCTGATACCACTGTTGGACTCTTCGAGCCGCAAAAACCACTTTTTTGCATTGCGAAAACCTCAGAAGTCAGCCACAGATCCATGCGAAGATAAATAAAATAAATTCATGTACATGTTTAGAAAACCTAGATCTACCTTAGATCTACATGAGAAGAGCGTTACCCTTGTAGCGACGCCCTTCGCTTATCCCGCTCGTCTAAATGGTGTTCAGATCTCGTAGAGTGTCAAGTGTACACTCCTCTACATGTATCCACATGGACAAAAGGTGGAGAAGACCACTTAGAGTGTGCTAGCACAGTTAGAAAGTCTCGGCAATGGAGGATGAGGGAGAGAGCAAGAAGAGGAGAAGGAAGAAGATGAATTCAATCCCACATTCAATTCACCACTAACTCCTTAATTTGGCTGACCACTTCATGGAGGGCTAAATACATCCATGTAATACCAAGATCCATGGCTCTTGGCCTCCCTCATGAGGTGGCACACCATGATGTGTCCATGATGATGTGGAACATCATCATTGGCCGACCCCTTTTGCCAAGTCACCATGAAGTGGCATGTGGTCAAGTCAAACTTGACCCTACATCTTCCCTCTCAAGTCAAGTCAAACTTGACCTCTTATCTCCAATGGTTGATCAAATCCAACCTTTGATTCAAGTCAATTTAATTTAATGAATCTCTATTCATTAATTTAAATTGACTCAATGAATCAAATCTAAATTAGACTCATTCAACACTTGAATCAAATTGAGTCCAACTAAATTAGTCTAATTTGGATTACTCTTAATCCAATTTGGTTCATCACATGAACCTAATCCTCTTGGTCCATCATATGAACCTAATCTCCATCTAATTGCCCTTTGTGTTTGACCCTATAGGTTCTTATAATGTTGGCAATGCTCCTAAACCGATTTAGAAACATAAGCAATGAGCGGTATCTAGCAACACATCATTGCTACCCAAGTTACAAGAATATTGAGATCCAACACTCAAATAGTGAATATTCATTTATCAAATAAATAGTACAACCATAAGGCGATTGTTTTAGGATACCTCTCATATATTACTAACACATCCGAGGTACGTGGACGGACGAAGAGAGCTTCGGTGAGGGACTCCATGGGAAGATGAGAGATTGAGTGACTGTAACCCGGGATGGGGTAGCTCATAGGTGAACTTAGCCGAATGGAAAAATTAAGTGTCGAACGCTCAAACTTAGGTTTGTGGTTTTACCCGACAAGTCGGACGCTCAAACTTGTGTTTGTGGTTTTACCCGACAATTGGATAAGTCGGACGCTCAAACATGAGTTTAATGTTTCTACCCGACGGATACAGTCACTCATTCTCTCATCTTTCCATGAAGTCCCTCACCGAAGCTCTCTTCGTCTGGCCACGTACCTCGAATGTGTTAGAAATATATGAGAGGTGTCCTAAGACAATCGCCTTATGGTTGTACCATTTATTTGATAAATGAAGATTCACTATTTGAGTATACATGTTTTCATGTATTTGATTGGATCTTAAACTCATTTACTGAATGTCCGCAATACGATTCACAGCATGAGAGAATTTGTCATTGGATCACAACTAGTGAGTATCTCTACATGTGTAATTGTGATGTATTAGAATTATCCCTAGCCGATGAATTGATGGATTCGGACGCCATTGATTCTGTTGAGACTAGCACGAGGTATACTCTTTGGTTTATCCAAACAACTCTTCAAACCACCTGTTTGAGTATCCGACACTTCCATTCATCGGGTAGAAATATTAAACTCATGTTTGAGCATCCGACTTATCCAATTGTCGGGTAAAACCACAAACACAAGTTTGAGCATCCGACTTGTCGAGTAAAACCACAAACCTAAGTTTGTGCATTCGACACTTGATTTTGCCATTCGGCCAAGTTCACCTATGAGCTACCCCATCCTGGGTTACAGTCGCTCAATCTCTCATCTTCCCATGGAGTCCCTCACCGAAGCTCTCTTCATCCGGCCACGTACCTCGGATGTGTTAGTAATATATGAGAGGTGTACTAAACAATTGCCTTATGGTTGTACTATTTATTTGATAAATGAAGATTCACTATTTGAGTATACATGTTTTCATATATTTGATTTGATTTTAAACTCATTTACTGAATGTCTGCAATACGATTCACAGCATGAGAGAATTTGTGATTGGATCACAATTAGTGAGTATCTCTACATGTGTAATTGTGATGTATTGGAATTATCCCTAGCCGATGAATTGATGGATTCGAACGCCATCGATTCTGTTGAGACTAGCACGAGGTATACTCTTTGGTTTATCCAAGCAACTATTTCTCATTGTCTAGAGACATTGGGATATCCGGAGTTGATCGTGGATGCTAGTTAAGGTAATTAGTTCATTGGAGTGATCAGTTGTAAGACTTCATATGGTTATCTGTATATATGGATATGTCAATGAAGTTCTTACAATAGCTTAAGTGCGATGTTCCTTCAACTTGCGGTATTCAAGTCATCTTGGTCATGAAGACTTATGCTTTGACATCTTAAGCAAGTATTTCTGAGGAGATGTGGACCCAGGATGATTGGATATAAGTTAAAGTGGCCGAAGGTGTTTGAATAGCCAACAGAGGATTTACCGCTCCTTGCGAGGAGATGTATACCCTATGGCCTCTCGTCGGATTGTTACTAAAGTCTTTGGCCAAAGCATTACATGTTTAGAGTATGGTACTCTTGGATACATGTGCAGTAACTAGAATCCGGAGGATGAGGAAGTAAATACTTGGGCTAGGTGTGACGTAGTCAGCCTAGTGGGGACTGACGCAATAGTCCATGTACTGAACCAAGTGGGGATAAGATGAGTGAAGGGAATGAGACATGATTCATTGTAGCTACTGAAGGGTTTTAGAAATGGTTATGGGATCAACTGTTGATTTTCCAATTAATTGGGGATCATGATGTACTACTAGGTGCCACTCATGATCGTTCTATAATTCATGGTTAATTATAGATGACCAACACAAACCGAGAACCTATTTGGTCACACGCACAATGAGAATAATTCGAATGATTTAAAATGAGTTTGATAATAGGATTCTCAGATCGAGAGAGACTAGGTTTGGTTGGACTAAACAAAGAGCGAGTATGAAATGGTTTCAGTCGCATCGGAAGCATGGATGGGTCGAGTCTTATGAATACATGATGGATGAACCAAATTGGTTTAGTTCTAATCCAATGGTGGAAAATAAACCAAAGTGGTTTGGTTTGTTTTAAACGAATGAACCAAAGTTGGTTCGGTTCATTTTAACTTAAAATAGACCAATGTGGTTTAGTTTATTTTAACTTAAGTTATTGGAGTGGATTAACAGTTTTGTTTATGAACCAATAACTCCTAGGAGAAGGTTTCTTGATGGTCAAGAAACACACACTCTATAAAAACACGGCTTAAGGTTTTAATGAAACCCTAAGAGTTATTTTTGGAAATAGCTAGCCTCCTCTTCTTCTTCCTTGCCCTTGCTTCCCACTGGGAGTTGCCACCCAAGTTTGTTGCTACCACCTCCTTGCCGCTGGCCAACCACCAACCGCCGGCCACCCTTGGGCCACCCTTAGCCTCCAGCCAACCACCCTTGGCCGCCGACGACAAAGGAGCAACCGCCCAAGCCTTTGGCTGGTTATCTTCTCCACCAATACAAGTTGTCTAGTTTTGGACAGCTTGTTTCTCTCTTCATAGAGAGGTCATTTGGTCGGCGTTTTGTGCTCCGACGGTGACCTACTTGTCATGGATTGGATCTCCGGCAATCCTCATAGGTGAAGGACCAAGGTTTCATCAATTGGTTGATGAAAATCGCTTCCGAGAAGCAAGTTCGTGGAGCTCATTTTTAGATCCGAATTTGATTCGGATTGTGATCGTCTCTCGGGTCACATTGTCTTCAACTCGAGGCTAGTGACTTTTGCGAAGACGAGGCTCATGGCTTTGTGAAGCTATCCCGATGATACTCGGCGTGGATATGGATAGAGGCGATTCTAGCGAGGGTCGCTATGGTTGATGTCATTCCCGCTACACGTGACACGTCAATTATAACTAGAATAAATTTCCTTTTATTGCAAAATTTTAAATAGCGATTATGTCTACACATGTTGTATCATGCATGCATGTGATGTGTGTGTGTTGTAATAAAATTAGTTTATTACTTATTTTTGCTTCCGCTGTGTGCATGTTTATGAAACATGTTCGAATACACACTCGCCGCGGTGCCGGAGAAACCCAATAGTGGTATCAGAGCTAGCTATGTTTCGACATAATCGTAAAATTATTTTGCGATAGTCATAATTTTATTTATGAAAATATTCTAATTTTGGAAAATTTAGAAGTATTTATGAAAATTTTAATTTGTAAAGAAATTCAAATTGGAAGTTTCCTAATATGATTAGGAAATTTTTCTCCTAAATTAGATTTGATTTTCCTTAATTAGCACTTTCCTTAAATAAAATATGTGATTCAAATCTAAGACATATTTTATTTCCAAAATAGTTATGACAAATAAGGAAACTATTTGTACATGCCATAATTGTATGTCATGTAATTGCATTAGATGCATATCATTATGTCATGTGTGTCGTGACATGTAGATGTATCTCATGTGTGTCATGCCATGTACATAATAGTTATTTGAATGAAAAAGAGGATGAGACTTTAAAACCCTTACATATTATTAAAGCCTACACCTTCCATTAATATGATTAGAACCAGAGTTCCATTTCTTGTTTGGGTTGTTGGACTCACTCCAAGCCCGGCTCGAACCTGAACATGTCCAAATTATTTGAATAGTTTAACACTAATATAGTAAGAGTCAGAGGTCAATCGTTAGTTTGGGTTGTTGGACTCACTCCAAGCCTGGCTAATTGGTTGAATGCGCTCTAACCATATTAAAACTATTTTGCGATTAATGGGTTGGCTCTAACTTGGAGCATCGATTTGTTGGACTCACTCTAAGGTCGATGTGAAGAGAGGTGAAGTTGGGTGCATATGATACATACTTGTTAATGTGTTAACAACCCAATGTATGTGTGAACATTCAATTAGTTGATAGCACATTGTGATAGTTACATATACGTGATATGTAATCGGTATACTTGATACCTATCATCATAGCTAAAAATGGCTTGTTGGACTCACTCCAAGGTTGTTCTTATCTATGTTGGATATCAGCCCATTCGGAGATGGACCTATGATCTCCCGAATTAATTTTGAGGGTTTTTGAAATTCAAAAAATGAATGGGATTTTGTAAATGTATGTCGATGCATTTTAAATCATCTTTCTCATATATGCTCGATTTGTATTTCTAGGTTAATCGCTTAATCATGATGTCTTTGAATTTGCGCTCTATTTTAGATTCAAATAAATTGATTGGGCTGAACTTCTTGGAATGGCTTAGAAACTTGAGAATTATTCTCAAGGATGAAAAGCTTGCGTATGTTTTCGAAGTGCCTCTTCCCGCTCGTCCTAGTGATGACGCAACTCCGGACTAATTGTTGGCCCATTAGAAATATGTGAGTGATTCTGAACTAGTGAGTTGCATCATGCTAGCCGTGATGGTACCCGAGCTGCGGAAGCAACATGAGCATATGGATGCTCATACCATAGTCTTTCATCTTTATGAGTTGTTTGATGAGCAAGAGAGATCCGAAAGGTTCGAAGTCTCTAAGCTCCTCATCACCTCTAAGATGCAAGAGGGTTCATCTGTGGTGCAATTTGTGCTCAAGATGAATGAGTACATCGAGCGACTGACTACACTCGATTTTGTGATGGATCATGAATTAAGTATTGACTTAATTCTGCATTATTTGCCCAAGAGTTTCTCACAATTTGTGATAAACAAGATTTAAACCACAATTCCTGAGCTCCTCAATATGCTGAAGACTGTGGAGCCTTCTATAAAGCATGAGGATAAGACGACACTGTTAGTTGATTCCTCAAAGAAAGGTTCTAAGAGGAAATCAAAGGAACAACAAAAGGGGAAGAAGAAGAAAAAGGCTAAAAAGACAGAACCAGCTCAAAAGGGCACTTGCCATCACTGTGGCAAGGAGGGCCATTGGCGAAGAAACTGCAAGATTTATCTTGAGTCTGTGAAGAAGAAGAAGGCATCCGATGCCCCATCCTCTTCAGGTATCTTCGTTATTGATTGTCATTCTATTTCCTTAGACACTTGGGTATTGGATACTGGGTGTGACTCACATATATGTAATGACATACATGGGATAAGGAATAGAAGAAGACTCATCAAGGGAGAGTCAAATTTACGTGTTGGGAATGGAGCAAAGGTTGCTGCACTCTCCATCGGAACGTATTTGTTAAAACACCCTACAGGACTTATCTTAGAACTGGATAATTGCTTTTATATTCCTTCGTTGATAAAGAACATCATTTCTATTTCATGTTTAAATAGAAATGAGTACCATTTAACTTTTAGTAACAATTGTTGTTATATAACTTTGAATGACATTCTTTATGGGATTGGAACTTTAAGTAATGGTATTTATATATTGGACATATCCAGTGACATTTTCAATATCGAAGCGAGCAACAAGCGTGCTCGAAAAGATAATCAATTAGACTCCTACATGTGGCATTGTCGTCTTGGCCATGTGAGTAAGAAACGCATGTCCGAATTACATCGATGTGGAATTCTGGAATCGTTTGAATTAGATTCATACGATACATGCGAATCATGCTTAAAAGGAAAGATGACTAAGTTACCTTTTACGGGAAAAGGTGAACCGGTAGGAGAGTTGCTTGGTCTAATATATACTGATGTGTGTGGACCTATGTCACCTCATGCTCTAGGAGGCTATAGCTACTTCATTACCTTCATTGATGATCACTCACGGTTTGGGTATGTGTTCTTGATGAAACACAAGTCTGAAGCCTTTGAAAGGTTCAAAGAATTCTGAAATAAAGTAGAGAAACAACTTGGCAAGAGTATTAAAATACTTCGGGATCGAGGTGGTGAATACTTGAGTCAAGAATTTCTAGATTATCTAAGTGACAATGGTATATTGTCTCAATGGACTCCGCCGTATACACCATAGCTTAATGGTGTATATGAGAGGCGAAATCGGACCTTGTTGGACATGGCCAGGTCGATGATGAATCACGTGAATCTTTCCAAGTCCTTTTGGAGCTATGCACTTCAAACAGTTATTTACTTGCTAAATAGAGTCTCAACCAAGGTAGTCTCTACTATTCCATATGAGATATAAGCTAGTAAGAAACCTCATTTATCTTACTTGAAGATATGGGATTGTCTTGCTTATGTGAAGCGGATTATGTCAGACAAATTGGATGCTAAGTCTAATAAATGTCTATTTATTGGATACCCTAAGGAAACGAGGGGTTACCAATTATATCATCCCTTGGAACAAAAGGTGTTTGTTTCAAGGAATGATGTGTTTCTAGAGAAAGAGTTTCTCTTGCAAGAAAATAGTGGGAGTGACATTGAACTTGAGGAGGTTCATGAGACTCCAATAGACATTGATGAGATACCTAGTCAAGCACCTCAACCGATAACTCATATTGATGAGACATCGGCTGAACCTATTGTGACACCACATCTTCATAGATCTGGTAGAACACGCAACATTCCTGAGAGATATGGATTTCTCGTAAGTGAATTGAACGACGTGTTACTCATTGACGATGAGGAGCCTACCAGTTATGAAGAAGTTATGAAAAGTTCAGAAAGGGACAAATGACTTGAAGACATGAAGTCGGAAATGGATTCCATGTATGAAAATCAAGTTTGAAACTTGGTGGACCCACCTAAAGGTATTAAGCCTATAGGGTGCAAGTGGATTTTCAAGAAAAAAATCGACATGGATGGTAATGTGATTACCTATAAGGCTAGATTAACGGCAAAAGGCTATCGTCAAAAGCAAGGTGTTGACTATGACGAGACCTATTCACCAGTAGCTATGCTTAAATCCATTCGAATGCTCCTGGCCATAGTGACTCAATATGATTATGAGATATGACAAATGGATGTGAAAATGACTTTCCTTAATGGAAATATACTCGAGGATGTGTATATGATACAACCTGAGGGTTTCAGATCGATTGATAAAATCAAGGTATGCAAGCTTCAACAGTCCATATATGGACTGAAGAAAGCATCTAGGAGCTGGAATATCCATTTTGATGAGACAATCAAAAGGTTTAATTTCTCACAAAATCCGGACGAACCTTGTGTGTACAAGAAGGTTAGTGGGAGTGCAATTGTGTTCCTAGTATTGTATGTCGATGACATATTACTTATAGGAAACGATGTTTCTGTCTTACAGTCAGTTAAAATTTGGTTATCCAAGACATTCACCATGAAAGACCTGGGAGAAGTAACCTACATCCTTGGGATTAAAATCTATAGGGATAGATCAAATAGGTTGCTTGGTCTTTTACAGTCTACATATATAGACCGAGTACTAAAGAGGTTTAGCATGTCGGAATCCAAGAAAGGTTTCCTACCCATCAGGCATGGGATACACCTTTCGAAGTCTATGTGTCCGCACACAGAAGACGAGAGGATTTGCATGAATAAGATTCCCTATGCATCCACAATAGGATCTATCATGTATTCTATGTTATGTACGAGGCCCGATGTATCGTATGCTCTGAGTGTCACGAGTAGATATCAGTCTGATCTAGGAATGGATCATTGGGAGACTGTTAAGATAATCCTTAAGTACTTAAGAAGAACTAAGGATGTGTTCCTAATATATGGAGAGGGTGATATAGTAATACGCAGGTATACAGATGCCAACTTCCAGACACAAGGATGATTCCAGCCTCGATGCAGTTACATATTTACCTTAAATGGAGGCACAATAAGTTGGAAAGGTTCCAAGCAAGACACTATAGCGGATTCTGCCACTAAGGTATAATACAGTGCAGCTTCGGAAGAAGCAAAGGAAGCGGTTTGGATCGAGAAGTTCATCTCTGAACTTGATGTGGTCTCATCAATGATCCAAACATGTGCTTCGCCGCTATCATCTGATCAGAGAGATCATCAGTAGGAAGAAAATAAAAATCGAGAAGATTCTCACTGAAAGGAACTTAGCGGACCCTTTAACTAAGGCTTTACCTCAGAGTAAGTTTGAGGGTCATGTTAGAGCTTATGGTATTAGATACCATGGCGATTGGCATTAGGCCAAGTGGGAGTTTGTTAGTAATATATGAGAGGTGTCCTAAGACAATCTCCTTATGGTTGTACCATTTTTTTGATAAATGAAGATTCACTATTTGAGTATACATATTTTCATGTATTTGATTGGATCTTAAACTCATTTACTGAATGTCCGCAATACGATTCACAACATGAGAGAATTTTTGATTGTATCACAATTAGTGAGTATCTCTACATGTGTAATTGTGATGTATTGGAATTATCCCTAGATGATGAATTGATGGATTCGAACGCCATCGATTCTGTTGAGACTAGCACGAGGTATACTCTTTGGTTTATCCAAGCAACTATTTCTCACTGGCTAGAGACATTGGGATGTCCGGAGTTGATCGTGCATGCTAGTTATGGTAATTAGTTCATTGGAGTGATCAGTTGTAAGACTTCATATGGTTATCTGTATATATGGATATGTCAATGAAGTTCTTACAATAGCTTAAGTGCGATGTTCCTTCAACTTGCGGTATTCAAGTCATCTTGGTCATGAAGACTTATGCTTTGACATCTTAAGCAAGCATCTCTGAGGAGATGTGGACCCGGGATGATTGGGTATAAGTCAAAGTGGCCGAAGGTGTTTCAATAGCCAACAGAGGATTTACCGCTCCTTGCGAGGAGATGTATACCCTATAGCCTCTCGTCGGATTGTTACTAAAGTCTTTGGCAAAAGTATTACATGTTTAGAGTATGGTACTCTTTTTTTTTTTTGATGAAAGGTAAATAGATATCATCAAGAAAAAGCACAAACATACAGTAGCCACGGGTTCATTCTCATGTCATGTCTGACGAAATGTCAGATCTGAGATGCACCCCGGCGTAGCGTATAGGTGCTGTCATGAGTACCAAACCTCTCTCACAATACCTTCCCTCATGTGTACCATCCTTGTTTCTATGTGCTCACATGCACCGTTCAGAAACTGTACCCCACTTCCCTTTCCTACCTTCTTGAGTCATCCATGTCTTTTGCGGCACCTAATAAGAGTCATGTGATGCCAAGGTCTGCCCTCCGGCATCCAGCTGGCAGCTAGTAGCTAGTGCAGTAGCTGAAACTGGCTCCAGTTGATGCTCCCGCTGTTGTTTGACCCACGAACTCTCGACCCGCTGCTTCCACGTCCTTTACCCATGCCGGGTATCCATCCACATCCATCTCTCCATCATCCTGTGTGGTGCCAATCCAGTGTTTGTCACTTTTGGCAAGTGACCAGCCATCAACGGATTTGTAATGTCTTTACCGTAGCCGTTCTCTACGGACTAGATAGGCCATTCAGGTGGGCCTATTCACCTTTATTAGGCTTATTGGCCAAGCCTCAGCCATAAACGGATTTGGGGCGTCTTTACCGTAGCCGTTTGCTACGGACTAGATAGGCCTTTGGGTGGCCTATTTACCATTCATCCGTTTTTTTTTCACCAAAAAGTGCCCTCATTCAAAGATATCCAGGGCAAGAAGGATCAGGGCAAGAAGTGCTCTGATTCCTGGGCAACGAACTGCCCTGGTATACTGGTTTCCAGGGCAAAAGTACCCTACTATACGAAAATCCAGGGCATAGAGGTGCCCTCATATGAGGATTTCCTTGACAAGCGAGATCAGGGCAATAAATGCCCTGTTATCTGATCTCTTTGCCGAAGTCTCCCTGGTAATCCGCTGCTCTCGCAAAACTGCCCTGGGCTCCCTGGCCCGCTCCAGCCTGGTCAAAACCGCCCTGGCAACGATCCATTGTGCAGATTGGAACCACCCTGGCCTTGGAGGGAAACCGCTCCGCTCTGCCCACTGTGCAAAAACCACCCTGGTCTTGGAAGCAAAACTGCCCTGGCATTGTGAGACCGAGAGCCACGGTCTTTGTGCGAACCTGCCAAACGAAACCACCCTGGAGAACCGCCCTGGACATCACTCTTTTGCTCAAAAACTGCTCTGAGAAAACCGCCCTGCCAGCCACTCCTTTGCGCCAAAAGCTGCCCTGAGGCAACCACCCTGAAAAACCACCCTGGGCTAGAAACCGCCCTGGAAAACCGCCCCTGGAAAGAAACCACCCTGAGAAAACCGCCCTGCCAGCCACTCCTTTGCGTCAAAAACTGCCCTGAGAAAACCGCCCTGCCAGCCACTCCTTTGCGCCAAAAACTGCCCTGAGACAACCACCCTGAAAAACCACCCTGGGCTAGAAACCGCCCTGGAAAACTGCCCTAGAAACATTTCTTTAACAAAAAACCACTCTGGAAAGAAACCGCCCTGAAAACACTCCTTTAACAAAACCCACCCTGGAAAGAAACCACCCTAGAAAAAACCACTCTACTTATAAACTACTCTGGAAAAAACCACCCTGGTTATTATTTTTTTTTTTTTTATGATTTCCAGGGCAAACCAAAGCCCTGGTCTAAGGATTTCCAGGGCAAGGAGTGCCCTGATCAAGGAGGAAACACGAAAAGAAACAGAGAAACAAATAGGAAAGAGAGATATAGAGAGAAAAAGAAGAAAATTAAGAAAAGAAAAGAAAACTACACTCATGTTATTCCCGGTGGGAATTGGATCCTTTTGTTCTCCGCTACTCTGAAAACATGTATTTGGATCTTTTTGTAGAGCAAGTCTTCATCAAATCTTTCTCCTTCAAACCTGCATGCGTTTCGAGCTCTCCATACTAGGTGGATCATCCCTGCCATGCCAAGGTGCCGAAATCGATTCATGTCAGTGGCCCCTTTGTATCTTGTTCTGAAAATTCTGAGCATATGACGGTATGTGTTCATTTCTGTTCTCATCTTCAGCCATCGTCGGACTTGCCCCCATAATTGCTTGATCGGTGTACATTGAAAAAACATATGGTCCATTGTCTCTTCCTCTTGGCCACAGAAAATGCATTGCCTGTCCTCTAAAAATTCTTGTCTTGCTCGCACAGGGAGTTTACCTTTGGCCAGCATCCATAGGGTGAAAGCATGACTTGGTTGTATGTCTTTATGCCATACCGTTGCAGCCCATGACTTCTTTTCCCCTCTTTCCCGAAAAAAATCATATGCACTTCGCGTTCCTTTTTTTTCCCTGAACCATGATGTAAGTAGTTGCTCTGCTTGCTCCTTATTTCCCACAGAACTTAGTATTTTGTCCTTGATGTAGATTAGTGTCTTGATAAGGGGTGAGTCCTTGTGTTTGCTTCGCCATTCCCATATTTCCCCATCACATATGTATGTGTGGTGCACCCATTTAATCCATAATGTGTCCTCCTTGCGTTGTATCCGCCACAGTACCTTTGCTAGGAGGGCTAGGTTCCAGGCTTTCAGTTCTTGCAGTCCCATGCCTCCCTCCTCCTTTGGTTTGCACATTTCTGCCCATGCTATTGGAGGGTTCTTGGTTGTCCACATGAACGCTCTGCAGGTGCTATAGATTTTCTCAATGACTCCTATCGGCAGCGGTAATATTGACATCCAGTAGCATTCGACACCTTGGAGAACCGAGGTATTGAGCTGACTTTTCCCTGCATACGAGAGCGTGTTTCTTGGCCAAACTTTTATCTGCCTGTCCAGTGTGTCTGTGAGAGCACTATAGTCTGAAATTCTCAGTTTTTTTGATGCAATAGGAACCCCTAGGTATCTGTAAGGCATGTGCCCTTCCTGAAACCCGGTGATAGCCAGCAATCTCTCCTTGATTGTTGCATGAACTCCTACCATATAGATGTTAGATTTTGCCATGTTCGCATTCAACCCTGCCATTCCAGCAAACTGCGATAAGCACTCCATTAGCACCTTGATCGTCGATTCATCCCCACGCCCCAGTAGTAGCAAATCATCAGCATATACTAAATGCGCTATCCTTAGTTCTTCACACTTAGGGTGAAAATGAAAATCTGACCTGCAGGTTTGCTTCGCTAGTAGCCTAGATAAATATTCCATACACATGCCAAAGAGATAGGGGGATAGGGGGTCCCCTTGCCTGAGTCCTCTGCCTCCTGCAAAGTAGCCATGCATGTTTCCATTGATAACTACTGAAAAAAGAAGTGGTGGTGACACACTCCTTAATCCACTCTACAAATCTATCCAGAAACTATAGTGACCGGAGGACATCCTACAAAAATTCCCAGTTCACAGAATTAAAAGCCTTTTGTAGATCGACCTTTAGTATACATCTCGGAGAAATTCTTTTCCTAGTGTAACTTCGCATCAATTCCTGAGCCAGGTGGATGTTATCTGATATGCAACGTCCCTGAACAAAAGTAGTCTGTGCCGGGTTCACTAGGTGATCCGCAATTTCTGCAATTCTGCTAGCCAAGATTTTACTGATTATTTTGTAGACCACTGAACAGCAGGAGATTAGTCTGTAATCTTGCACTTTACTTGAATGCGGTGACTTAGGTACCAGGGCAATTAGGGTGTGGTTCCATGATTTGAGTAGCTGACCATTCTCAAAAAATTCCGTGATAGTAGCCACCACATCGTGCTTGACAGTGTCCCACGAGTGCTTGAAAAACTTTGAGTTATATCCGTCTGGTCCTGGAGCTTTGAGATCCCCAATCCCAAATAGCGCGCCTTTGATTTCTTCTTCTGTCGGAATCCTGACCATTCGCAACTGCTGTGTCTCCGTTAGCTTCCTTCCAAACTCCATGCAGGCACCTTGATATTGCGTTCTGCTTCCATGCTCTCCTAACTGCCTCTGAAAATATTGTAGGAACTCTCCCACTATTTCCTCATGCGAGCTCGTTTGCTCCCCATTATTCTTTTCAACCGTTGTTACCTTCCTCCTCTTATTGTTTCTTTTAACCAGTGCATGAAAATAGGAGTTATTTCTGTCAACTCCCCGCATGTATTCCTGTTTGGCACGCTGCAAATAGAATAAGTATTCTGCTTGTTCCAAAGCTTCCACTTTCTTCCTCATGAGTAAGTACTCCTCCTCCATCCGTCCCTCTGAAAGCCCTTGTTGTTGCATCTCATTTAATTGCTCCTGACCAAGTTTAACTCGTTCCTGAATGTGTTGATAGTGCAGTTTGTTGAGCTGTCTGAGGTGCAGTTTTAGTTTGGTGAGCTTATGCCTGAGTCTGTATTGCGCTGTCCCATCAACTACATTGGTGCCTTGGCTGCTCCAATTCTCCTCTACTAGCTGGCCATAGTTGGGGTGCAATGTCCACATGTTGAAGAATTTGAAAGGCCTTTTCTGTTTCCCTACTGCTTCTAGCACTGATACTATGCATGGTGTATGGTCTGAGACTGTTCCGGGGGTCTTAAAATCGGCAAAACTGCTACGATCTTGCTCTATCCATTCTTTATTCACCATTGCCCTGTCTAGTTTACTTACCACCTTGCCGTTTGTCCACGTGTATTTGCATCCTATGGAGCGTAAGTCTTCAATTTTGGCTTCCAAGGAAAAATTTCGAAAATCCGCTGTGGCATATTCTGTTACTGGCAAGCCCCCACATTTGTCCATTGGGGATAAGGGAGAATTAAAATCTCCTAGGATTAACCAAGGCATTTTGATGCTTTCTGCAATTTGTTTGAGTGTAGCCCACATTGCTTTCCTACTCACAATTGACAGTTGACCATATACAAATGTTACTGCATATTCTAATTTTGTCACCTTGCATTTGATTTTCACATGTATCAGTTGCTCCTCCCATCCTTCAATGTCCAGCGTGATGGTTTGAGGGTCCCATATCAGCAACATTCTACTCCTGGAGAGGTTTCCTACTCGCTGTTCCGTCTCCCACTGCTTGAATTTCTTGACTTTCAGAGTTTGGTAGTATTGGTTAGTTAATTTGGTCTCAAGGATGCAAAGTATACTCAGCTTCTGTTTCTGAAAGAGGTCTATCACCGCTTTCTGCTTGAGGCCTTTATTTAGGCCCCTTATGTTCCAAGCACCAATCTTCATGGTTTACTCTCCTTTCTTTTCTTGTTTCCTATCTTGCTCCCTTCCATCTCTTCCTGTGCCTGATTTCCCCCTCCATAGTGCGTCCCTTACTCCTTCACCTTCACCCCCTAAGCCTGTCTCTGTATCTCCTCCTTCACACACAGCAGCATCACCTTCATGTTCCTTATTGGCTTGTACACTATGTTCAGTATTTGCCTCTTTCATCCTCATATTCCATCCAGTTGCCGGGAGTGTTAATATGATCATTGGTGGGCTATCTTCCTGCAACTCGCCAATATTTTGCTCATAGTTTGTGGTGTCATCATCCTGCAATGTCTCGGTCATTTGTATCTCCTGCATTTCTCTTTTTGCATCTTTCCCTAATTCTGACTTGTCTCCAAACTCGTTGTCATCACAAATCCCCTGCGACACTACAATGGTGGATATGGTATTCAAATCATGCCTCGCCTTGTGCAGTTTCCCTCTGATACCTCCTCGCCTTATGATCCTCTTCCATATCCGCTTCCCTTATCGACGTGATCCATCTTCCTGCCTTCCTTTGATATTCCTCTTTTCCTTTTTCGTTGTCTTGTCTCTGGCCCGCTTGCTCCTCCATTAACGACCCATGTTGTGCTCGTTCCCTCCTTCTTTTGTTTTTCGTGAGGGTATCCTGGCCACTATGATTATTCAGGATAACTTTTTTGGTCATTGCATAGCCTATTTGTTTCTTCTGCCGTTGGTTCTGCCTTGCCTGCACTGATATGACTTCTGCCTCCTCAGACTCTTGATATACCTCTTGCATTGTTGGCAGTAGGATATGATCCTGAGAATTCCCCCCCCTATCCCCCAAAGACCCCTGCCCATATCTCTGAATTCTATGATGCGTGCCAGGTCCCATTGCTACCGTGCCACTTCCTTCCATGCCACCAGTATGTATGGCTTTTAGACGTTCCAATTCACTCCTGGTTACTGCTTGCCGCCTTTGCCCTTTGCTTGTTCCTCCGCTCCTTGTCATACAGGGGGTACGGTTTTCCTTCTGTTTGTTTTGCTTTTCTGTTGTTCCAGGGGTATTCCGATTATCCCGCCCCTGCATGCTTATGCTCAATTCTTTCTTCTGCAGTAACTGCCATGTTGCTGCTGGCGTGGTGACTTCTGATGCCCTACTATCAGTGCTTGCAGTTGTTCTTTGATTTTGGAAGATCCCCTGCTGCCATTTCCGGCTTGAATCACTATGGCCTAGTACACCTTCCTCCACCCTGCATGGCATATCAAATTCGAAATGGATGGAAATTTGGTTTTGAAGTTGATGCTCCTGAGGTTCTGTTACTACTGTTTCCTCAATCCCCTGTTGTGCCACTTGTTGGTGAATTACCTTATGCCCATGCCTCCCTTTCTGACTAAGCTGTGCTACAGTGCTATGTCCTTCTGCTTGTTCATCAGCCTTATCACCCAGATCACCCCTCCCTATTCCTTTGTGTGTTTCCCTTCCCCTCCCCCCTGATTGCTCTCCTGTATGTTATCCTCAGTTATTCGAGCGCTTCCTTCCCCCTGCCTCATTTGTTTCCTTGGGGTTAGCCTGTCTTTTGCACTTCTCTTTGGTTGATCATTCTGTTTATGCTGCCTCTGCCAATTATTCTGATTCCTTCTATACCCTGATTCCCTTTGTTCCGTTTGTATTTGGCTCACATGACTTCCCAGACTCCTTGATAGACCTGTTCCTGCCTGCCTTATCTGAATGTGGTCTGTTTACTGTTTCTTCCTTTTACCATTGATTTTCCATTGACCTATATTGGCATTTGCAGGTTCCCATTCATACTCCTCCCCTAGCATGCTTCCCTTTGTTCCTGCACCTGTATTAATTTGTGCATCATCTTCCACCCCCGCGCCTGTGTTGTTAATGTCTGTTGTGTATACTGTTACTTGGCACTCTTTTGCGTGTATACTTCCACTGGCCGGATAACTTCCTTGGTAGTGCCCCATTTGCTTGCAGCCACCGCAGTATTTCAAGCTGGATTCAAACTTGATCTCCAAATCTGTATCTGTGCCATCCGGTAGGGTTATAGCAATTGTTGTAGGTAACTCTTTGGATATATCCATTTCCACTAATACTCTAGCGTAGTTGACCCGATCCCTTACTTTGGTGTATCTGTCTATATACAACGGTGTGCCAACTTGGGAAGCTACCTTGCTTAGACCTGAGATAGACCAACAGTCCAGCGGTAATCCAAGAGTATGGTACTCTTGGATACATGTGTAGTAACTAGAATCCGGAGGATGAGGAAGTAAATACTTAGGCTAGGTGTGACGTAGTCAGCCTAGTGGGGACTGACGCAATAGTCCATGTCCTGAACCAAGTGGGGATAATATGAGTGAAGGGAATGAGACATGATTCATTGTAGCTGTCGAAGGGTTTTAGAAAAGGTTATGGGATCAACCATTGATTTTCTGGTTAATTGGGGATCATGATGTACTACTAGGTGCCACTCATGATCATTCTATAATTAATGGTTAATTATAGATGACCAACACAAACCGGGAACCTATTTGGTCACATGCACAACGAGCGTAATTCGAATGATTTAAAATGAGTTCGATAATAGAATTCTCAGATCGAGAGAGACTAGGTTTGGTTGGACCAAACAAAGAGAGAGTATGAAATGGTTTCAGTCACATCGAAAGCATGGATGGGTCGAGTCTTATGAATACATGATGGATGAACCAAATTGGTTTAGTTCTAATCCAATGGTGGAAAATAAACCAAAGTGGTTTGGTTTGTTTTAAACGAATGAACCAAAGTTGATTCGGTTCATTTTAACTTAAAATAGACCAACGTGGTTTGGTTTATTTTAACTTAAGTTATTGGAGCGGGTTAACGGGTTTTGGTTATGAACCAATAACTCCTAGGAGAAGGTTTCTTGATGGTCAAGAAACACGCACTCTATAAAAATGCAGCTTAAGGGTTTAATGAAACCCTAAGAGTTATTTTTTGAAATAGCTAGTCTCCTCTTCTTCCTCCTTGCCCTTGCCACCCACTTGGAGTTACTGCCCAAGTTTGTTGTTACCACCTCCTTGCCGATGGCCAACCACCAGCCGTCGGCCACCCTTGGGCCACCCTCAGCCTCCGGCCAACCACCCTTGGCCGCCGGCGACCAAGGAGCAACCGGCCAAGCCTTTGGTCGGTTATCTTCTCCACCAACACAAGCTGTCTGTTAGTGCTTATAAGATCCACATATCTCCACAATGGTATGATATTGTCCACTTTGGGCCCAAGCCCTCATGGTTTTGTTTTTGGGCTTTACCCAAAAGGCCTCATTCCAATGGAGATATCTTTTTTCTTATAAGCACATGATCTTTTCCATGTCTTACCAATGTGGGACTTTGATTGTATTCCCCATACTCCCAACAATCCCCCCCTCAAACGAAGGACCACATTGGGCCCCCCTCAAGCCTATCCCTCCTCGAAGGATTTTCTCTGCTTGATGTCCGATCTTCAACCCACCAGGACTTCCTGCCAGTTGTTCGGTCCCCCCGACCCAACTAGACTTCCTTCCTGATGTCTGGTTCTCTTGATCCGGACGTGGGAGCTCAACTTCCTTCGTTCGAGGTTCATGGCTTGACATGGACCATGGCTCTGATACCAATTGTTAGTGCATATAAGATCCACATATCTCCACAATGGTATGATATTGTCCACTTTGGGTCCAAGCCCTCATGGTTTTATTTTTGGGCTTTACCCAAAAGGCCTCATACCAATGGAGATATCTTTTTTCTTATAAGCACATGATCTTTTCCATGTCTTACCAATGTGGGACTTTGATTGTATTCCCCATACTCCCAACACTGTCCAATTTTGGACAGCTTGTTTCTCTCTTCATAGAGAGGTCATTTGGTAGGAATTTTGCACTCCGACAGTCACCTACTTTCCGGGGATTGGATTTTCGGCAATCCTCAGTGGTGGAGGACCAAGGTTTCATCAATCGGTTGACAAAAACCGCTTCTGAGAAGCGAGTTCGTGGAGCTCATTTTTAGATCTGAATTTGATTCGGATTGTGATCGTCTCTTGGATCACATCGTCTTTTACTCGAGGCTAGTGACTTTTGCGAAGACGAGGCTCGTGGCTTTGTGAAGCTATCCCGATGATACTCGGCGTGGATATGGATAGAGGGGATTCTAGCTAGGGTCGCTATGGTTGATATCATTCCCGCTACACGTGATACGTCAGGTATAACTAGAATAAATTTTCTTTTATTGCAAAATTTTAAATAGAGATTATGTCTACACATGTTGTATCCTGCATGCGTGTGATGTGTGTGTGTTGTAATAAAATTAGTTTATTACTTGTTTTTTCTTCCGCTGTGTGCATGTTTACGAAACGTGTTCGAACACACACTCACCGCAGTACCGGGGAAACCCAACAAGATGCACTAAGCCCGCGGCTTTTCCAGTGTCATCCTTCAGATCTCGTCCTGAAGTCTGCTTCCTTTGGGTTCACTCCAATGCTCCTCGTCCGGCGGTCCCTCAGATGCACCGAGTGCACGGCTTCCGCAATGCCATCCTTCCCTAACTCAAGGACCCATGCCATGAGATGATGAACTCGCCAATGCTTTCATCAAGTCAACCATGTGTGATTCACTTAAGTCATGCACAACTTAAACACACACATCAAATCACATAATCAACCTAACTTAAATCCTTTACCATACACATCAAAACCAAACCATACTTAGGTTGATTGCCCTAACAATCTCTCCCTTTTTTATGTGTGGCAACATGTTTAAGTTAGGGAAAACATTAACAAAACACTAAGGCAAGGAAAGAATGTAAACATAACATTAGTATCAAAACACTCCCCCTTAATACATGCTAATTCTCCCCTAACATGATTCACTTAAACTCTCACATTTCTCCCCCTTTGACATCATTAAAAACATCATACAAATATTATACAACAAGGTATCAAAGTCTAAGGGAATAAAATAACCAAAATCTGACTTAAATCTACCTAAAACAAGTTACTGTGCTCGTGCACAGTACATCAGTCGTCTGGGTCAGATAGGCAGTCGACTAGCACATAAAAATGCAGATTTTTGATTTCTGAACCCAAATTCAGAAATGTATTAAAAATTCCAAAAAAATTGAAAAATCATGAAATTTGGAGAACACATTTCTAATGAGTTTTTCTATCAAGGAAAAATGATTTTTCATAAAAATTCAATCAATTTTCGAAAATAAGTTAAAGTCTCAAAAGTTTGAAAATAACTCAAATTTTTATCAACTTGAAAGCCTAGTTTTGCCTTGAAACGTTTTAAAACATGAAATGGTTTTAAATCATTAAAAAAATATCCAACCATTATCTTTGAGCAATATATCCATGAATTAAACATATGCTTTCCCTATAGTTGATCTATGATTGTCATGTCATGATACACTCAGTGACTCAACTAAATGCCATAAGCATTAGTGAAACACTTGTATCAACCTAACATGTCACACATGCTATGTTTTCAATCAAGTTAGCCTATAGTGAATGCGAGATGTAACTAAGGTATTTATACTTAATCACAAATTTCATGCAATTTCTACCCAAGGTTAAGTATCATGCATAAACACCCATCATGATCATAAAGCATGTTTATGATTACAAAACAAGTATCACAAATCATGATTCAAACATTATCACCCAAATCATCCACCATGCTCATAATAAGTCAACCACATAATATGATATGAAATAAGTCCAACTATGGTTGACTATCCTAGGTTTTCCTAACCTTTAAGGATTGACTTGAGAACCTAATAAAAGTTCTTTCCAATAGGGTTCACCAAGTACTCATTTGTGATCCATTTCCTAGATACCATGGTTGTTTTAGTTTGTCCTCTAGCAATTAAACAATGGTAGGTTTTTTCATTTTTGGATCCTTTATAACCTAGGCCCTTCTTATTAAAACTTGATCTTGTTAGTTATAGCCCTAAGAACCAATCATGTGATGGTTGAATAGGGAACATTTTGTATCATATTCTATAAAGGCAAAGGATTGGTTATTATATTTAAGTCTTGCTTGTGCCAGCTAAATTAAATATAGTAATGCCCTAGAAAAGTAGGTTCTTATCTACAACACATCAATTGGCAGAATTGATTATGAGAGGCTGTAGAGAACACTTTCTAAATGTTCCTAGTCAAGTATTAATATGCAAGGGCAATATTAATACATAAAGACTAGCATGTAGGTCAATTGATGACTTGATCTCACAAGTCATGGATATATGATATCAAGTTGACACATGGGTATATATTAGAGAATATATACTGAACTGACCCGCCATGAGAAAGTTTCATGGATCGTTATATGAGTGTCATAAACTTTCTCATGTGACTATTGGTATGAATAGTCCTCAGACCTGAAGTCACTACGGTTCCCTACATAAGGAGTTATGTACTTTGGTATCGTCAAACGTCACCCATAACAGGGTGGACCATAAAGGCGATTACTGGGTATATAACAAATTATGCGGAGGGATGTGAGTGATGTAGATGGGATCTATCCCTCTCATATGATGAGAGTGATATCGGTGGGCCCCTTGATTGAGTAGAACTACTAAAACGCATGGCCATGCTCGAATGAGTCAATATGAGATATTGAGCTCATTTGTTTGAGTTAGTTTACTCAGGGATCAAGAAACACATAGATTGATCGAGGATGACACGGTCTATGCCTCATTGGTCAACCTGATATCAAGGATAGAAGGACACGGTCATACATTAAAATAGTCACGGAAAGGTTAGTCGGATCTTGACTTATCTCATAACTTGGGTAGCAATGATGTATTGCTAGATGCCGCTCATTGCTTGTGTATCTAAAAGAGTTTAGATCCACTGCCAACGTTATGAGAGCCTATAGGGTCACACACAAAGAGCATGATAATTAGAGGAATTAGAGTATTCTAGTTTGACTAGAATAATTTGGGAATAAGCTTAAGTACAAAATGGTTTTTGGACTTTAAGCTTAATGAGAATTTTAGCTAATTGATTTAATGAGATTAATTCAATATGTTACCTTATTGATTTAATGAGATTAATTCAATATGATAACATAAGCTTAATTGAATTAATAAGATTAATTTAACATGCATGAATGCCACATAAGAATGCCACATAAGCATGCCACCTAAGCATCCACCTAAGCTAGATGAGGTGGAAGGAGACAAAGTGGTTTTTGTCTCCTTAAGTGGCCGGCCAAACAAGGAAGCCAACTCCTTTTTTGATTGTGTCTCAATGCAATGGATTGCATTGAATGTGTGGAGGTGAAAGGGTTTTTCCAACCCTATAAAAGACTCCATGAAGTGGCCGGCCATAGTAAGCATTGTGGTTGTGAGAGAGCTTGAGAGCTTGGTGGAAGCTTTGGTTGTGTGGCTTTGTGAGTGTAGGCTAGCAAGAAGAGTAGTCTTCTTCTTCCTTTCTCTTTTTCCCTAGATTCCTCTCCTTTAGGGACTTCTCTAGCAAGAAGTAAAGGAGAGCTCTTCTAGTTTCTTTTGTGAGACAAGAGCTTGCTCGTGTGGATACATATAGAGGCACGGACATTTGAACGTGCTAAAGATCCAACAAACCAAAAGGAAAAGCGGGATTAACAAGGGCACGCAACAAAGGTAATCCTCTCCTATAAGATAGGTTTGGTTTTAGAGAAATTTATTTTGTACGAGTTTTCTTTCGCAAGGATCACTAGGAAGGGATCCTAATTTTTCCGTTGCGCATATGCTATTTGGCATATAGAAATTCCCTACAGATCTTTGGCTCCCAATGATCATATTTAAAGTGTTTGAGCAAATTGTGAATTTTTCAAGGGCCTTAGTGAGGAATTCTACCATTTCTCTTAAAACCTTATTTTCTTCTAAGCATGCATCATTACTACTAGAAGAAATACAATCATCATGTGAGCATGAATTTTTCAATTTTTCTTCTAGTTTTTTTTTAAATTTCATCAAGCATGCATTTATTTTTCTTCTTAGCTCTAAATAAGTCCTTAGTAAAGCTAATAATAATGGAAATAATATCATGAGAGGGTAGTTTATTTACCTCACTTACCCAATCTCGTTCTTCCGATTCCGTTGATTATGCTCCCCCTACACTTGAGCTCTCCTCCTCACTTGAGCTTGGTTCTTCTCTTTCGGATGAAATGGAGGCTATGTCTTCTATTCCCATGAGTGCTAGGTGTGTGAAGATTTATTCCTTTGATGAGGATGGGTCATCCCATGTGGCATTCAAATTGTGGGCTTTTGACTTCCCTTTTTCTTTCTCCTTTGACTTCTTCTCTTCCTTCTTCTTACTTTCTTTCTTCTTATCATGCCTTTTCTTTTCTTCCTTGCTTTTGTTCAATAGTGGACTGTCATCCCTCATGTGTCCCTCTCCTTGGCAATTGTAGCTTATGACTTTTCTAGTCCACCTTCACCTATCATGAGACTTATTAAATTTAAAAATTTTCAGTGCATGCCTTACCTTCCTTACCATATAAGTCTCTTCATTGCTATTCATTGATGAGGTAGATTCGTCATCGGATGGGAAGGGTGGAGTCTCCTTCTTCTTTCCTTTTTCGGCCAATAATGCTACTCCCCTTGATTGCTTGATTGAATCTTCAACTATTCCTTCAAGCCTAGTTTCATGTAATTCAATGGTAGAAAAGAATTATTCTTGAGTACTTACCTCTAGATTCTTTGAGATGTAGAATGAATCTACCATGGAGCTCCATTTCAATGATCAGGGGAATGCATCTATTTCCTTCATGATCATATCCCTATTGGAGAGCTTCTCTCCTAAACTTGATAATCTATTAATTATTTCCTTAAATCTTTAGCGTAGAGATAATACCTTTTCTCCTTTTTCTAGTTTGATATTGTTAAGTTGGGAGCGGAGAAGGTCCCTTCTAGCTAGCTTGGCTTCAGACGTGTCTTCATGAAGCTCCACTAGTTTTTCTCATATTTCTTTGGTGCTAGAGCACTCACCAATCCTATTAATCTCTTGTTGAGGTAGCAAATTTTAGAGATGGTGTTTTTCTTTTGAATTCGCAAGGTGCACCTCTCTTTGCTTCTTAGTCCATCTTGATTTTTCAATTGGCTTCCCCTCTTCATCCCTAGGTGTCTCGAAATTGATTTTCATAATAATCATAATATCAAAGTCCGTTTCCAAAAATACCTCCATATGCTTTTTCCACCAAGCGAAGTCCCCTTCAAATTTTGGCGGATGAATGTTCGACTCGGTCATTTCGTTGTCATGCATATTTTGGCGATGAGTCCATCGACAAGCTCCTCGCTTTGATACCACTTGTTGAAGGATTGTGGCCTGGCTAGAAGGGGAGTTGAATAGACCTTGTTGATCATCGATGGAAATCGCATCTTAATCATCTACACTTAAGATTAGAACAGTGGAAATATATGCTAAACAAAAGATAATTAAGCAAATAAAAGAATTATAGAGAAAGCATACACTAACAAAGTATGTAATGTGGTTCATGACCCTTGCCGCTAATCCACGAATGATTTGTAAGGCGAATCACTCCTCAACCCAAATCACTAATCTCTCCTTTAGCTCAAACAAGGTGGAGGTAACCTCTTTACAACAATTCTCTCCCTCTTACAATAAAATGGAAGGAAGAACAAGAAGGAGAAGAGAAACACGTTCACAACACTTAGGAGTATTAATAGGAGCTAAGCATTTACCTCCCAAAGGCACCCAAGGACTCCTCTTATAGAGAGGAAGCCATTCTTCCCATTGGGCATGCAACAGTCGACTGCTATTGTAGCTATTGTTTCACAACTACTTCATCCACGTTGGCATCCAGCCAACGGATAACCCATCAGTCGACTACTAGATCATAGCAGTCGACCGATCGAACTATCAGTCGATTGCTCCAAGCAATTAGTCGACTCAAAATAGTTTTGTACCCGCGACACCCTTCAACAGTCAACTTATGGTGCATCAGTTAACTACCAAACCATGTCAGTCTACTACTGAGCCAGAAACCCATCAGTCGAACACCAGTCGATTGCTATCGACTTGGATCAGTTAACTGCTATCTATAGTAGTCGACTGGTGTCAAGTAAAACCTCAAACAAACACTTGTTTGAGCATTCAAGAGTCGGGTAAACCTCAAACCACCTGTTTATGCATTCGACACTTCCATTCGTCAGGTAGAAACCTCAAACTCATGTTTGAGCATCCAACTTATCCAATTGTCAAGTAAAACCTCAAACACAAGTTTGAGTGTCCGACTTATCGAGTAAAAACTCAAACCTAAGTGTGAGCGTCCGATACTTGACTTAGCCATTCAACCAAGTTCACCTATGAGCTACTCCTTCTCGGGTTACAATCTCTCATCTTCCCATGGAGTCCCTCACTGAACCTCTCTTCGTCCGGCCACACCCCTCGGATGCACTAAGCCCACGATACCTCCAGTGCCATCCTTTGCATCTCTCCCTGAAGTCTGCTTCCTTTGGGTTCACTCCAATGCTCCTCGTTTGGCGGTCCTGATGCATGCAAATGTGACCTCAAATCTCACGATAGAGACCGTCGAGGACTCGAAGCGCGTGCTCATGCTCAACGCTCGCAAGTGCACGGATGTCGTTAAGTAATAAAAAGATTATCGATCCCACAGGGACTGAGATTCGAGTATCTTTTTGATGTACCTTTTTGATGTAATGTCAAAAAGGGGGAGAAGTTACCAAATTACCAATTAGGTTTGGAATTCTCATTTGGGATGTGAGAATTGCCAATATGGGAGAATTGGTAGACTTGAGATGGTAGTTTTGTCAATCATCAAAAAGGGGGAGATTGTTGGTGTAATCGGCCCAGGTTGACTCGAGTTTGACTCGAGCAGTACTTTGATAGTATTTTGATGATAGACAAAACTCATGACATGGGAATGTTATGGGAAAGTCCAACATGGAGTTGACATGGAAAATCCAAGCATGGAGCTTGGTGTGGGAAATTCCAACATGGAGTTGGCATGGAAAATCCAAGAATGGAGCTTGGTGTGGGAAAGTCCAACATGGGGTTGGCATGGAAAAATCCAAGCATGAAGCTTGGTGTGGAAAAGTCCAAAGCATTGCGAAGCCGTACGCTTGGTGCATGTGGGAAGTCTTGAGAACTTGGCAAGTTCACTAGGCTCGGGGTCCTTGAGTTGGTGAAGGATGTCATTGCGAAGCCGTGCGCTTGGTGCATCCGAGGGACCGCCGGACGGGGAGTGAATGGAGTAAGGCCCAAGGGAAGCATACTTCGAGGGCATGAGACATGAAGGATGGCATTGCGAAGCTGTGAGCTTGGCGCATCCGAGGGACGTAGGCTGAGGGAAGAGAGCTTCAGTGGGAAACTCCATGAGGGATGACGTGGACTTGGCCAAGTGACTAAGACTGAGTGTCGGAGGCTCGAACTTGATGTTTGAGGGTTTACCCGACGGTTGGATGCTCAAACAACTTGGTTTTTGAGGTTTTTCCCGACAGCAGTCGACTGGCATAGGTGCCAGTCGACTGATCCAAGTCGACTAGGGTTCGACTGGTGTTAGACTACAGTTTTGTGCTTGGAAGTCGACTGATGTCGACAGCAGTCGACTGCCGAGGGATGGCAGTCGACTGATGGGAATGTCGCGAGTACATAATGCTCTGTAGCCGACTAGGTAATCGAGTACTAGGTCACCAGTTGACTTATGGGCATCATCAGTCGACTGGTAGGAGATCCGTTGGAACTTGTCCAACGTGTATCTGGCCGTTGTGAGATAACGGATTCTGAGGGCGATGATCGGGCCTTTGGCGATCGCTGGTAAATCAGCTTGATGCAGGTTATAAAAGGAGCTCAAAAGGGAGGATTTCGCCAAGACTTTAAGGAAGCTATTGGAGGGGAATTGCTACTGCATTCCAGTCCTTCAAGAGCCATCCAAAGCAAGCTACAAGCAAAGGGTTCAAAGCAAGCGTTGTAAAGTGTTCTTTACGTGTATTTCGTATTTGTCTTTGTATTGCCTGTATTTCATTACTTAGTGTAATTGCTTGTAAGAGGTTTCTTCATCTCTGACGTGTTGTCGAGAAGGAGTGGTTTAGTTAGTGGCATGCGCATAACTAGAGCTCGGTGAGCTCGCCCGTGGAGTAGGAACCATTCGGTTCCGAACCACGTATATTGTCGTGTTTTGTGTGTGATTGTTTATTGTTGTTATTTCTATTGTTATTCCGCTGCATATATTAACGACAATTGTAGACAAGCACGCAAGAACGAGTAAATTCCATCGTACAATGATAGAGGGCTATTCACCCCCCTCTAGCCTGCCAACATACACACCGATCGATCCCCTATATTTCTTCCTCCCCGTTGCGAGTTCTCGAAGCTTTTTAGGGCGTCGGAGTTCCATCCCAGGCGTCATGCCTCCCCCCTAGGGTTTGGGCATAGCCTCCTTTATATAGACATCAACCTAGATCTCTCCGAAACCTGGAAAATAATCAAATCACGTCAAAATTGCACAGCGCCACACAACCGTGTGGATCCACACAGCCAGGCCGTGTGTGGCACTGTGGCGCAAGCCATGTGTTTTCACAAGGCCAGGGTGTGTGTCATTCTGCTCTAGTTGTCAAATGTCTTCTTTTCACTCCAAAAGTGCATTATTTTCCCCGTATAATGTTGTCCTGCACACAAAAGTACAATGAGTAGATCTCTGAATCAGAAAACAAGAAATGCATGCAAAATAAAGTAAAATATGCATGAAACAAACATAAAATGAAATGAGATATGATGTGAGCGAAAACTTCTCCCCTATATGTTTTGCTCACATCAATTCCCCCAGACTTAGATCTTTGCTTGTCCTTAAGCAAACCTCAGTACCATGAAATTTTAAAAAAGTATTGTTCCATACTTAGCATGGTACCTAAATTTACCAAGTGGTATTTATAATCAAAGCAAAGTAGATATGTTTTAGAAATTCACTACGTTAGCTTCTCGTGTTCATGCTAAGCGAATCTTCTTAGGGGATACCCATTCCATGGTAAGTTAAGTCATCATCCTATAGCTTTCCTAAGGTCTCCGACTCTTAGGCACTTACCTGCCCAAAGCGAGGGTCGTTCCCTAGATCTAGCACAAAGTCTCAAAGGTGTGCTCGGTATTGAGAGAAATTTGTAGGTGTTTCTCTAGTAACCTAACTCAGTCTCAAAGGGGCACCTAACCATTTTCACCCACGTATTGAGACAACTGTTTTTTATCCCTCATAATCTCTTTTTTTTTATTCTATTTTTTTTCTTTCTTTCTTTCTTTTCTCTCTCTCTTGAGATTTTGATTTTTCCGAATGGACTTCCACAATATGAACATCTCTAGTAACTAAAATGTTAAATCTAGAGTCACCTATGGATTCCAAAGTACTAGACTACTGAGGTGAATCATAACTAGGTATGTACTAGATTTTCCCTTTCAGAACGTTCATCATGTGTAGGTGTAAAAATAAAAGCTAACCAATATAAGTCTAGAACATTCATTAGAGCAAATAAAATAAAATACCACGAGGTAAATGAAGTTAAGCTACCCATGAACATAACTCATGAACAAATTTTAGAAATACTACTGAGACAGCTTTATAGATAACAAAAATTAAGTGCTGAAAGCAACTAAATAACTTATACATGAACAAATGAATGCTAACCATAATGCAAATATCAGAAATGAAACTACTGCTAGAAACAAAATAAATCAAAACTTGGGGTCCCCCCCAGACTTAAGCGAAGCATACCTCTAGTATGGTGGATGAGGTGGAAAGTCCAGTAGCCTCGGCATCTCGGGGTCCTGGGAGAATCTGGTGTTGAGCCGCTGATGCCACATGTACATGTGGTCAATCTGAGAGCTGGTGGATGCAGCAGCTGCTCGGTGCTCCTCCTCCCTATCCCACCGTGCCTGCTGGGCACGCATGTGATGCCGCATCTCCTGGTGGTAGGTGGCCTCCTCCTGGCGACGGGCAACCTCCTCCTGGAAGTAGACACGGGCCTCGTCGTAGAACTCCTCAGCCTGTTGGAAGTTCTCCCAAAAGCCCTGAAACTCTGCTTGTGTGTAGGCGCTCTGCTCCTCCTATCGCTACCTTTGCGTCTGCTGCTCGGTATATATGTCGTCGAGGCGCGATCGAAACTCCGAAAAATCATAGGTAGATGTACCTGCATCTTGCTCAAAAGTAGAAAAAGATGGTGGTGCAGGTGCAAGCTCATGTTGACGTGGACTAGGTGGGCTCCTATACATGTGTGGACTAGAGGGAGAGTGATGTACAGGGGGAGAGATAGGTACAGAAGTGGATGGTCCCTCATATGATGGGGACTCCACTATCAGGTCTAAACGCCAGTTGGCGCGTGTGGTGATGGTGGTACGATCGGGGTCGGGGAGTCTAAGGGCTGTCAGATTTTTCCTTACAAAGCATAAGGAGTGTCCCTATCTTACAATCATCTTCATGGTCATACACACTCCTAGGTTGATCCTAGGGCTCCCCTCTATGCTATCTAGCGCGGTGTAGTTGTACCCCATCCTATGGAAAATGTGGGTAAGTAGGCCTCCCACAATAATCTCTCCTCTCGCTGCTTTGCCCATTTTCACTAGGTGTCTAATGAAATGGGACCCTACATCAATGCTACTCCTTTCTTGTAGCGTGTCCCACAAGCAAAGCAGCTCACTAGCTCACACTACATCGTCACTCTCCCCATAACTAAAAATAGTACTTGCCATGATTCGGTGTAGGTACCGAAAAATGGAGTTTTGGAGGTGGGATGCTTTGGCCCTAGACGGGTCGTAAGCGTGTTCTCCTGTCAATTCAGTCCAAAAGATCCGAGAGTTAAACCCAATAGGGGTTCTTCTCTCTCCCCCACTAGGCAAGCTAAAATATGTGTTCCATTGGTTTAATGTCCATTCATGCTTAGTGTTAAATAACCTAAAGGTAATCCTACCCTCTTCGCTCTTTCTACCCATTAAAACCTCAGCTTTTAAAGAACTTAAAAACTCTAAAACTATCCTAGGGTAGGTTGGGTGTCTTATCCCCATTATCTCTCCCCATCCCATTTTTACAAATAGGGATTGAATATCACCCAGCAAACCTAGGGATTCTAATAAATATTCATCAAGATACCTAGTTGCGGTGATTCTTCTAGTAGCAAGCATGCCATATCTATCCCTATGCTCATTATTTCAAAAAAGAAGGGTTGGAAGAGTGTTACCTTCCTCCGGAGCTTGAGGGGCATCCGTTCTCCTTGTTCTTCGCTCCGAAGCACCGGATCGAGATGCCACTTGCTTGGTCCTCCTCATCCTTACTTCTTTTGGGCTTCCTTGAAGGTTGGAAAGGCTTCTAGGTGGTGGGGAAGATGGTTCCACACGGCTAGGGCAAAAGAAATCAAAGCACATGGCATGTTTAGGGAGAAAACACACGGTACATTTTATTTAACCCCTACGTGACATGACTATGTGAAAACACATGACCATGCCATGTGTGTCGCAGGAAGGTGGCATACGGCCGTGTGAAAACACACGACCAGGCCATGTGGCCCCTGTTTCCTTCTCATGGTGCACAACGGTCGACTTCTCCTTACTCGCTCAGTTGTGTAGGTTCAAAGTGATTTTTATTTTTACCTAGCAGGTTCTTTCTAGTCCTAATTCATGTTAAAAATGCTAAATGAATGGAATTCAAAGTTCAAATTAAACAAACGAAAGAAAACATAAAAACTAAACTTGGGTTGCCTCCCAAGGAGCGCTTTGTTTAAGGTCTTTTAGCTTGACCCTACTCCATTGTCTCAACTTGGCTCCGGAGGTTCTGTAAACCTCCATTCATCCATCTCGGAGTTGACATCCGGTGGGTTCGGCTTTACCCTACTGAAAGTGTAGCCGTCTAGGAAGGGAGCTCTACACTCTGACAGATTGAAGAGGATGATCTCCCCATCTACCTCCAAGGAGATCTTGTACGCCTTTACGTCAATGCATGCCCCCGTAGTCGCCAGAAAGGGCGTTCCCAAGATGATGAGATTCTGGGGATTTAGTCCTGTGTTGAGTATAATAAAATTTGTGTGTATCACAAAATTCTCAATGACCACAGGCACATGTACTAGCATGCCGACGAGTTCCTTAACTGAGTCATCCTCCATACGAATACCAAGGTTCGCTGGTTGGATCCCATTCAGTCCCATCTTCAAATAGTATGCGTAGGGCATCACACTTACTGATGACCCTAAATCGCACAATGCTTCATCGAAGCTTTCTCCATAAATCGAGCAGGGGATAACAAATTCACCAGGGTCCTCAAGCTGGGGTGGAATTTTATCTTCAATTTCGGCTTGGTCAGGTAGGGTGGAAATCATGGCTGCACACCCCTTGGCGAATCTATTTCTCGGTGCTACTCACTTGCTGCACACTCCCTCCTCCTTGACTTGACTCGGCTTGGGTAATGATGGAGAACTATCCATAGGTTGCGACACGGTTTGGGCTATCCGGGCCACTTGTGTTTCCAACATCCTCATGTGACTTGCAAGACCGTCAACAGTGGCCTTCAAATCCTTAAGTGACTCTTTTGTCTTCTGATGTTGGCATCGAAACTCTTCATTGGCCTTTGTTTGGGTAGCAATGAAGTCTTCCATCATCAATTCTAGCCTAGACTTCTGTGGTTGTTGCTGCCCATTGCCCTGTTGTTGCCCATATCCTCCTGATGGTTGGAAGTTCCCCGAGTTATTCCGAAAGGAAAAATTCAGGTGATTCCTCCATCCGAGATTGTAAGTACCGGAGTATGGGTTGTTGGGACTTTGATTATAGTCACCAACCGTATCGACATGCTCAATCTGCTCTTCTAAGCCACCTGACCCTCCATAGTGGTCCTCCCGATACGCTGCTGCTCCTTCTCCAAAGTCATTGGACGCACATGTAGAAATAGGATTGAAAGAGTCGAACCGTTTGCTAAGTGCGTCCAACCTTGCTGCCTTGTGGTCCACGGAGTTAAAAACATATCATCCCGCAGCAAGAGCTGGGTGACTACGTTCAGAAGCCCATTGATGGTGGTTCTGGGCCACCTCTTTTATTAGCTCCTTCGCTTCCTCTATAGTCTTGTTCATAAGTTCTCCTCCTGTGGCAGAATCGAGGGACATCTTTGTGGCGTACGTGATCCCATTATAGAAGATGTGGATCACTAGCTACCTTTCCAGTCCATGGTGGGGGCATTGGTAGAGTAGCTCCTTGTAGCGATCCCAGGCTTCAAATAGGGACTCCCCTTCCTTCTGACGGAAGCTCGTTATTAGATGACGCATGTGAGCAGTCTTGCTTGGCGGGAAGTATTTATTCAAGAACTTCTTCTCACATTGCTCCCATGTAGTAATGCTTCCCGAAGGCAGGGAGTGAAGTCATGCCTTAGCCTTATCCCACAATGAGAACGGGAATAGGCTCAGGCAGATCGCATCTGTAGGGACTCCATTGATCATCATTGTCGAACAAATTTCCAAAAATGTCTCTAGGTGCCGGTTTGGGTCTTCAGTCACAGCTCCCCCGAATTGACTATGCTGGACCATGTGTATGAGTGCCGATTTCAGCTCAAAGTTGTTTGCCGAAATAGACGGTCCAAATATACTCGACCTAAATCCTCTAGAAGTAGGGGCTGTGTAATCCCGCAAAGGTCGACTACCTATATTCACCTCGAATGCAGCTTGATCCTCCATCCTCTTCTGTTCAGCTCTTCGACGATGATAGGTTCGTTCGATTTCTAGATCGATCGGAATCAGGCCTCCCAATCTTAGGCATCTAAGCATACGAAGAACTGAGTCACAAAATTAGGAGTATTACCTAATACTTAATTAAAACAAAAAATAAACTAAACTAAATACTGATTCAAATTCAAAAAAGCTAATTAAAACATAAAACTACTGCTAAAATAAAAAAAAATAATTCTAGATATGGAAAATCTAAATTGAAGTAAATAAAGTAAAATAAAAATAAAAGAGAGTAATAAAAGTAATGAAAGTAAATAAATCTAATCCTAAGTCCGATCCAATTATCCACTTCTTGATTCGATATCGAATCAATCAGTCCTCGACAACGGTGCCAAAAACTTGATGCACACAAACGAGACCTTAAATCTCGCGATGGAAATCGTCGAGGACTCGAAGTGCGTGCTCGCGCTCAATGCCCGCAAGTGCACGGATGTTGTCAAGTAATAATAAGATTATCGATCCCACATGGACTGAGATTCGAGTACCAATTTGTTAAGTGGACGTTATTGTTCGAAATTCAGTTTTAATGGTTGTGATTGTGAGGATTGTCGGCGGTCCTAACTCAATAAGGTATCACATGGAAGAAGAAAAGGCTTGCTGCGAGTCTTTGAAAGGAATTCTAGGATTTCAGTTTCGCTTGTGTGTCGCAAAACATGCTATCAATTGGGTGTTGTCTAAACGTATAAATATGGCCTTGTGGAAGGGACATCATATACTCCCCCGATGAGCCTTCGCATCTACCGGGAGCTATCTCTACCTTACCAAGTCGACCCCTGCCGTTAGGATGGGATAGGTGGTACGAGGATGCCAAATCAATCCCTGCGACGAATCGTTTCCAATTCCATCGCACCCTTCTATCCATAGTTACAGGAGATGAAGCCAACCCCTAGGTTCCCCCTTAATTCTCCTAAATTTTAGATACGAGGGTTGTCACCCCTCGTATCGGCTAGCATAGTAGATAGAAAACCAAAACACATAGATATCGGTCTAAACTAATACCAATTGCAAATACAAACTCAAGAATAGAATCTAATTTGGAATAACATGTTCTACGCACACAAACTACTCCCTAATCCTAGAATTGGAGAATCTACTCCATAAATATGAGAGGAGAAACACGAAGCACGATCATATTCGTATAAACAATGGATATTATGCAAATAATAGAAATTACAATGCAATGTGGCTCTACTCTCCGGCGTTGAAGTGCAGAACTTGGATCTCCGACAACTTTCTTCCTCCCCGTTGCGAGTTCCCAAAGCTTTTTAGGGTGTCGGAGTGTCGTCCCAACAATCGTGCCTCCCCCCTAGGGTTTGGGCGTAGCCTCATTTATATAGACATCAGCCTGGATCTCCCCGAAACCTAGAAAATAATCGAATCACGTCGGAATCGTACAACGCCACACGACCGTGTGGATCCACACAGCTAGGCTGTGTGTGACACTGTGGCGCAGGCCATGTGTTTTCAGAGGGCCAGGGTGTGTGTCATTCTGCTCTAACTGCCAAATGTCTTCTTTTCGCTCCAAAAGTGCGCCATTTTCCTCGTATAATGCTATCCTGCACACAAAAGTACAATGAGCATATCTCCGAACCAGAAAATAGGAAATGCATGCAAAATAAAGTAAAATATGCATGAAACAAACATAAAATGAAATGAGATGTGAGTGAAAACTACTCCTAAAACCCTATATATTTTGCTCACATCAGGTCCCTCGGATGTACCAAGCGCACGACTTCCGCAATGCCATCCTTCACCGACTCAAGGACCCGAGCCATGAGATGGTGAACTCGCCAATGTTTTCATCAAGTCAACCATGTGTGATTCACCTAAGTCTTGCACAACTTAAACACACACATCAAATCACATAATCAACCTAACTTAAACCCTTTGACACACACATCAAAACCAAACCATACTTAGGTTGATTTCTCTAACAATCTCTCCCTTTTTAATGTGTGGCAACATATTTAAGTTAGGGAAAACTTTAACAAAAACTAAGGCAAGGAAAGCATGTAAACATAACATGAGTATCAAAACACTCCCCCTTAATATATGCAACTCCCCCTTAACCCATGCTAATTCTCCCCTAGCATGATTCACTTAAACTCTCACATTTCTCGCCCTTTGACACCATCAAAAAGATCATACAAATGTTATACAAGGTATCAAAGTCTAAGGGAATAAAATGACCATAATCTGGCTTAAATCCACCTAAAACAGGTTACTTTGCTCTTGCACAGTACATCAGTCGACTGGGTCAGATAGGTTGTCGACTGACACCTAAAAACGCAGATTTCTGATTTCTGAACTCAAATTCAGAAATACATTAAAAATTTCATAAAATTCAAAAAATCATGAAATTCGGAGAACACATTTCTAATGAGTTCCTCTATCAAGTAAAAATAATTTTTCACAAAAATTCAATCAATTTTCAAAAATTAGACAAAATCTCAAAAGTTTGAAAATGACTCAAATTTTTATAAACTTGAAATTCTAGTTTTTCCTTGAAATGTTTTAAAACATGAACTCACAGATTTTAAAATATTAAATAGTTTTAAATCATTAAAAAATATTCAACCATGATCTTTGGGCAATATGTCCATGAATTAAAAATATACTTTCACCATAGTGGGTCTATGATTTCTATGTCATGATACACTCAGTGGCTCAACTAAATGCCATATGCATTAGTGAAACACTCGTATCAACCTAACATCTCACCCATGCCATGTTTTCAATCAAGTTAGCCTATAGTGAATGTGAGATGTAACTAAGGTATTTATACTTAACCACAAATTTCATGCAATTTCTATCCAAGGTTAAGTATCATGCATAAACACCCATCATGATCATAAAGCATGTTTATGATAACAAAACAAGTATCGCAAATCATGATTCAAACATTATCACCCAAATCATCCACCATGCTCATAATAAGTCAACCACATAATATGATATGAAATAAGTCCAACTATGGTTGACTATCCTAGGTTTTCCTAACCTTTAAGGATTGACTTGGGAACCCAATATAAGTTCTTTCCAATAGGGTTCACCAAGTACTCATTTGGGATCCATTTCCTAACTACCATAGTTGTTTTAGCTTGTCCTTTAGCAATTAAACAATGGTAGGCTTTTTCATTTTTTGATCCTTTATAACCTAGGCCCTTCTTGTTAAAACTTTCTCTTTTACTCCCAATGATCATATTTAAAGTGTTTGAGCCAATTGTGAATTTTTCAAGGGCCTTAGTGAGGAATTCTTCCTTTTCCCTTAAAGCCTTATTTTCTTCTAAGCATTCATCATTACTACTAGAAGAAATACAATCATCATGTGAGCATGAAATTTTCAATTTTCCTTATAGTTTTTTTCCTGAAAAGGTACATGTATATATAAAATCGCTTCATGAGGGGAATACCCTCAATCCACGCATCATCACAATATAGGACTCAACAACATATTATCTTAACATCTCTGACCCATGTGGTCACTATACCACCCCACGCAGGGGGTTCACATCACGACCCCTACTCTCTCCACCTCCATAGTATCCAACACAAGCTCACAAAGAGCCACACAAGTTTCTGTCCACAAACCATTCGAATACAAAACAACCCATATCCCACATAAGGCATTAGCAACATCTAAACCAAAAACAAACCAAAACAGACCACTAACAAAACTTTCCATCGTCCATGGCCATCTCCCGCTCCCAAGCTTTCTATCAACCTTGCCCTTGAAGATCCGCAAACCTGTGTACTTGGATTTGCACCTTTCGGAAAACTCCATCAATGTTATATGGCCCACCTTCATACTTGCATTTGTTCCGAGCTGTCCATATTTGATATATGCCACATGAAATACCAAGGAACCTTGCCTTGGCCATCGGTACCTCTCCTTTATATCGCCTTTTTGAACCGTCCAGCAGCTCCTCCACCTTCTCAAATCGAAACTTGATGGCAAGCCATTGCTTTATCCGATCCCAAAGGCCACAAGCAAAGGGGCATTTGAAGAAGAGATGATCCATAGTTTCTTCCTCTTGCTTACATATCGGACATTTTTTGTTCTCCTCATAAGGCATCCTATCCGCTGTATGAAGTTTCCTTCGTATCAGTAGCCACATAATGAATCGGTACTTTGGCATAATTTTTGATCTCTAAAGAGTAGGAACCCACGGAGGTTTTTGACTAGTGCCTTGAAAGAACTCATATGCTTTTGAAACCCCTTTCTTTTCCATGACAAACCATTCCATGAATTTCATATTTTCTACCCCCACTCCATTTGAGCGTTGCTTGATTTCTTCCTTGATTTCTACCAACCTCTTAATTAAAGGGGAATCCGAATCCTTCGCTTTCCATTCCCAAAAATCTGCCCTCTTCACATAATGATGTCGCACCCATTTTGTCCATATTGTATTCGCACTGGATTTGATTCCCCATAGTACTTTGGTAAGCAAGGCTTTGTTCCACCCAAGTAAGATCCGAAGCCCATAACCACCATCCTCCTTTGGCATACAAATAATGTCCGATGCTATAGGTGGATATTTGGAATCCCATACAAACATCCGGCATATGGCTTTGATCTTGTCAATCACTCCTCCCGGTATTGATAGTAATGAGAACCAATAGCATTCCATTCCTTGGATGACCATTTTTATAAGCTCTAGCCTTCCCGCATATGACAAAGACTTCTTTGGCCATCCACTCATCTTTTTCGATATCACATCTAATAAAGGCCCATAGTTTGCAATTCGTAGCTTCTTCGCCGCCAATGGAATACCCAAATACTTAAAGGGAAAATACCCCTCTTGGAAGCCCCAAATATTCAACAACTCCTCTTTTGTATTACCATCAACTTCGGCCATATATAGCTGCGATTTAATGGGATTTTCCTTTAAGCCCGCCTCCTTCCCAAACTTCTCCAAACATCCCGCAAGCAACCTCAAAGAGGTCTCATCCGCTCTTGCAAATAACATTAGGCCGTCCGCATAAATGAGATGTGTGATGCCTATTTCTTTGCACCTTGGGTGGTGATGAAAGGATGGAAGCACCGAAATATCCTTGATCCTTCTTGATAGCACCTCAACACATAAGCGAAAGAGGAGTGGAGATAATGGATCACCTTGTCTTAAGCCCCTACCTCCACCAAAGAAGCCATAAACTCTTCCATTAAGAGATATAGAGAAGGTTGTCGTAGTCACACATTGCTTTATCCAACCACGATATTGTTGGGGAAACCCAAAACCAACCAATACCTCCATTAGGAAATCCCAATTTATCATTTCAAAAGCCTTCTTCAAGTCAACTTTAGCCATGCACCATGGGGAAACCCTTTTGCGAGCATATCTTCTTAGAAGATCTTGAGCAAGAAAAATATTATCCCCTATGTTTCTCCCTTGCACAAAGGCCGGTTGAGCTGGATCAATTAAGAAATCCATCACCTTTGATAGCCTTGTTGCTAGGATCTTTGCAATAACTTTATAAAATACGTTACAACATGAGATTGGCCGATAGTCCAAGACACCATCCGCATGGTCACTTTTTGCCACAAGATAGATGAGGGAATGATTCCATTGCTTCAAAAGTTTGCCCGTCACAATGAATTCTTGTATTGCACCCACAAAGTCCTCCCCCACGATTTCCCAAGTTGAGGTGAAGAATTTGGCTCCATAACCATCTGGACCCGGCGCTTTTTCACTCCCAATATCATATAAGGCCATCTTGATCTCCTCCACCCCAACCGGTTGAGCTAGGTCATTTGCTTGTCCATCATTGAGCTTCCTTTCCGTGAGGGCAGCACTATCCAACGGGTCACACAACTCCGGTTGACCAAGTATCTCATGGAAACAATCAATAAATTCATCCGCCACCTCCTTAATGGTTTTTGTTCTTTCGTCGTTCCTTTTTGTAAGCATGATGATCACATTCTTCTTGTTGTTCCTCTTGACCACATCATGAAAGAACTTTGTGCATTTGTCTGCTCCCCTTAAATATGCATGTTTTGCCCTTTGTTGGTAGGATGACTTCTTCGCTTCTGATAATAGAATCGCCCGCTTCCTTATCTCACTATAGTTTGAAGGGATGCCTTCACCTTCCAATATACTCTTTTGCGCCTCTTCCAACCCCAAATTCACTCTCTTTTCCTTCTCCGATATGTGGTCAAACTCCTTTTTATTTAGCTCCCTCAAAGTTGCCTTCAATCTAAATAGCTTGCTCTTTTGTCGGTATTGAGTGTTCCCGTGAACCGGTGCCGCCCATGATTGCTCCACCACCCTTTTATAATCTTGATGCAAAGTCCACATATTTAAGAACTTGAAAGGTCTTGTTGCTGCCCTCTCTTTGTCAAGAATGTGCACCATGATACAAGAATGATCCGATAAGCATCCCGGAGGTAAAAATTCTGCATAAGCATCAAACTCCTCCACAAGCCATGCCACATTCACCATTGACCTATCCAATTTGCAAGCTACCTCCCCATTTGACCAAGTGAGCCTACATCCAATAGATCACAAATCCATCATCTCACATATATGAATAAATCTTTGAAAATCCCTCATCTCATAATTTGTAACCGGATTACCCCCTTGCTTTTCATGAATATCTCGTATAGTATTGAAATCCCCCATGATCATCCAGGGCCTTGAAATAGCTTCCCCCATATCTGTGAGTTTCTCCCAAACCGGTCTTCTAGTAGTCATCGAGTGAAGGCCATATATGAAAGTGACATAGAAACCCCATCCAGAAATCCGGCAACGAATATAAGTATGTATGATTTGCTCCGAAGTATTAATGATTCCCATATCAACCTTCTGTTCATCCCAAAGAAGTAGTATTCTACCATTATTAGAAGTCTCAAAGTTATGCACATACTACATACCTGGAAATAATATCATGAGAGGGTAGTTTATTTACCTCACTTACCCAATCTCGTTCTTCCGATTCAGTTGATGATGCTCCCCCAACACTTGAGCTCTCCCCCTCACTTGAGCTTGCTTCTTCTCTTTTGGATGAAGTGGAGGCTATGTCATCTATTCCCATGAGTGTTTGGTGTGTGAAGATTTCTTCCTCCAATGTGGATGGGTCATCCCATGTGGCTTTCAAATTGTGGGCTTTTGACTTCCCTTTTTCTTTCTCCTTTGACTTCTTCTCTTCCTTCTTCTTACTTTCTTTCTTCTTATCATGCCTCTTCTTTTCTTCCTTGCTTTTGTTCAATAGTGGACACTCATCCCTCATGTGTCCCTCTCCTTGGCAATTGTAGATTATGACTTTTCTAGTCCACCTACTCCTTCAAGCCTAGTTTCATGTAATTCCATAGTAAAAAAGAATTCTTCTAGAGTACTTACCTCTAGATTCTTTGAGATGTAGAATGAAGCTACCATGGAGCTCCATTTCGATGATGAGGGGAATGCATCTATTGCCTTCATGATCATATCCCTAATTGAGAGCTTCTCCCTTACACTTGACAATTCATTAATTATTTCCTTAAATCTTGAGTGTAGAGATAATACCTTTTCTCATTTTTTTAGTTTGATATTGTTAATTTGAGAGCGGAGAAGGTCCCTTTTAGCTAGCTTGACTTTGGATGTGCCTTCATGAAGCTCCACTAGTTTTTCCCACATTTCTTTGGCGCTAGAGCACTCGCCAATCCTATTAATATCTTGTTAAGGTAGCACATTTTAGAGATGATGTTTTGCTTTTGAATTCGCAAGGTGCTCCTCTCTTTGCTTCTTAGTCCATCTTGATTTTTTCAATTGGCTTCCCCTCTTCATCCCTAGGTATCTCGAAACCGATTTCCATAATAATCAAAATATCAATGTCCGTTTCGAAAAATACCTCCATACACTTTTTTTACCAAGCGAAGTCCCCTTCAAATTTTGGCGGATGAATGTTCGAGTCGGCCATTTTGTTGTCGTGCTTATTTTGGCGATGAGTCCGTCAACAAGCTCCTCGCTCTGATACCACTTGTTGGAGGATCGTGGCCCGCCTAGAAGGGGGGTTGAATAGCCCTCGTTGATCATCGATGGAAATCATGTCTTAATCGTCTACACTTAAGATTAGCGCAGTGAAAATATATGCTAAACAAAAGACAATTAAGCAAATAAAAGAAGTAGAGAGAAAGCATACACTAACAAAGTATGTAGCGTGGATCACGACCCTTGCCATCAATCCACGGACGATTCGCAAGGCGAATCACTCCTTAACCCAAATCACTAATCTCTACTTTAGCTCAAACAAGGTGGAGGTAACCTCTTTACAACAATTCTCCCCCTCTTACAATAAAATGGAAGTAAGAACAAGGAGGAGGAGAGAAACACATTCACAACACTTGGGAGTATGAATAGGAATTAAGCATTTACCTCCCCAAGACACCCAAGGCCTCCTCTTATAGAGAGAAAGTCATTCTTCCCGTTGGGCATGCAATAGTCGACTGTTACTGTAGTCGTTGTCTCACAATGGCTTCATCTACGTTGGCATCCAGCCAACGGATAACCCATCAGTCGACTGCTAGTCACTAGAAGTCGATTGATCGAACCATCAGTCGATTGCTCTAAGCAATCATTCGACTCAAAATGGTTATGTGCCTGCGACACCCTTCAACAGTCGACTGTCGTCCCTTGGCAGTCGACTGTTGGGCCAGAAACCCATCAGTCGGACACCAGTCAATTGCTATCGACATGGATAAGTAGACTGCTATCTATAGTAGTCGACTGGTGTCGGGTAAAACTTCACACAAACACTTGCTCGAGCATCCGACGATCGGGTAAACCTCAAATCACCTGTTTGAGCATTTGACACTTTCATTCGTCGGGTAGAAACCTCAAACTCATGTTTGAGCATCTGACTTATTCAATTGTCGGGTAAACCTCAAACACAAGTTTGAGCATCCGACTTGTCGGGTAAAACCTCAAACCTAAATTTGAGCATCGGACACTTGACTTAGCCATTCAGCCAAGTTCACCTTTGAGCTACCCCATCCCGGGTTACAATCGCTTAATCTCTCATCTTCCCAAGGAGTCCCTCACTGAAGCTCTCTTCGTCCGACCATGCCCCTCAGATGCACTAAGCCCGTGGCTCCTTCAGTGCCATCCATTGCGTCTCGCCTTGAAGTCTGCTTCCTTTGGGTTCACTCCAATGCTCCATAAGTCATGCACTTGGTGTATCTGAGGAGCTGCCATCCATTTCACTAGAATAAAACATAACATGAAATTAAATCTAAACTAACCAACTACAACCTAATTACTCAAAGAAACATTTTATCGAACACTATGTATGCAGGAAACAAATTAAACTAAATACGTTCAATTCAAAACATGGAAGCAAATTTGATTACAATCATTAAGTAAACATGAAAAGCAATCAACATATCAATGAAACAATCGAAACAAAGCTTGCATGGAATCTGAAATTGAAGTTGGAATTGTCGTCGGATGAAAGAAGATGAAGTCAGTGCTGCCGTGAAGGTGCTGGCTGCAAATGTGGAATGCTGCTGGAGATGTGGAGCTACTGGCCGGAGCTGTGGAATGGCTGCGAGATGATAACAGAGGGGAATCCCCACTCTGGTGGTTGTAGTGGTGGCTAGACCAATCGGAGGGGAATCCCCACTCCGATGATTGAAGGTGGTGGTGAAATGGGCAGAGCTATCGCAGTTGAGATCGGACGGAGATGGCAACCAGTGGTGGAGGAAAGTGGACTGCTAGTTAAGAGGGTATCACCGGAATCCCTACTTCACCTTGCTGCCGATGAGCTGTTGAGATCTCGACATCTCAATCGACCGGCAATAGAGCTCGGAGTGGAGGAGATTGCGCTGGAGGTGAAGAAATGGCAGTGGAGAAGGAGATGAGTGTCACCGGTCATCGGAGGAGGGAATCCCCTTTCCTCTCCGACGACCGGTGGGAGCGGAGGAGAGGGCGACGACGGTGAAGAAACGGCAGTGGCGTCGGGCGAAATCACGTGTGAAGGGGGCGAAGCCGGCTGCCTTCAGTGAGGAAATGTTGGTGTTATTAAGTGCATTTCCTTAGCCATCCAATTGAAGCAAGATCTAATCCCAGTTGTCCAATTGAAGCTAGGCTAATTACTCTGATTAATCCATGAACTAGTCAATGCATCCAACGGCTGTGATCAATCCAACTCTGGATGGCCGGATCTGATCAATCTGAATGGATAATCACGATCGACTAAATATGGATGAAAGGCTAAGATGTCCAGATCTAAATGTACAGACCGGATCTCTCCAGATCTGGATAAATGGCTCAAAATCAATCCACTTTCATCGGATGGTCCATATCGCTCAGATCTGATCTCTTGATTGAATTGCCCTCGATCACGATGAAGGGCTCAGATTAAGTCAGCTTGTAATGCCCATTATGGCCCTAGATGAAGCCATATTTGATCCAACTTGAGTCTAGTCCATTGGCTCATCTTGATCTCCAACAAACAAAGATAAATTTTGCATATAAGTCCAAATTTTAGGAGAATTTACAATAAGGTCCAAAAGATGATCTAACTCATAAAACATGTAAATAATCAACAATTAAACACATGAGAGGATTAAAATAGTGATATTAAGGACCAAAATAATACGACAAATTGACAGTTATCAAATGCTCAAACAAGTGGTTTGAGGTCTACCCGACTGTCGGATGCTCAAACAAGTATTTGTTTGTGGTTTTACCGACACCAGTCGACTACAATAGATAGCAGTCGACTAATCCAAGTCGATAGCAATTGACTGGTGTTAAACTGATGGGTTTCTGGCCCAATAGTCGACTGCCAGGGTTTGGCAGTCGACTGATGCACCATAAGTCGACTGCCAAGGGACGACTCAATGGTCCCTCAGATACACCAAGTGCATGACTTCCGCAATGTCATCCTTCACCGACTCAAGGACCCATGCCATGAGATGGTTAATCTGCTAATGCTTTCATCATGTCAACCATGTGTGATTCACTTAAGTCCTCCATAACTTAAACACACACATCAAATCACATAATCACCTAACTAAAAACCTTTGCCACACACATCAAAACCAAACCATACTTTGGTTGATTGCCCTAACAATCTCTCCCTTTTTAATGTGTGGCAACATTTTTAAGTTAGGAAAAACATTAATAAAACACTAAGGCAAGGAAAGCATGTAAACATAACATGAGTATCAAAACACTCCCCCTTAATACATGCAACTCCCCCTTAACGCATGCTAATTCTCACCCTAGCATGATTCACTTAAACTCTCACATTTCTCTCCCTTTGACAACATCAAAAACATCATACAAATGTTATACAACAAGGTATCAAAGTCTAAGGGAATAAAATGACAAAAATCTGACTTCTAAAATAGGTGATTGTGCTCGTGCACAGTACATCAGTCGACTGGGTCAGATAGGTAGTCGACTGGCACCTAAAATTGTAGATTTTTTTTATTTCTGAACTCAAATTCAGAAATGCATTAAATTTTTTAGAAAATTCAAAAAATCATGAAATTCGGGGAATACATTTCTAATGAGTTCCTCTATCAAGAAAAAAAATATCTTTTCATAAAAATTCAATTAATTTTCGAAAATAAGGCAAAATCTCAAAAGTTTGAAAATGACTTAAAATTTTTATAAACTTTGAAAGCCTAGTTCTGCCTTGAAACATTTTAAAACATGAACTCACAGATTTTAAAACTTGAAATAGTTTTAAATCATTAAAAAATATTCAACCATGATCTTTGGGCAATATGTCCATGAATTACACTTATACTTTCCCCATAGTTGGTCTATGATTTCTATGTCATGATACACTCAGTGACTCAACTGAATGCCATAAGCATTAGTGAAACACTTGTATCAACCTAACATCTCACCCATGCTATGTTTTCAATCAAGTTAGCCCATAGTGAATGTGAGATGTAACTAAGGTATTTATACTTAACCATAAATTTCATGCAATTTCTATCCAAGGTTAAGTATCATGCATAAACACCCATCATGATCATAAAACATGTTTATGATAACAAAACAAGTATCACAAATCTTGATTCAAACATTATCACCCAAATCATCCACCATGCTCATAATAAGTCAACAACATAATATGATATGAAATAAGTCCAACTATGGTTGACTATCCTAGGTTTTCCTAACCTTTAAGGATTGACTTGGGAATCCAATATATGTTCTTTCTAATATGGTTCACCAAGTACTGTTGGGTTTCCGGCACCACGGCGTGTGTGTGTTCGATCATGTTTCGTAAACATGAACACAGCGGAAGCAATAAAAATAATAAATCTACATTTATTACAACACACACAACACACGCATGCATATTACAACAAGTGTAGACATAACCGTAAATTTAGATTTGCAATAAAAGGAAATTTATCTACGTTATACCTTTCGTATGACGTGTAGCGGGAACGACATCAACCGGAACGATCCTCGCTAGAATCATCTCTATCCGTATCCACGCCGAGTTCCTCGGGATGACTTCGCTAAGCCATGAGCTTCGTCTTCGTGTTGGTGCAATCGACCCAGATTGACTCGAGTTTGACTCGAGCAGTACCTTGATGATATTTTGATGATAGACAAAACTCATGACATGAGATTGTCATGGGAAAGTCCAACATGGGGTTGGCATGGAAAATCCAAGCATGGAGCTTGGTGTGGAAGTCCAAGGGGGAAGCCTTGGCATGGGAAAGACCAAAGCATTACGAAGCTGTGCGCTTGGTGCTTGGCATGGGAAATCCAAAGCATTGCGAAGCCGTGCGCTTGGTGCTTGGCATGGGAAATCCAAAGCATTGCGAAGCCGTGCGCTTGGTGCATTTGGGAAGTCTTAAGGACTTGGTAAGTTCACTAGGCTCGGGGTCCTTGAGTCGGTGAAGGATGGCATTGCGAAGCCGTGCGCTTGGTGCATCCGAGGGACCGCCGGATGGGGAGCGAATGGAGTGAGCCCAAAGGGAAGCATACTTCTAGGGCATGAGACACGAAGGATGGCATTGCGAAGCCATGCGCTTGGCGCATCCGAGGGACGTAGGCCGAGGGAAGAGAGCTTCGGTGGGGAACTCCATGAGGAATAAGGTGGACTTGGCCAAGTGGCTAAGACTGAGTGTCGGAGGCTCAAACATCGTTATGTTTGAGGTTTTAGCCGACATCAGTCGACTGGCATAGGTGCCAGTTGACTGCTCTAGGTCGTATGGGTTCGACCAGTGTTCGACTGAACCAAGTCTGGCTGATCAGTCGACTGCCGAGGGAGGGCGATCATTGGGAGGATCGATCGCAGGAGGGATGGCCGATCGATGACACTGTGCACGGGCACAGAATGGAGTCGAGCTCGCCAGCACTTGACTGATGGATGATCAGTCGACTGATGGGTGCCATCAGTCGACTGATGTGTGATCCGTTGGAGCTTAACCAACGTGGATCTGGCCGTTGTGAGACAACGACTATAGGATCAGTTGACTGATGGTCATGATCAGTCGACTGATGGGCACGAAAATAGCTTGATGCAGGTTATAAATGGAGCACGAGTTGGAGGATTTCGCCAAGCCTTTTGTGGAGCTATTGGAGGGGAATTGCTGTTGCATTCCAGTCCTTCAAGAGTCATCAAAAGCAAGCAACAAGCAAAGTGATCAAAGCAATCGGTGAAAGTTTTCTTGTGTATTGTATTTGTGTATTTGCTTGTATTTCTATATTACTATTGTAATTTCTTGTGAGAGGTTTCTCCACCTCCGACGTGTAGTCGAGAAGGAGTTTGAGTATTGCCGTGTGCATCTCTAGAGCTCGAGGAGCTCGCCCGTGGAGTAGGAACCGTTCGGTTCCGAACCACGTATATGCTTGCGTATTTGGTGTGCTTGTATTGTTGTTAGTATTATTGTTATTTCTATTGTTATTCCGCTGCGTATTAATGACAATTGTAGACGAGCACACGAGAATGAACGAAATACGACATCCAACGAACGAGGGCTATTCACCCCCCTCTAGCCGGCCAATCGAGATCTGACCCAACAAGTGGTATCAGAGCCGAGGTCGCTCTTCAAGGACTAACCGCCGCAAGAGCACTACAAATGGCCGGATTCATCCATCCACCGAAATTCGATGGAGATTTTGCTTGGTGGAGAAAACGGATGGAGGTATATCTCAAAACCGATTTTGATTTTATGATTATTATAGAAAATGATTTTGAAATGCCTAGGGACAAGTACAATAAGCCAATTGAGAAGTCAAAATGGACCCAAGACCAAATCAAAGACTTCAAGACAAATCTCAAGGTAATCAAGTTGATTAGTGACTTGTTACCTAACACTATTTGGTCTAGATTGGGTGATTATAGGGATGCAAGGGAATTATGGAATAAGGTAATGAAATTCCAAGAAAATTCCCAATCGGCACAAGAAGAGGAGAATGCCGAGGAAGAAGCACCCATCACATTTGATAATGTTGATGACTTGGTGGAGACCTCTACCTCTAGCATTGAGGGGGAGGAAAGGGTTTCTATTCCGGAGCAAGACCAAAACGAAGCATCTACCTCCGGAAGAAGTGAAGAGGCCTCCACCACCTCCCTAGGTAACTCAAGTGTTATTATTTTAAATAAAAATCACATAATATGCTTTGAGTGTAGGGAGAAAGGGAATTACAAGAGCAAATGTCCTAAATTGGCTAAGAAGAAGGCATCGACACCAAAAGTCAACCCAAAGTCAAAGGATGCCGGTGTTCCCAAAATCAAGAGCAAAGAGCACATTGTGTGCTTCATATGCAATCAAAAGGGACACTACCGAAGCCAATGCCCTAGGGGGAGGAAGAAAGGGCAAGAAGGTGTGACTCATGTAGGGGGAGCTTCCCAAGCTAACCCTAAGGTAAATTTATTTAATGCACCTTCAATTCCTAAAGTCAAAAAGCATGCTAAAAATTATTTTAGTTCTCTTGCCATTATTAATGAAAAGCATGCTAGGAGAAACAATAAGGTTTATTGCTTAGGTGCCAAGCATGTTCATATGACTAAAGACAAACCTAGGACTCATAATTCTAGAAATATCTTGCCTAGGGAGTCAATTAGGAGAGTAGAAGAAAATTTGGGTATTAATCCCAAAAAATCTAGGCACATGCCTAAGAAGAAGAGGTTTTCCCAAAAACCTAATGAAAATTCAAAAATGGGAAAATTAGAGCTAGAGAACCAAGTCTTGAGGTCAAGACTTGAGAGAATGGAGAAAGTCCTTAGAATCATAGAAAATTCGATTCTAGGGTCAAATGCCCAAAAGTCAAGACCTAAGGTTCAAAAACGGTCTAAGGGCAAGGAAAGTTTGGGTGACAAACCTAAGCCCAAGAAGACTTATCATAATGTTCCATTTAATTATGGAACTATTTCTAGGTCTAGGAAAATCAAGGCTAATAGGGAAGTCATCCCTAAGTCTAGCCATGGTATGTGTTTAGTGGCTAACACCTCAAAGAAATCAAATGTAGCCACTAAGAAGTTCAATGGAGGAGTCACCTCTAGAGTTGACCTAGGAAAGACCCAAAAGACTATGGCTTCAAAGCCTAAAAGGGTCATTAGGAAGGTATCTAGGGAAGTTATCCCTAGAGAATACCTTGTTAACCCAAGGAGCTCCAATAGATATTGGGTTCCTAAAAGCGTGATCGATTCACGCTAAATGGGTTAGGGTGTGTCAACCCTAAGTGGATGGGTGGTTAACCTAGCCATTGTGAGTTGACACATTAGGGTGTGCCAATATGGTTTGAGAAGTTAAAAATGATTTAAATTGGCACAATTAGGTCATAGAGGTCGTGGTGTGCTATTTTGGGTTTTTGGCACACTAAGGAAATAATGGCATTAAGGCAAAATGAATTTAATCCCTAGAAATGGCAAATTGATTTTAACACTTAGGTATTTTATACCTTAGTATATTTTTCTTGCCATGCTTTATTTGCCTTGCCATGTCATGACATCATTTTCATTTTCATATATAAAAATGTCATGATCATGTTTAGATTTATGTTTAGATGTCATGTACGCTTAAGTTTCATTCACATGCCATGACATCATGATATTGGCATATGTTTTTATCTATATCATATCTATGCCATAATCATATCATGCATGAATTAAAATGAAGTTAAGGACTATGGAATAATCTGAAAGGAATCAAAGAATATTGCCTTAGAAATATGCATGAAAACATAAACAAAACAAAACCCACATCTCACAAAAATTTGACTTGTATGTGTTTTACACATCTAGATATTGGTGAGATGTTTAGGAAAAAGAAAATAAAGGTTTGAAAAACATTTTGAAAACATTTTGAAAAACCTTGGTGAAGCCTATCTTTTGATAGCTATCACCATTGAATGGGATGATACAAAGAGGGCTCTTTATTGAAGCTTTTCTTAAACTTTTGACTTTGTATCAATCTCCTAATTTAATGGGTAAAATAATTTTTCAACATTTTTCACCCATAGTGTTTAGGATAAGTATTATACGTATGCATTTTCAAGATTTTTAAAATTACGTATATTTACTTATGGATTTAGAAAATCTAATTTTAAAGAAAGCTATGAGAATCTGATTATCGATCGTACTGTAATGGCAATGATCGTGATGGTAAGTCGATCTAGTATCGTAGTCGTAGCCTGTGGTGATTCAGTAAACTTGATAGTTAGGCCCATGTTTAGCCATGTTTTGGTCCCCTAACCACTCCTAACCCTAGGATATGCTTGGGAGAGCATTAGAGAGGGTGGAAATCCATTGAATATGGATTAGGAGTTGGGTTGAGGGTGAGTATCAATTTTAAGGTGGATGAGAGTTCATTGTTGAACTTTGCCTTAATTTTGATTTGGTTAATGTTCCTATTGGCTTAGGGACTCTCCAAGGACATTGTTGGTGCAATGGTCAAGGGGGAGCAAGCCTCTAGGGGGAGGTATCCATCATGGGAAGATGGATGTGTATTTCCTCATGGGAGGAAAATTGTGTTGGTGCAACAATGCTCCAAGCATTTATATGTTTTGATGTTTGGCTAATCATCTAAGTTAGGCAATATCTTGTGATCTAATTACGAATGTGTTTAAGTGACAGGGAAATCCAAGGATGAAGACTTGGTAAAAGGAAGTCTAAGTATGATCTTGGCAAAGGAAGTCCAAGGGATGGACTTGGCGGCATAAGACCAAGCTTGTAGTCTTGGCAGCATAAAGTCCAAGTGAACCTTGGCAAAGGAAGTCCAAAGTAAAGTCTTGGCAGCATAAGTCCAAGCTTGTAGTCTTGGCGGCGTAAAGTCCAAGCATTTGGCAACCCAAGACATGACGAAACCGAAGGAAGCTCTTGGAAGCAAAGCGCAAAGGATGAACAAGTTGCGGACTCGGAGAGATCCTGAAGGCACAAGGCTTAATGAGGAGCTAGAAGGTTGAGTCTAGGTCTAGGGTATAAAATCAAGTGTGAATTACTCATACTTGATGATCACCATCGATCGGCTTGCACGGGTCGAGCGATCGATCGATCTGCCGATCGGTCAGCGAGGCGCATCGATCGGCATCGATCGGTGATCAGGGAAAATCGCCACGAGAATGCGGTCTCGCTCATTCTGCCTTGATCACTCTCGGTGATCACCCCATCGATCGGTGATGGAGGATCGGTCGGTGATCACTGGCCGTTAGAGATTGCGGCTACGAATCTCGCGGAGATCGCGTTTCAGAAGCCGTTGGCGCGTGATCGTGATGGTATGCATCGGTCGGTGATCGGCAACAGGAAAAATAGCCCTCTTCTATAAAAGGGGCCATGGGAGCTTGGTGAAGCTAGTGCTCTTGCTCCCAACTACACCTCGTGCTCACCAAGCTTTCCAAGTGTTTTTAGCAATCCAAAACCTCCTCTTCTCTAATCCTAATCTTCCATCATTGTAAAGAAGAGGTGCATTGTAAGATAAGGTTTCTCCACCTTGGTTCATCGAAGGAGGTTCTAGTGAAGATTGATTAGGGCTAATCCACACCTTACGGATTGCGTGGAGTAGGAGCGTCATCTCAGAACCACGTTACATCGGTTGTTAGTTTTGTTTCTTGTTTTATTTGTGCTTATATTTGTATTGCTTCGCTAACATTTTGTAGAAAGAAAGAAAGGCTAATCACCCCCTCTAGCCATTCAAGGGTCCTAACAAGTGGTATCGAGCCGGATAGCTTGAAAGATCTCACCATCAACCAAGACATCAATGGCTCTTCAAGAGGGATATAGCATCGCCAAGCCACCGCTCTTCGATGGGAGTCATTTTGCGTATTGGAAAGGTAGGATGAAGTACTATCTTATGAGTAATATTGAAATTTGGCATAGTGTTGTAGATGGCTTGAGGAACGGTGGATGAACATGGACATCCTATTCCAAGCAAGGATTGGACAAGAGAAATAAACAAGAAATTTGAATCAAATGCAAAGGCCGTCCTCACCATCCAATGCGGCGTCACAATGGAGCAACTCAACAAGGTGGGGCCTTTTCAATCCGCCAAGGAGCTATGGGAAAAGCTCATTGAGATAAATGAAGGTTCCAAGGAATCAAAGAGGGCCAAGAAGGACCTATTAGTTGGACAACTTCAAGCCTTCCAAATGAAGATGCATGAAACCGTAAGTCAAATGCATGGAAGGTTCAAGGAAATTATGAACGGACTCCATATCATAGGTGAGCGAGTTGACAACCGGGATTTGGTAAGGTATATTTTACAAGCATTTCCTAGAAATTCTTTATGGACTTCTATAGTTGATGCCATTAAGGTAACTAGGGATTTATCTCAAATTAAAATTGATGAATTATTTTGTGAGTTTGAATTACATGAGCAAACTAACATGTCCTCTAAGGAAAAGGGGTTAGCTCTATTTGTTGAAAAGAAGGACAAGAAAGAAAAGAAGAAGGAAAGAAAAGAAGCATCATCATCATCATCCGAGTCGGAGGATGAGTCAAGTAGCGATGGGGACTCATCTAGTGAAATGGCAAATTTCATCAAGAAGCTTTATAGAAAGTCAAGAGAGTTCAAGAATAGAGAAGCAAGGAAGGGGTCTCATTCCTCAAAAGGTAAATTTAATGGTAATTCAAGTTTTAGCAATAATGTGATTTGCCATGCTTGCAATAAGAAGGGGCATATAAAGCCGAATTGCCCGGAGCTAAAGAAGAAGGAGGAAAAGGAAAAGAAAAAGAAGAACAAGAAGGAAAAGAAGAAGAAGGAGGCCATGGTGGCTCAAACCACATGGGACACACCAAGTGTTGAAGACTCTTCCTCCGATGATGAGCTTTGCCACATCACACGCCATGTGGCACTCATGGCATTAGAAGATGATTCCGGCACATCAAGTCAAGAAGATTCTTCAAGTGATGAATCGTCATCTAGTGACGATGAGGTAATGAATTTTCCCAAGATTAAGCTTCTTTATAAATCAATTGCATATCTTAAAGAAGCTCTAGATAAGTCAAAATCTAAGGTTAAGAGAATGAAGGTAGAACTAAAGGCCATTAGGGATGAAAAGCTTTCACATATTGACTCTTGCATGCTTAAGGAAGAAAATTACAAACTTAAGGATGAGGTTAGTGAATTGAAAGTATGTTTAGAAAAATTTTCAAATGGCTCAAAGTGTCTTGATATGATTCTTAGTAGGCAAAAAGCGGTTTATAACAAGGCCGGTTTAGGATATAAGCCAAAAGAAAAAGAAGTTGCTTATATTTCATTAATAAATAGGAAAGCAACTATTAAGGGTAAGGTTAAGAAAGCTTGGGTACCTAAGAAGTTTTTGCTTAATGTTACGGTCCAAATGTTTGGGTACCAAAAGCTTGTGTTTTCATGTGATTTAGGTAGAGAGCGAGGGATGTGGATTGTGGATAGCGGTTGCTCAACACATATGACCGGGGATGTGAGCAAGTTCTCCACAATTAAATATGTGAAGAAGGGAGCGGTGTCCTTTGGGAATAGTGGAAAACTCAAGATATTAGGTAGAGGAACAATTGAGGTATCCCCCAAAATTGTTATTCACAAAGTCTTGCTAGTTGAAAATATGAAATTTAATTTATTAAGTGTTAGTCAACTTTGTGATGCAAACTATCATGTATCTTTTGAATCCTCTAAATGCATGATTAGACACAAGGAATTAAATGATTGCATGTTAGTTGGATATAGGAAATCAAATATCTATTATGTTGATCTTTCATATGCTTCTAACATTTCTACTAAGTGTTTTGTTGCAAAAGAAGAGGAAAGTTGGCTATGGCATAGAAGATTGGGGCATATCAACATGAAAACATAGCCAAGGTAGCCAAGATGGAGTTGGTCAAAGGGCTACCAAAGATCAAGTATGTCAAGAACAAATTGTGTGATGCATGCCAAGAAGGAAAACAAACAAAGGCATCACACAAGGTAAAACCCTAACCAATACCTCTTTACCATTAGAATTATTGCATCTTGACTTATTTGATTGCCATAGTACTCCATCTTTAAATGGTAATAAATATTGTTTGGTTATAGTAGATGATTTTTCTAGGTATACTTGGGTCTATTTTATGAAACATAAGGATGATACCTTAGAAATAATCATAGAATTTAGTAAAAGGGTTGAAAATGAAAAGAGTCTCAAAATCAACCGGATCCGTAGTGATCATGGTGGTGAATTTGAAAACCTAAAATTTTCACAATTTTGTTTAGAGCAAGGGTACAAGCATGAGTTCTCTTGTCCTAGAACACCCCAACAAAATGGGGTGGTGGAAAGGAGAAATCGTGCCCTACAAGAGGCGGCTAGGACTATGCTTAATGCATATTCTCTACCTAGCTACTTGTGGCGGAGGCAGTTAATACACTTGCTATATCCAAAATAGGGTTCAAATCCATAGGTTTTTAGGAAAAACACCATTTGAATTATGGAATGGGACTATACCCACAATTCATTATTTCAAAGTCTTTGGATGTAAAGTTTATATTCTAAACACCAAAGATAACTTAGGAAAATTTGAATCAAAAGCGGATGAGGAATCCTAGTTGGATACTCATCCACAAGTAGAGGTTATAGAGTCTACAATAAGAGAACCAAAGGGATTGACGAGTCTTCCAATGTTCAATTTGATGAAACTACTAGTACCTACCCTAGAAAGTCCTCCATTGATAAGGATATTAATGACAATAATCAAGACATTACCCAAAAACTTCAAAATTTGACCATTAGGGGTAATGATCAAGGGAGAGGAAGAGGAGACTCCGATGATGAAAGAAGGGTGGAAGATAACAATGATCAAATTAAAACCCCTTCTAGAAACCTAAGAATTCATCAAGATCATCCACTTGACCAAGTAGTAGGAGATCTATCTCAAGGAGTAAGAACTAGGTCATTTCATAGACCTCCTACTAGTCAAGTTGCTCTTATCTCACAAATTGAGCCCAAATCGATCAATGATGCATTACATGATCCGGATTGGATTTTGGCAATGCAAGATGAATTGGCTCAATTTGAGAGAAGTCAAGTGTGGGAATTAGTACCTAGACCCGATGATAGCACCATAATTACTACAAGATGGGTCTTTAGGAATAAGCTAGATGATCAAGGAAATATCACTAGAAATAAGGCTAGGTTGGTTGCTAGGGGATTCAATCAAGTTGAAGGGCTTGACTATGATGAGGCTTATGCCCCGGTTGCAAGGTTAGAATCTATTAGGATTCTCTTAGGGTATGCTTCCTACATGGGATTTAAACTTTACCAAATGGATGTTAAATCGGCATTCTTAAATGGTTTTATTAAAGAGGAAGTATATGTAGAGCAACCACCCGGATTTGAAAACATAGATTATCCAAATCATGTATGTAAGCTTAGGAAAGCATTATATGGGTTAAAACAAGCTCCCCGAGCATGGTATGAGAGATTGTCATCCTTCTTAATTTTTAAGGATTTTAGAAGAGGCCAAGTAGATCAAACTTTGTTTATAAAGTCAACGTTAAAAGATATATTCATAGCCCAAGTATATGTTGATGATATCATCTTTGGGTCAACAAATGATGATCTTCTTCAAGACTTTATAAAAAATATGGAAAATGAATTTGAAATGAGTTTGGTTGGAGAGCTTACCTTTTTCCTAGGCTTACAAGTCAAACAAACCAATGAGGGTATTCATATTTATCAAACCAAATATGCAAATGAAATGATCAAGAAATTTGGTTTGGAAAATGCTGTAACCACTCCTATGGCCACTAGCACTAGGATAGATAGTGATCATGAAGGTAAATCAATTGATCTTAAACTTTATAGGAGTATGATTGGTAGCTTACTATACCTAACTGCTAGTAGACCCGACATTTTATTTGCGGTAGGTATGTGTGCAAGATACCAATCTTGTGCCAAAGAATCACATTTGGTAGCCGTCAAAAGAATATTAAGGTATATTAAAGGCACCCTAAATGTAGAACTTTGGTATCCTAGGACTAGGTCATTTGAATTACTTGGTTATACCGATTCCGATTATGCCGGGTGCAAATTGGATAGGAAAAGTACTAGTGGTGGATGCCAATTTCTTGGGTCCTCCCTAGTTAGTTGGAGTAGTATGAAGCAACATTGTGTTGCTTTATCAACCACCGAAGCCGAATATGTGGCTATGAGTGGTTGTATAGCTCAATTACTTTGGATGAGGCATACTCTTGTGGACTATGAGCTACACTACTCTAACATTAAAGTTTATTGTGATAATGTGAGTACCATCAACTTGACCAAAAATCCGGTACATCACTCTAGGACCAAGCACATTGAAGTGAAACATCACTTCATAAGAGATCATGTGACAAGAGGGGACATTGAACTTAATTATGTAGAATCTAAGTCCAACCTTGCCGATATCTTCACCAAAGCTCTTCCGAAAATGAATTTCATCTTTAAGGAGAGAGCTTGGTATGTGCTTTAAGAGTAAAATTCTAGGTTTGCATGATCCCATGTTTATATGTTATCTTTATACCTTGATACATCTCACAAAAAGCCTTAAGAAACCTTGATTTTTGTATTGAGACACTTAGAACCATGTGAGATGATAGGGAAGGTGTACTTGGCTCATCATGCTTGTTATGATGCATTACTATGAGCCAATGACACACCTAGAGACATAAATACCTTATGGACCAACCATTGGGAAGGCTTGTATTCAAGTAATGAGTACATAGCTCTAAGAACATGGTTGGAAATTCCAAATCATATATATTTTAAACTATGTTCATTATATTTTGGAAAACAGTTTTCAAGTGAATCACAAAAGTGATACAAAGTTTGAAAATTCTTTAGAACTTTTGTAAGTTTCCAAATTTGTATCAATCTTGAAATCTGGAAAACATATATTTTTCAAATTATTTTTCCTTAATAAAGTATGATTTCAGAAATGTGTACGCAAAATTTTGTGATTTTTCGAGATTTCTGGAATTTCTACCGCATTTCTGAAAATGGGCTGAAAAGGCTGAAATTTCGATTTCAGGCGTAGCAGTCGACTGGTTCAGATACCAGTCGACTGATACACTAGGTTTTCTGATAATAAGCTCCATTTTCTGATATTTGGTGTATTTTTGATGTCCTAACACTCTAGTATGATAATATTGCGTATAAACGAGTTTTAGGACTGCTTAATACAGTGGTTTAGGGGGAGTTTCAATAAATTCTATCCTTTTATCCCCAAAACCATTGTTGGTGCAAAGTTAGGATTTAACTTTTGAATTTTAGATTATGCTTTGCTTCAAATGTAATTTACATCCTATCTTGGATTAAGGGGGAGCTTAATTTCAATCTAATACCTTAGTCCAAGATCCAACATTCTTAATTCTTTCATCCTTCTCTTTTTGATGTATGTCAAAGGGGGAGAAGGAATGATTAAGTTAGATGATTATGTGTGTATCTTTAAAGACCTAACTTAAATGATTGTCAAACATCAAAAAGGGGGAGATTGTTGGTGCAACAATGCTCCAAGCATTTATATGTTTTGATGTTTGGCTAATCATCTAAGTTAGGCAATATCTTGTGATCTAATTACGAATGCGTTTAAGTGACAGGGAAATCCAAGGATGAAGACTTGGTAAAAGGAAGTCCAAGTATGATCTTGGCAAAGGAAGTCCAAGGGATGAACTTGGCGGCATAAGACCAAGCTTGTAGTCTTGGCAGCATAAAGTCCAAGTGAACCTTGGCAAAGGAAGTCCAAAGTAAAGTCTTGGCAGCATAAGTCCAAGCTTGTAGTCTTGGCGGCGTAAAGTCCAAGCATTTGGCAACCCAAGACATGACGAAACCGAAGGAAGCTCTTGGAAGCAAAGCGCAAAGGATGAACAAGTTGCAGACTCGGAGAGATCCTGAAGGCGCAAGACTTAATGAGGAGCTAGAAGGTTGAGTCTAGGTCTAGGGTATAAAATCAAGTGTGAATTACTCATACTTGATGAGTATCGATCGGCCCGATCGATGTATCGATCGGCTAGTCGGCGTTCGGTGAGTCGGTGAAACCACGACCATCGATCGCTCTGGTCGAGCGATCGGCCGATCTTGTGATCGATCATTGCGAGGGCATCGATCGGTGATCGAAATATCGCCACGAGAATGCGGTCTCACTCATTGCTGCGCCTTGATCACTCGGTGATCACCCCATCGATCGGTGATGGAGGATCGATCGGTGATCACGGCCGTTGGAGATTGCGACTCACGAATCTCAGCGGAGATCGCGGTTCAGAAGTCGTTGGCCGGCGGTGATCGGCCCGATGGTATGCATCGGTCGGTGATCGGCTCTTCACCTCTTTAAAAGGGCCATGGGAGCTTGGTGAAGCTAGTGCTCTTGCTCCAAACTACACCTACGTGCTCACCAAGCTTTCCAAGTGTTTTTAGCAATCCAAAACCTCCTCTTCTCTAATCCTAATCTTCCATCATTGTAAAGAAGAGGAGTGCATTGTAAGATAAGGTTTCTCCACCTTGGTTCATCCAAAGGAGGTTCTAGTGAAGATTGATTAGGGCTAATCCACCTTACGGATTGCCGTGGAGTAGGAGCGTCATCTTCGAACCACGTTACATCGGGTGTTAGCCTTGTTTCTTGTTTTTATTTGTGCTTATATTTGTATTGCTTCCGCTAACATTTTTGTAGAAAGAAAGAAAGGCTAATCACCCCCCCCCTCTAGCCATTCCAAGGGTCCTAACAAATTGGGTTGCCTCTCTTTAAGTGATATGAGATCACTAGAAAGATGGTAGGCATGTGTTCCTCCAAGGGAGAGATTGTAAGATCTCATTGGGATATGAGACATTCATACCCTTGGGGAGGACCTTTTTGATGTAATGTCAAAAAGGGGGAGAATTTACCAAGTTACCAATTAGGGTTCGTTGGAATTCTCATTGGGATATGAGAATTGCCAATATGAGAGAATTGGTAGACTTGAGATGGTAGTTTTGTCAATCATCAAAAAGGGGGAGATTGTTGGTGCAATCGGCCCAGGTTGACTCGAGTTTGACTCGAGCAGTACCTTGATGATATTTTGATGATAGACAAAACTCATGACATGGGATTGTCATGGGAAAGTCCAACATGGGGTTGGCATGGAAAATCCAAGCATGAAGCTTGGTGTGGAAGTCCAAGGGGGAAGCCTTGGCATGGGAAAGTCCAAAGCATTGCGAAGTCATGTGCTTGGTGCTTGGCATGGGAAATCCAAAGCATTGCGAAGCCGTGCGCTTGGTGCTTGGCATGGGAAATCCAAAGCTTTGCGAAGCCGTGCGCTTGGTGCTTGGGGAGAAATGCATTGCGAAGTCGTGCGCTTGGTGCATTTGGGAAGTCTTAAGGACTTGGTAAGTTCACTAGGCTCGGGGTCCTTGAGTCGGTGAAGGATGGCATTGCGAAGCCGTGCGCTTGGTGCATCCGAGGGACCGCCGGACGGGGAGCGAATGGAGTGAGCCCAAAGGGAAGCATACTTCTAGGGCATGAGACGCGAAGGATGGCATTGCGAAGCCGTGCGCTTGGCGCATTCGAGGGACGTAGGCCGAGGAAAGAGAGCTTCGGTGGGGAACTCCATGAGGAATAAGGTGGACTTGGCCAAGTGGCTAAGACTTAGTGTCGGAGGCTCAAACATCGTTATGTTTGAGGTTTTAGCCGACATCGATCGGCATAGGTGCCGGTCAGCCTCGGTCGTATTAGTTCGACCCGGTGTTCGACTAAACCAAGTCTGGGATCGATCATTTAGGAGGGAAGCGATTGGTATTGGGAGGATCGATCATTGCGGAGGATGGCGGTCGATCGATGACACCGTGCATGGGCACGAGAATGGAGTCGAGCTACAAAGACTCGGTGATGGATGATCACGGTCGATGGGTGCCATCGATGATGGATGATCGATCGGCCGATCGATGGGTGCCATCAGTCGACTGATGTGTGATCCGTTGGAGCTTAACCAACGTGGATCTGGCCGTTGTGAGACAACGGCTACGGGATCAGTCGATTGATGGTCATGATCAGTCGACTAATGGGCGCGAAAAACGCTTGATGCAGGTTATAAATGGAGCACGAGTTGGAGGATTTCGCCAAGCCTTTTGTGGAGCTATTGGAGGGGAATTGCTACTGTATTCCAGTCCTTCAAGAGTCATCTAAAGCAAGCAACAAGCAAAGTGATCAAAGCAATCGGTGAAAGTTTTCTTGTGTATTGTATTTGTGTATTTGCTTGTATTTCTATATTACTGTTGTAATTGCTTGTGAGAGGTTTCTCCACCTCCGACGTGTAGTCGAGAAGGAGTTTGAGTATTGCCGTGTGCATCTCTAGAACTCGAGGAGCTCGCCCGTGGAGTAGGAACCGTTCGGTTCCGAACCACGTATATGCTTGCGTATTTGGTGTGCTTGTATTGTTGTTAGTATTATTGTTATTTCTATTGTAATTCCGCTGCGTATTAACGACAATTGTAGACGAGCACACGAGAACGAACGAAATACGACATCCAACGAACGAGGGCTATTCACCCCCCTCTAGCCGGCCAATCGATCGATCTGACCCAACACTTCGTACGGGTTACTAGCCTCGTGTTGAAGACGACGTGATCGAGAGATGATCACGATCCGAATTCAAATTCGGATCCTAATACGAGTTCTCAAAACTCGCTTCTCCGGAGAGGTATTCGTCAACCAATTGACGAATCCTTCGTCCTCCACCTCAGAGGATTACTGGAGATCGAATCCCCGGTAAGTTAGCCACTGTCGGAGCTCTAATCGTCGTCCAAACGACGCTCCGACGAGAGGAGAACAAGCTGCCCAGAAAACTGGACAGCTTTGGTGGAGGAGATAGGCGCCGGCCAACCAAGGGAAGAAAAGGCTCACCTTGATGCCAAACCTATAGGAGATCACCGGAGGGTCGCCGGAGGATCACCGGCTGAAGCTTGGTCGCCGGCAAGGAGCCGGAGTTGGGTGGCAATGAAGGTTGGGCGGCAACTCCAAGCTAGGGTTTTGGATTAGGGCTTAATTATCCCTTAAGCCCTCTTTTATAGAGAACTAATTCTCTTAATGGTTATTGGATCATAACCATTAGGCCCGTTAACCCGCTCCATTAAGATAAGTTAAAATAAACCAAACCATGATGGTTTATTTTAAGTTAAAACGAACCGAACCAACTTTTGGTTCATTCGTTTAAAATAAACCAAACCCTTTGGTTTATTCTTCTCCATTGGATTAGAACCATCAATTCATCGACTAGGGATAATTCCGATACATCACAATTACACATGTAGAGATACTCACTAGTTGTGATCCAATCACAAATTCTCTCATGCTTTGAATCGTATCGTGGACATTCAGTAAATGAGTTTAAGATCCAATCAAATACATAAAACATGTATACTCAAATAGTTAATCTTCATTTATCATATAAATGGTTCATACATAAGGCGATTGCCTTAGGACATCTCTCATATATTACTAACAGACTCCCACTTGGCCTAATGCCAATCGCTATGGTATCCAATACCATAAGCTCGAATATGACCCTCAAACTTATTTTGAGGTAATGCCTTAGTCAAGGGATCCGCTAAGTTCCTTTCAGTGGGAATTTTCTCGATTTGTATTTCGTTCCTACTGATGATCTCTCTGATAAGATGATAGCGGCGAAGCACATGTTTGGATCATTGATGAGACCACATCAAGTTCAGAGATGAACTTCTTGATCCAAACCGCTTCCTATGCTGCTTCCAAAGCTGCAATGTTTTCTGCCTTAGTGGCAGAATCCGCTATAGTGTCAAGCTTGGAACCTTTCCAACTTATTGCGCCTCCATTCCAGGTGAATACATACCCAGACTTAGACATGGAATCATCCTTGTCTATCTGGAGTTGGCATCCGTATACCCATGTATCACCATGTACCCTTCTCCATATATTAGGAACACATCCTTAGTTCTTCTCAAGTACTTAAGGATCGTCTTAACAGCCACCTAATGATCCATTCCCAGATCGGACTGGTATCTGCTCGTGACACTCAGAGCGTACGATACGTCGAGCCTTGTACATAACTTAGCATACATGATAGATCCTATTGCGGATGCATAGGGAATCTTACTCATGCAAATCCTCTCGTCTTCTGTGCGAGGACACATAGACTTCGAAAGGTGTACCCCATGCCTGATGGGTAAGAAACCTTTCTTGGATTCCGACATGCTAAACCTCTTTAGCACTCGGTCTATATATGTAGACTGCGAAAGACCAAGCAACCATTTCGATCTATCTCTATAGATCTTAATCCCGAGGATGTAGGTTGCTTCTCCCAGGTCTTTCATGGAGAATGTCTTGGATAACCAAACCTTCACTGACTGTAAGATTGAAATATTATTTCCTATAAGTAGTATGTCATCGACATACAATACTAGGAACACGACTGCACTCCCACAAGGTTCGTCTGGATTTTGTGAGAAATCAAACTTTTTGATGGTCTCATCAAAACGGATATTCCAACTCTTGGATGCTTGCTTCAATCCATATATGGACCGTCGCAATTTGCATACCTTAGTTTTATCAACCAATGTGAAACCCTCAGGCTGTATCATATACACGTCCGCGAGCAGGTTTCCATTAAGGAAAGCTGTTTTCACATCCATCTGCCATATCTCATAATCATAATGAGCCGCTATGGCCAGGAGCATCCGAATGGATTTAAGCATAGCTACAAGCGAATAGGTTTCGTCATAATCAACACCTTGCTTTTGACGATATCCTTTCGCCACCAATCTAGCCTTATAGGTAATCACATTACCATCCATGTCGGTTTTCTTCTTGAAAACCCACTTGCACCCTATAGGCTTTATCCTTGGTGGGTCAACCAAGTTCCAAACTTGGTTTTCATACATGGAATCCATTTCACTTCATGGCACCAAGCCACTTATCCCTTTCTGAACTTGTCAGCACTTCTTCATAACTGGTAGGCTCCTCATCATCAATGAGTAACACGTCGCTCAATTCACTTACGAGAAATCCATATCTCTCAGGAATATTGCGTGTTCTACCAGATCTACGAAGATGTGGTGTTACAATAGGTCCAGCCGATTGCTCATCACTATGAGTCTACCGTGCTTCACTGTATCTCATTAATGTCTATTTGAGTCTCTCGAGCCTCCTCAAGCTCTCGACGACACTCCCAATCGCTTTCTTGCAAGAGAAACTCTTTCTCTAGAAACCACATGCCTTGAAACAAACACCTTTTGTTCCACGGGATGATAGAATTAGTAACCCCTTGTTTC